>CM038796.1:137718642-138324262 GCA_021764765.1 Vicia sativa
AAAATCGATGAAATTTGAAGTGAATATAAGTCTTGAAAAATTTTGATGAAATTTGAAGTGAATATAAGTCTTGGAAAATCATGATTAAATTTAAAAGTGAATCTATGTGTTGAAAATCTGATGAAATTTAAGTGAATATATGTCTTGAGGAAAATCGTGAAATTTGAAGTGAATATAAGTCTTGGAAAATCGATGAAATTTGATGAATATAAGTCTTAGGAAAATGAAGAAATTTGAGTGAATATAAGTCTTGAGAAAATTTTGATGAAATTTGAAGTGAATATAAGTCTTCAAAAATCAATGAAATTTGAAGTGAATATAAGTCTTAAAATCGATGAAATTTGTGAATATAAGTCTTAAAATCGATGAAATTTGAAGTGAATATAAGTCTTTAGAAAATCGATGAAATTTGAAGTGAATATAGTCTTAGAAAATTTCATGAAATTTGAAGTGAATATAAGTCTTTAGAAAATCTGAAGAAATTTGAAGTGAATATAAGTCTTCAGAAAATCGATGAAATTTGAAGTGAATAAGTCTTGAAATTGATGAAATTTGAAGTGAATATAAGTCTTAAGAAAATCGATGAAATTTAAGAATGAATATAAGTCTTGAGAAAATACATGAAATTTGAAGTGATATAAGTCTTGAGAAAAACTGATGAAATTTGAAGTGAATATAAGTCTTCCTTAAATACTGGTGAAACTTGAAGTGAATATAAGTCTTGAAATTTAGATGAAATTTGAAGTGAATATAATTCTTATAAAAATCTAATTAAAATTGAAGTAATATAGAACAGGAAAATTTGATGAAATTTAGTGAATATAAGTCTTGAGAAAATCGGATAATTGAAGTGAATATAAGTCTTGAGAAAATCTGTGAAATTTAAGTGAATATAAGTCTTAGGAAAATTTGATGAAAATTTGAAGTGAATATAAGAGGTCTTGAAAATTTGATGAAATTTGAAGTGAATATAATCTTGAGAAAATCTAATGAAATTTGAAGTGAATATAAGTCTTGAAATCGTGAAATTTGAAGTGAATATAAGTCTCGGAAAATATAATTGAAAATTAGTGAATATAAGTCTTGGTCTGATTTAAAATTAGAGTGAATATAAGTCTTAGAAAATCAGTGAAATTTGAAGTGAATATAAGTCTTTAGAAAATCGATGAAATTTGAGTGAATATAAGTCTTGGAAAATCGATGAAATTTGAAGTGAATATAAGTCTTGAGAAAATATGGAAACTTAGAGTGAATATAAGTCTTTAGAAAATCGATGAAATTTGAAGTGAATATAAGTCTTTAGAATCCGGTGAAATTGGAATATAAGTCTTCACAAAATCAGATAAAATTGAAGTGAATATAAGTCTTAGGAAAATGCGGATTTAAATTTGAAGTGAATATAAGTCTTGAGAAAATCGGATGAAATTTAGAGTGAATATAAGTCTTGAGAAAATGATGAAATTTGAAGTGAATATAAGTCTAGAAAATCCAATGAAATTTAAGTGAATATAAGTCTTGAGAAAATCTAATGAAATTTGATGAATATAAGTCTTGAGAAAATATGGGTGAAACTTGAAGTGAATATAAGTCTTTAGAAAATCGATGAAATTTGAAATGAATATAAGTCTATAAATACGGTGAAACTTAGGTGAATATAAGTCTTGAAAATCTTGATAAAATTGAAGTGAATATAAGTCTTGAAAATCGGTTAAATTTGAAGTGAATATAAGTCTTAAAAATCGGATGAAATTTGAAGTGAATATAAGTCTTGGAAAATCTAATGAAATTTGATGAATATAAGTCTTTAGAAAATCGATGAAATTTGAAGTGAATATAAGTCTTGAAAATCGATGAAATTTGAAGTGAATATAAGTCTTGAGAAAATATGGTGAAACTTGAAGTGAATATAAGTCTTTAGAAAATCGGATGAAAATTGAGTGAATATAAGTCTTCGAAAATCGATGAAATTTGAAGTGAATATAAGTCTTCAGAAATTTTGATGAAATTTGAAGTGAATAAGTCTTAGAAAAATCTAATGAAATTTGAAGTGAATATAAGTCTTAGTCGATGAAATTTGAAGTGAATATAAGTCTTGAGAAAATACGATGAAATTTGAAGTGAATATAAGTCTTGAAAATTTTGATGAAATTTGAAGTGAATATAAGTCTTAGAAAAATCGATGAAATTTAAAGTGAATCTATGTGTTAAAAACATTGAAATCTGAAGTGAATATAAGTCTTGAACCAGATGAAATTTGAAGTGAATATAAGTCTTTTAGAAAATCATGAAATTTGAAGTGAATATAAGTCTTAAAAATCGATGAAATTTGAAGTGAATATAAGTCTTTATAAAATCAGTGAAACTTGAAGTGAATATAAGTCTTGAGAATATCTTGATAAAATTGAAGTGAATATAAGTCTTTAGAAAATGGATTTAAATTTGAAGTGAATATAAGTCTTCAAAAAATCGGATGAAATTTGAAGTGAATATAAGTCTTCAAAAATCTATGAAATTTGAAGTGAATATAAGTCTTTAAATCGATGAAATTTGAAGTGAATATAAGTCTTGAAAATCGTGAAATTTGATGAATATAAGTCTTGATGGTGAAATTTGAAGTGAATATAAGTCTTGAGAAAATAAATTTGAATGAATGAATATGCTCTTGAGAGAATATGAAGAAATTTGAAGTGAATATAAGTCTTGCAAAATTTTGATGAAATTTGAAGTGAATATAAATCTTGAAAATCTAATGAAATTTGAAGTGAATATAAGTCTTGAAAATCATTGAAATTTGAGTGAATATATGTCTTGAAAATCGATGAAATTTGAAGTGAATATAAGTCTTCAGAAAATCCGATGAAATTTGAAGTGAATATAAGTCTTCAGAAAATATGGTGAAACTTGAAGTGAATATAAGTCTTCAGAAAATCTGGTTAAAATTGAAGTGAATATAAGTCTTTAGAAAATCTGATGAAATTTTAAGTGAATATAAGTCTTAAGAAAATTTCATAAAATTTGAAGTGAATATAAGTCTTTAGAAAATCCGACGAAATTTGAAGTGAATATAAGTCTTCAGAAAATCTGATGAAATTTGAAGTGAATATAAGTCTTCAAAAATTTTGATGAAATTTGAAGTGAATATAAGTCTT
This sequence comes from Vicia sativa, assembly GCA_021764765.1. Lineage (NCBI taxonomy): Eukaryota > Viridiplantae > Streptophyta > Magnoliopsida > Fabales > Fabaceae > Vicia > Vicia sativa. The sequence continues at coordinate 137,721,792 of CM038796.1, forward strand.
CAGAAAATCTGATTAAATTTAATAGTGAATCTATGTGTTCAGAAAATCTGTTGAAATTTGAAGTGCATATAAGTCTTCAGAAAACCAGATGAAATTTGAAGTGAATATAAGTCTTTAGAAAATCGGATGAAATTTGAAGTGAATATAAGTCTTCAAAAATCTCTGATAAAATTTAAATGAATATAAGTCTTTAGAAAATCGGTGAAATTGGAAGTGAATATAAGTCTTCAAGAAATCTAGATAAAATTAAGTGAATATAAGTCTTGAGAAAATAAGTTAAATTTGAAGTGATATAAGTCTTAAGAAAATCGGATAAATTGAAGTGAATATAAGTCTTAAAAATTAAATTTGAAGTGAATATAAGTCTTGAAATTTTGATGAAATTTGAAGTGAATATAAGTCTTAATCTAATGAAATTTGAAGTGAATATAAGTCTTGAGAAAATCGATGAAATTTGAAGTGAATATAAAGTCTTGAAAATCGCAGAAATTTAGTGAATATAAGTCTTGAAAATAGAAGAAATTTGAAGTGAATATAAGTCTTGAAATTTTGATGAAATTTGAAGTGAATATAAATCTTGAAAATCTAATGAAATTTGAAGTGAATATATGTCTTGAAAATCATTGAAATTTGAAGTGAATATATGTCTTCAGAAAATCTGATGAAATTGAAGTGAATATAAGTCTTTAGAAAATCTGATGAAATTTGAAGTGAATATAAGTCTTAAGAACATTTCATAAAATTTGAATTGAATATAAGTCTTTAGAAAATCCGACGAAATTTGAAGTGAATATAAGTCTTCAGAAAATCTGATGAAATTTGAAGTGAATATAAGTCTTCAGAAATTTTGATGAAATTTGAAGTGAATATAAGTCTTCAGAAAATCTGATAAAATTTAAGAATGAATCTAAGTGTTAATCATTGAAATTTGAGTGAATATAAGTCTTGAAAACTTTGATGAAATTAGAAGTGAATATAAGTCTCATAAATCCGGAAATTGAAGTGAATATAAGTCTTCACGAATTTAGATGAAATTTGAAGTGAATATAATTCTATAAAATCTTGTTAAAATTAGTGATACAAGACTTGGAAAATTGATGAAATTTGAAGTGAATATAAGTCTTAGAAAATCGAGATGAAATTTGAAGTGAATATAAGTCTTGGAAAATCGGTGAAATTGAAGTGAATATAAGTCTTGAGAGAAAATTGATGAAATTTGAAGTGAATATAAGTCTTGAAATTTTGATGAAATTTGAAGTGAATATAAGTCTTGAAAATCTAATGAAATTTGCGTGAATATGTCTTGAGAAAATCGATGAAATTTAAGTGAATATATGTCTCGAGAAAATGGAATTGAACTTAGAAGTGAAATATAAGTCTTGGAAAATCGGTTAAATTGAAGTAAATATAAGTCTTGAAGAAAAAATCGATGAAATTTGAAGTGAATATAAGTCTTAGAAATAGAGTGAAATTTAGAGTGAATATAAGTCTTGAAAATCGATGAAATTAGAAATGAATATAAGTCTTCAGAAAATATGGTGAAACTTGAAGTGAATATAAGTCTTTAGAAAATCTGATGAAATTTGAAATGAATATAAGTCTTTAGAAGATCTGGTGAAACATGAAGTGAATATAAGTCTTCGAAAATCGGATAAATTGGAAGTGAATATAAGTCTTGAAAATCGGTTAAAATTTGAGTGAATACAAGTCTTGGTAAGGATGAAATTTGAAGTGAATATAAGTCTTAGAAAATCGATGAAATTTGAAGTGAATATAAGTCTTTAGAAAATCCGATGAAATTTGAAGTGAATATAAGTCTTCAGAAAATCTAATGAAATTTGAAGTGAATATTAGTCTTCAGAAAATATGGTGAAACTTGATGCGAATATAAGTCTTTAGAAAATCTGATGAAATTTGAAATGAATATAAGTCTTTATAAAATCCGGTGAAACTTGAAGTGAATATAAGTCTTAGAAAATCTTGATAAAATTGAAGTGAATATAAGTCTTGAAACGGTGAAATTTGAGTGAATATAAGTCTTCAAAATCAGATGAAACTTGAGTGAATATAAGTCTTCGAAAATCTAATGAAATTTGAAGTGAATATAAGTCTTTAGAAAATCAATGAAATTTGAAGTGATATATAAGTCTTCAGAAAATCATGAAATTTGAAGTGAATATAAGTCTTGAAAATATGGTGAAACTTGAAGTGAATATAAGTCTTGAAAATCTGGTTAAAATTGAAGTGAATATAAGTCTTGAAAATGGGTGATTTGAAGTGAATATAAGTCTTGAAAATTTCATGAAATTTGAGTGAATATAAGTCTTTAGAAATCGAAATTTGAAATGAATATAAGTCTTGAGAAAATCGGTGAAATTTGAAGTGAATATAAGTCTTGAGAATTTTGATGAAATTTGAAGTGAATATAAGTCTTGAAAAATCTAATGAAATTTGAAGTGAATATGTCTTGGAAAATCGATGAAATTTGAAGTGAATATATGTCTTGAAAATCGATGAAATTTGATGAATATAAGTCTTCAAAAAATTTTGATGAAATTTGAAGTGAATATAAGTCTTGAAGATAAAGTTAAATTTAATAGTGAATATATGTGTTATTCGGAAAATCATTGAAATTTGAAGTGAATATATGTCTTGAGAAAATCGATGAAATTTAGTGAATATAAGTCTTCAGAAAATCTGATGAAATTTGAAGTGAATATAACTCTTCAGAAAATATGAAGAAATTTGAAGTGAATATAAGTCTTCAGAAATTTTGATGAAATTTGAAGTGAATATAACTCTTCAGAAAATCTAATGAAATTTGAAGTGAATATATGTCTTCAGAAAATCTGATGAAATTTGAAGTGAATATATGTCTTCAGAAAATCTGATGAAATTTGAAGTGAATATAAGTCTTTAGAAAATCTGATGAAATTTGAAGTGAATATAAGTCTTAAGAACATTTCATAAAATTTGAATTGAATATAAGTCTTTAGAAAATCCGACGAAATTTGAAGTGAATATAAGTCTTCAGAAAATCTGATGAAATTTGAAGTGAATATAAGTCTTCAGAAATTTTGATGAAATTTGAAGTGAATATAAGTCTTCAGAAAATCTGATAAAATTTAAGAATGAATCTAAGTGTTCAGAAAATCTGTTGAAATATGAAGTGAATATAAGTCTTCAGAAAACCTGATGAAATTAGAAGTGAATATAAGTCTTCATAAAATCTGGTGAAACTTGAAGTGAATATAAGTCTTCTGAAATTTAGATGACATTTGAAGTGATTATAATTCTTATAAAAATCTTGTTAAAATTGAAGTGATACAAGACTTCGGGAAAATTTGATGAAATTTGAAGTGAATATAAGTCTTCAGAAAATCAGATGAAATTTGAAGTTAATATAAGTCTTCAGAAAATCTGATGAAATTTGAAGTGAATATAAGTCTTCAGAAAATTTGATGAAATTTGAAGTGAATGTAAGTCTTCAGAAATTTTGATGAAATTTGAAGTGAATATAAGTCTTCAGAAAATCTAATGAAATTTGACGTGAATATATGCCTTCAGAAAATCTGATGAAATTTGAAGTGAATATATGTCTCAGAAAATATGGTCAAACTTGAAGTGAATATAAGTCTTCAGAAAATCTGGTTAAAATTGAAGTGAATATAAGTCTTCAGAAAATCTGATGAAATTTGAAGTGAATATAAGTCTTTAGAAAATCTGGTGATGAAATTTGAAGTGAATATAAGTCTTCAGAAAATCTGATGAAATTAGAAATGAATATAAGTCTTCAGAAAATATGGTGAAACTTGAAGTGAATATAAGTCTTTAGAAAATCTGATGAAATTTGAAATGAATATAAGTCTTTAGAAGATCTGGTGAAACATGAAGTGAATATAAGTCTTCACAAAATCTGGATAAAATTGAAGTGAATATAAGTCTTCAGAAAATCTGGTTAAATTTGAAGTGAATACAAGTCTTCAGAAAATCAGATGAAATTTGAAGTGAATATAAGTCTTCAGAAAATCTGATGAAATTTGAAGTGAATATAAGTCTTTAGAAAATCCGATGAAATTTGAAGTGAATATAAGTCTTCAGAAAATCTAATGAAATTTGAAGTGAATATTAGTCTTCAGAAAATATGGTGAAACTTGATGCGAATATAAGTCTTTAGAAAATCTGATGAAATTTGAAATGAATATAAGTCTTTATAAAATCTGGTGAAACTTGAAGTGAATATAAGTCTTCAGAAAATCTTGATAAAATTGAAGTGAATATAAGTCTTCAGAAAATCTGGTTAAATTTGAAGTGAATACAAGTCTTCAAAAAATCAGATGAAACTTGAAGTGAATATAAGTCTTCAGAAAATCTAATGAAATTTGAAGTGAATATAAGTCTTTAGAAAATCTGATGAAATTTGAAGTGCATATAAGTCTTCAGAAAATCTGATGAAATTTGAAGTGAATATAAGTCTTCAGAAAATATGGTGAAACTTGAAGTGAATATAAGTCTTCAGAAAATCTGGTTAAAATTGAAGTGAATATAAGTCTTCAGAAAATCTGATGAAATTTGAAGTGAATATAAGTCTTAAGAAAATTTCATAAAATTTGAACTGAATATAAGTCTTTAGAAAATCCGAGAAATTTGAAATGAATATAAGTCTTCAGAAAATCTGATGAAATTTGAAGTGAATATAAGTCTTCAGAAATTTTGATGAAATTTGAAGTGAATATAAGTCTTGGAAAATCTAATGAAATTTGAGTGAATATAAGTCTTGAAACGATGAAATTTGAAGTGAATATATGTCTTGAGAAAATCTGATGAAATTTGAAGTGAATATAAGTCTTGGAAAATCGATGAAATTTGAAGTGAATATAAGTCTTGAGAAAATATGTGAAAACTGAGTGAATATAAGTCTTGGAAAATCACGTGAAAATTGAAGTGAATATAAGTCTTTAGAAAATCTGATAAAATTTTAAGTGAATATAAGTCTTAAGAAAATTTCATAAAATTTGAACTGAATATAAGTCTTTAGAAAATCCGAGAAATTTGAAATGAATATAAGTCTTCAGAAAATCTGATGAAATTTGAAGTGCATATAAGTCTTCAGAAATTTTGATGAAATTTGAAGTGAATATAAGTCTTGAGAAAATCGATGAAATTTAAAGTGAATATATAGTCTTGCGAGAAAATCATTGAAATTTGAAGTGCATATAAGTCTTCAAAAAACCAGATGAAATTTGAAGTGAATATAAGTCTTCATAAAATCGTGAAATTTATGAATATAAGTCTTAGAATTTGATGAAATTTGAAGTGAATATAAGTCTTGAAAATCTGATGAAATTTTAAGTGAATATAAGTCTTGAAAATCGATGAAATTTGAAGTGAATATAAGTCTTCAGAAAATCTGATGAAATTTGAAGTGAATATAAGTCTTCAGAAAATCTGATGAAATTTGAAGTGAATATAAGTCTTTAGAAAATATGATGAAATTTGAAGTGAATATAAGTCTTAAAAAATTAGATGAAATTTGAAGTGAATATAAGTCTTTAGAAAATCCGACGAAATTTGAAGTGAATATAAGTCTTCAGAAAATCTGATGAAATTTTAAGTGAATATAAGTCTACATTAAATTTGATGAAATTGGAAGTGAATACAAGTCTTCAGAAAATCTGATGAAAGTTGAAGTGAATATAAGTCTTTAGAAAATCAGTGAAATTTGATGTGAATATAAGTCTTCATAAATCTTGTGAAACTTAAGTGAATATAAGTCTTTAGAAAATCGATGAAATTTGAAGTGAATATAAGTCTTGGAAAATCGATGAAATTTGAAGTGAATATAAGTCTTCAGAAAATATGGTGAAACTTGAAGTGAATATAAGTCTTTAGAAAATATGATGAAATTTGAAATGAATATAAGTCTTTAGAAAATCTGGTGAAACTTGAAGTGAATATAAGTCTTCAGAAAATCTGGATAAAATTGAAGTGAATATAAGTCTTCAGAAAATCTGGTTAAATTTGAAGTGAATACAAGTATTTAGAAAATCATATGAAATTTGAAGTGAATATAAGTCTTCAGAATATCTGATGAAATTTGAAGTGAACATAAGTCTTTATCGATGAAATATGAAGTGAATATAAGTCTTGAAAATCTAATGAAATTTGAGTGAATATATGTCTTGAAATATCGATGAAATTTGAAGTGAATATAAGTCTTCAGAAAATCATGAAATTTGAAGTGAATATAAGTCTTTAGAAAATCGGTGAAATTTGAAGTGAATATAAGTCTTCAAAATCGATGAAATTTAAGTGAATATAATTTCAGAAAATCCTCTGAAATTTGAAGTGAATATAAGTCTTGAGGATGAAATTTGAAGTGAATATAAGTCTATGAGAATTTGATGAAATTTGAAGTGAATATAGTCTTAATCGATGAAATTTGAAGGAATATAAGTCCTTAGATAATCGATGAAATTCAAGTGAATATAAGTCTTCGAAAATCGATGAAATTTAAAAGTGAATCTAAGTCTTAGGAAAATCATTGAAATTTGAATGAATATAAGTCTTGAAAACGATGAAATATGAAGTGAATATAAGTCTTCATAAAATGGGTGAAACTTGAAGTGAATATAAGTCTTAGAAAATCTTGATACAATTGAAGTGAATATAAGTCTTGAGAAAATCGGTTAAATTTGAGTGAATATAAGTCTTCAAAAATCGGATGAAATTTGAAGTGAATATAAGTCTTGAAACGGATGAAATTTGAAGTGAATATAAGTCTTGAAACGATGAAATTTGAGTGAATATAAGTCTTGGAAAATCCGTGAAATTTGAAGTGAATATAAGTCTTGTAAGTGAAATTTGAAGTGAATATAAGTCTTCAGAAAATCTGGTTAAAATTGAAGTGAATATAAGTCTTTAGAAAATCTGATGAAATTTTAAGTGAATATAAGTCTTAAGAAAATTTCATAAAATTTGAAGTGAATATAAGTCTTTAGAAAATCCGACGAAATTTGAAGTGAATATAAGTCTTCAGAAAATCTGATGAAATTTGAAGTGAATATAATTCTTCAAAAATTTTGATGAAATTTGAAGTGAATATAAGTCTTCAGAAAATCTGATTAAATTTAAAAGTGAATCTATGTGTTCAGAAAATTTGTTGAAATTTGAAGTGAATATAAGTCTTCAGAAAACCAGATGAAATTTGAAGTGAATATAAGTCTTCATAAAATCTGGTGAAACATGAAGTGAATATAAGTCTTCCGAAATTTAGATGACATTTGTAGTGATTATAAGTCTTCAAAAAATTTTGTTAAAATTGAAGTGATACGAGACTTCGGGAAAATTTGATGAATTTTGAAGTGAATATAAGTCTTCAGAAAATAAGATGAAATATGAAGTGAATATAAGTCTTCAGAAAATCTGATGAAATTTGAAGTGAATATAAGTCTTCAGAAAGTCTAATGAAATTTGAAGTGAATATAAGTCTTCAGAAAATATGATGAAATTTGAAGTAAATATAAGTCTACAGTAAATTTGATGAAATTTGAAGTGAATACAAGTCTTTAGAAAATCTGATGAAATTTGAAGTGAATATAAGTCTTTAGAAAATCTGATGAAATTTGAAGTGAATATAAGTCTTCAAAAAATCTGATGAAATTTGAAATGAAAATAAGTCTTTAGAAAATCTGGTGAAACTTGAAGTGAATATAAGTCTTCAGAAAATCTGGATAAAATTGAAGTGAATATAACTTTTCAGAAAATCTGGTTAAATTTGAAGTCAATACAAGTCTTAAGAAAATCAGATGAAATTTGAAGTGAATAAAAGTCTTCAGAAAATCTGGTGAAATTTGAAGTGAATATAACTCTTTAGAAAATCAGTGAAATTTGAAGTGAATATATGTCTTGGAAAATCGTGAAATTTGAAGTGAAAAATATAAGTCTTGAGAAAATCGATGAAATTTTAAGTGAATATATATCTTCAGAAAATCCGATGAAATTTGAAGTGAATATAAGTCTTTAGAAAATATGATGAAATTTGAAGTGAATATAAGTCTTCAAAAAATCTGATGAAATTTGAAGTGAATATAATTCTTTAGAAAATCCGACGAAATTTGAAGTGAATATAAGTCTTCAGAAAATCTGATGAAATTTTAAGTGAATATAAGTCTACATTAAATTTGATGAAATTGGAAGTGAATACAAGTCTTCAGAAAATCTGATGAAAGTTGAAGTGAATATAAGTCTTTAGAAAATCTGATGAAATTTGAATTGAATATAAGTCTTCATAAAATCTTGTGAAACTTGAAGTGAATATAAGTCTTTAGAAAATCTGATGAAATTTGAAGTGAATATAAGTCTTCAGAAAATCTGATGAAATTTGAAGTGAATATAAGTCTACAAAATATGGTGAAACTTGAAGTGAATATAAGTCTTTAGAAAATCCGATGAAATTTGAAATGAATATAAGTCTTTAAAAAATCTGGTGAAACTTGAAGTGAATATAAGTCTTCAGAAAATCTGGATAAAATTGAAGTGAATATAAGTCTTCAGAAAATTTGGTTAAATTTGAAGTGAATACAAGTCTTTAGAAAATCAGATGAAATTTGAAGTGAATATAAGTCTTCAGAATATCTGATGAAATTAGAAGTGAATATAAGTCTTTAGAAAATCTGATGAAATTTGAATTGAATATAAGTCTTCAGAAAATCTAATGAAATTTGAAGTGAATATATGTCTTCAGAAAATCTGATGAAATTTTAAGTGAATATATGTCTTCAGAAAATCTGATGAAATTTGAAGTGAATATAAGTCTTTAGAAAATCTGATGAAATTTGAAGTGAATATAAGTCTTCAAAAAATCTGATGAAATTTGAAGTGAATATAATTCTTTAGAAAATCCTACGAAATTTGAAGTGAATATAAGTCTTCAGATTAAATTTGAAGTGCATATAAGTCTACAGTAAATTTGATGAAATTTGAAGTGAATACAAGTCTTCAGAAAATCTGATGAAATTTGAAGGGAATATAAGTCTTTAGATAATCTGATGAAATTTGAAGTGAATATAAGTCTTCAGAAAATCTGATGAAATTTAAAAGTGAATCTAAGTGTTCAGAAAATCTGTTGAAATTTGAATAGAATATAAGTCTTCAGAAAACCTGATGAAATTTGAAGTGAATATAAGTCTTCATAAAATCTGGTGAAACTTGAAGTGAATATAAGTCTTCCAAAATTTAGATGACATTTGAAGTGATTATAAGTCTTCAAAAAATCTTGTTAAAATTGAAGTGATACAAGACTTCGGGAAAATTTTATGAAATTTGAAGTGAATATAAATCTTCAGAAAATCATATGAAATTTGAAGTGAATATAAGTCTTCAGAAAATCTGATGAAATTTGAAGTGAATATAAATCTTCAGAAAATCTGATGATATCTGAAGTGAATATAAGTCTTCAGAAAATCTAATGAAATTTGAAGTGAATATATTTCTTCAGAAAATCTGATGAAATTTAGAAGTGAATGTCTTGAAAAATCGATGAAATTTGAAGTGAATATAAGTCTTTAGAAAATCTGATGAAATTTGAAGTGAATATAAGTCTTCAAAAAATCTGATGAAATTTGAAGTGAATATAAGTCTTTAGAAAATCTGGTGAAACTTGAAGTGAATATAAGTCTTTAGAAAATCTGGATAAAATTGAAGTGAATATAAGTTTTCAGAAAATCTGGTTAAATTTTAAGTGAATACAAGTCTTCAGAAAATCTGATGAAATTTGAAGTGAATATTAGTCTTCAGAAAATCGGATGAAATTTGAAGTGAATATAAGTCTTTAGAAAATCTAATGAAATTTGAAGTGAATATCAGTCTTCAGAAAATCTGATGAAATTTGAAGTGAATATAAGTCTTTAGAACATATGGTGAAACTTGAAGTGAATATAAGTCTTCAGAAAATCTGGTTAAAATTGAAGTGAGTATAAGTCTTCAGAAAATCAGATGAAATTTGAAGTGAATATAAGTCTTAAGAAAATTTCATGAAATTTGAAGTGAATATAAGTCTTTAGAAAATCCGACGAAATTTGAAGTGAATATAAGTCTTCAGAAAATCTGATGAAATTTGAAGTGAATATAAGTCTTCAGAAAATCAGATGAAATTTGTAGTGAATATAAGTCGTCAGAACATCTGGTGAAACTTGAAGTGAATATAAGTCTTCAGAAAATCTGATGAAATTTGAAGTGAATATAAGTGTTCAGAAAATCTGTTGAAATTTGAAGTTGTAAGTGTTTTTATGTTGGCCTTAATTTTTGGTAAAACTAGTTTATGTCAATGTCTTGAGTCGATGTCATGACATTGAGTTGAAGATAAATTACAAGAAGATTAATTCAAGTCATGTTCGAGATAGGAGTTAGTGCTTCTTTGAAATCTGAAGGAATGACTAATGGCATAAACAATGTTATGACATTACGTATGACATTTGTTACCATGATTCTTTTTCCTGAGAGTTTTCGGGATTTGTTGAGATTTTTTGTTATAAATTATGTTGTTGGATCACATGCTCCGTGGCTCTGTGGTTAATCTTATTTAACCCTAAATTGGTTTGTTAAAAAGACCAAGTCTTTGGTTATTGAACCTTAGTCAGCTAAAATATAGGAAAAGAACCATTAGCGAACGCTTTTTTGTTGAAGATCCAATAGTTTGTTATTGTTACTCTTGTGAGCCAGCAATTATCATTTGATAAGTGCCTTGGACTAGGATTTAGTTGTAAGGGTTGTTTATCACTTTCAAAGCTTTAAAGCACGGTGTTGTGTCTCTTGATTAAAGCTTTGAAGAAAATCAAGTATGTTTGATTGAGAGTGTCTTCACAATTCTATTAAACAATAGGTTTATATCATCTTTGTGATTGAGGGGAGTAGTAGGAACTTCAGTGTAGGACTTATGTTGAGATTGCATTGGGTAGGTTTTAAGTGAAGGAGATAATGGTTGGTTTAATACTACTAATAGTGAATTTCCTCCACGGCTTGGTAGCGGATGTAGGTGTAGTTACACATGGGTAAACAATGATTGTGTTCTTCTTTGCTTTCAATTAGCGTGTGAATTGTTAACAGTGTCGAATCTTGTGTCATACATTCTCGTGACATCACGTGTCTGGAAATTTCAATTGGCATCGGGCGGGCACCACTGTTATTTAAGGTGAGATCTAGGGATATTATTTTCCGGCGTTATGGACAAGGAAGGAGGATTTGGGAGTAGACCACCTATTCGGATGGATCTAACTATGATTCTGGAAACCTCGTGTGGTTGCATTTTTGAAGTCTTTGGATAACAAGGCTTGGAGGCTGGCGGAGGATGGAAACATCCCAAAGCTTGAGAAAGATGGGACTACTAGCACGAAACTTGAGGAATAATGGAGCGAAGAAGAAGAGAGCAACAGGCAACTCTAAAGCATTGAATTCCTTATTCAATGGAATTGTGAAATATTTTCAAGACTTGTACATCAGTGTGATCGCCAAGGATGTTTGGGACACTCAAAACCACTCATGAGGTACATCCAAGTGAAAATATCAAGACTTGGATGCTCACTACAAATTTGAGAATCAAGATGAAGGAAGATGAAACCATTCATGAGTTTCACATGAACATCTTGGAGATTGCCAACACCTCAGGAGCATTGGGAGAAGATCTAGGAGAAAAGCTAGTGAGAAAGATTGATCCTTGCCTAAGAGGTTTGCAATGAAGGTGAGCGCTATAATGGGCTCAAGATCTACGCAACTTGAAGGTGGATGAACTTATTGGATCTCTTGGACATTTGAGATGGGGATCGGTGACAATGTTGACAAGAAAAACAAGAGCATAGCCCTTGTATCCAATGAAGATGAAAGCAAGGAAAATGATGAAGAAAGATCTCGGAAGCAATTGCTATGCTTGGAAGGTTCAACAAACTCATCAAGAGAATTAAAGTCAAGGTCAATGTCAAGAACATCCCATCGACATTAGTAGAACTTATGACTCAACAGGAAGATCCAAGTGGAAAGGGAAGTCAAAGCAGAGGATCCAGTGCCATGGGTGTGAAGGATATGGGCACATTCAAGTGAATGTCCTACCTTCTAAAAGCAAAGAAAGGAATGGGCGTCACTTGGTATGATGGTGACTCGGAAGTGACTCAAGAAGAATCGCCAAACTAGTTATGCTCTCCAGGTTGTAACTCTAATAATGATTCCATGATGAGGAAGTGACATTTGAAGAACTTGCGACACTTATAAGAAGTGTATCGAAGTGTTGATATGTAAGCAAAATGAAACAAAAAGCAACTAATTGTGAAGTTGGGCGAGAATGTGAAGTTGGAGGTGAAAAGAATCATATACTATAAGTCATCTCAACAATGAAGTTATAGTGTTGAATTCAAACTTGATCAGATGACTAAGTTTGTCAAGATCGACAACCTGGGCCGATAAGTTAGGAGATCCTTGATTGGACAAAATCGTGAAATATGCATGGTGCGGGATATGTGGTTGCAAAGAAACACTTGGTGACAAGAAGAACAGGTGGCAAACCAATGTCAAAGCGAGATGTCACAACATAGGACAGAAATGTGTCTGTTCAGGATATGTGGTCGCAAAGAAATTTCAGCGATAAGAAGAAGACTGATAAACCTATGTCAAAGCAGATGTCACAACATAGGGCTCAACATCAAGATCAGAGAAACATGAAGAAAAAGTTTCAAAGATGGAGATGTCATTATTGTGGAAGGTTTGGGCACATAAAGCCATTTTGCTACAGGCTATATGGATATCCTAATCAGATCCCTTATGTCAAACCTTAGACCAACAAGGTACCATATACTCAATAGTGGAAGAAGAAGAAGACTGCAGCCTTGATAGCTCACACCTCCCTTAGAGTTTCTGCCAAGGAAGACTGGTACTTTGATAGTGGATGCTCTAAGCATATGACTGGAATCAAGAACCTTTTGAATGATGTCAAACCTCATACAACTAGTTTTGTTACTTTTGGAGATGGAGCTAAAGGAGAAATCAAAGGTGTTGGAAACTTGGACTGCCCTGGAGTTCCAAACCTAAATGGAGTGTTCTTTGGTAAATGGTTTGACTGCCAATCTCATAAGCATCAGTCAACTATGTGATATGGGATTCAAGGTCAACTTCACCAAGTCTGAATGTCTTTTAATCAATGAAAAACAAGAAGTTGTTATGAGAGGAGTCAGATCAAAGGACAACTATTACCTATGGGAGCCTGAGGACACTAACTATTCCTCTGTGTGCACTAAAGGCAAAGAAGAAAAGGAAGTGAAACTGTGGCACCAAAAACTTGGTCATTTACATCTTAGAGGGATGAAAAAGATCATATCCATGGAGGCTGTCAGAGGGGATTCCAAGACTTCACATTGATGAAGGGAGAGTTTGTGGTGAGTGTCAGGTTGGAAAGCAAACCAGAATGACACATCCAATGTCAAGACATCTGACCACCTCTAAGGTGCTAGAACTTTTGCACATGGATCTGATGGGCCATATGTAGGTTGAAATCCTTGGTGGAAAAAGATATGCTTATGTTGTTGTGGATGATTTTTCCAGATTTACCTGGATAAACTTCATCAGGGAAAAATCTGATGTTTTTGATATTTTTAAAGAATTATGCAAGAGACTTCAAAGAGAGAAATAAGGATGCATTGTCAAAATCAGAAGTGATCATGGAAAGGAATTTGAGAATAGCAAGTTTGATGAGTTCTGTTCCTCAGAAGGAATCAATCATGAGTTCTCCTCACCTATAACTCCTCAACAAAATGGAGTTGTGGAAAGGAAGAACAGAACTATACAGGAATCTGCCAGAGCAATGATACATGCTAAGAAGCTTCCTATTCATTTTTGGGCTGAAGCTATGAATACAGCCTGTTATGTCCACAATAGGGTCACCTTGAGAAAGGGAACATCCTCCACCCTGTATGAAATATGGAATGGAAGAAAACCTACTGTGAAGTATTTCCATGTGTTTGGGAGAAAATGCTATATTCTGACAGATCGTGAACAAAGGAGAAAGATGGACTCTAAAAGTGATGAAGGAATTTTTCTGGGATACTCTACAAACAGCAGAGCATATAGGGTATTTAATTCCAGGACCAAAGTTATGATGGAGTCTATAAATGTCATAGTTGATGATCACCATGAGGAAACAAAAGTCCCATATGATGTTGAGACATTGTTTGAGACATCACCTCAAGTGTCTAATAAGGATGATGTGCCTATCCCTACTTCACCAAAGGCTGAACCAGAGGAAGCCAATAAAGATCCTTCCATCAGAATTTAGAGTGCAACACTGAAAACATTTTTTTATATGAGAGATAAGACGAGCATATCATACCAACACAGATACTTAGCACGCATCATAGGAGTCAGTTAAACGCGATCTCATCGCCGTATGCTTTTGAATTAACCCATGCTTGAATTAGGACTTTTAAGGGTTGTAATGTGGCCTGGTTCACGGTTTTTTACAAAAAATATTTTTTGGCTCAAAATTGTTTGGTGCCCACCCATTCTCCATGATGTCCTTCAATCCTAAGTTCATCGATACGAGCACCCATCTCTCATGAGGCGTTTATGATGGTTGAGGAACCAATACGAGGTTTCTTGGACACGAGAGTCACTCAACTTTTTGCCTTTGGTGTCTAACCACACAACTTGTTCTTTGTTGAGAATTTTTATTTGATAATCTTTTCTCACTTTCGGGCTTTCTGATTTGATTTCCCTAAATTTTGCCTAAGCGACTTGTTTTCAAGTTTCGACTTAGAGGGACTTTTTCTTTCTTTCCTATTCATTCCTCCCTTTTGAACAAGTCATGGATCTTTACATCGTCTTCAATTTGTTGGAAGTGATTGTGACTGTCTGAGTCTTTGGGTCGACAAGGGATAATTGTTGTTGTATCGTCATTTATTGACCTTCTGATGTGCGAGAGATAATCATTTTAGTATTATCCTCTTTTAATGCACACTATTGTTAGACGAAGGTTGACTTATTGCGGCTCTGACCTTCCTCAACCTCTTGAAGGATAATCATTGTTGTATCCTTAGATGCATAATCTTGATGATTTTTGAACGCTCGATCAGATTGACTGAACGCTACCTGCCCCTAGGTTAAAAATAAGGGTTTTTTTCTTCTGAACATCAAAGAAACTCATACTTCAAGGCTTGAAGGGGTTATCGAGGGTGTATCACCCTTATAACTCCGGTGTTTGGGGATTTGAAACAATGTATGTACATTGTTAGCAAGGTTCTACTTGAAAGCATACAATCAAAGACCTAGCGTTTTTCAACTATCGTCATCCTTCCTCCAATCTTTTCCTAGGCGAAAGACTTGGTAACGCTGGTATCAAAATTCTCACAAATAAAATAAAGAGTGATAACTAATAGATTAAGTGACAACAAATGTATTATTTCAAGACAAACATACTCATTGCATTAAGATTGTAAAACCAAAAAAGTTTCTACATGCAAACAAAGTTTAAACAATTAAACAAGATACAAATGAAAATGCAGTAAATAAATAAAAGACTGTCATTGTTGAGGAGACTTGAGCTTGGTCTGTACTTGTCGATTAAGATGACTTTCAGTAGTCTTGGTGCTCACTTGAGTATGGGGTTTCCATTCACAAACAAATTCCCTCCTTGAAGAGTCAAGTACTTCTGGTCAATCAATTGTTGAACTTTGGCTTTGTAAGGAATGCAATCCTCTGTTGAGTGTCCTACTGTTCCATCGTGATATCCACATCACGCAGTATGATCATAACCAAGCGAGAATAACTTTGGTGGGTTAAGAAATTTAGGAACCACCAATGAACTTTGAACCAGATATGGCAGAAGTTGACTGTAAGTCATAGGAATAGGATCCAAAGGCATATCCCACCTTTCTAGATTATTATGAGGAACTGTTTAATTTTGGGAATTTTGACTCTGAAGTTGAGGAGGATCAGACAAAGGTTGCTGATACAAAGGCTTGAAAGATGGTAATGGAGGATAATAAGTCGGTGTTGTGACTAACTTCCCTTTGCTAGAACTTGATATATCTTTGCTGAAGGATACCACCTTTTCTGAAGTGATCATTTGGTCTACTTCATTGCTGACACTGTTCTACAAAGTCTCGACTCTCTCTTGGTAAGAAATTGTCCCAATGAGTTTCAGAAGTCCTCAAATTTTCTATTATCAGAATTTGCATCCAAAATGTCTAAGCTCAAGCCATTCTATTCGAAAGACAAAATCTTGTCATCAATTAGCTCTTTAACTTTGCATTTGAAGGCAAAACAATTTTCAGTTTCATGTCCTGCAGAGTCAGCATGAAAGCACATTTGGATCTCTCATCAAATCAAGCTTTAGCAATCCCTGGCACTGGCTTCAACTCCATTGGTATCACAATACCACTTTAAATTAGGTAAGGAAATAATCGAGAATACAATATTGAGATTAACTGAATACCCTGTTGAGCATATTGGCGGTAATGCGGGTTAATATGTTGATTTGGTTCCCTCTTCTTTGGTTGGGGATTAAGCAACGATTGTTGTCAAGGAATATTGAAAGGTGAAGGTCGATGATGACGCCAAAATGCGGGTTAATATGTTGATTTGGTTCCCTCTTCTTTGGTCGGGGAGTAAGCAACGACTGTTGTCAAGGAATATTCAAAGGTGAAGGTCGATGACGACGCCTAGTAGGAGAATTTTGAAGTGGAGAGTTTGCTACGTTTGGATGTCCTGGACCCATGGAGACACCAGATGATAGAGCGGTAACCATGTTTTTGGCAATTGGTGTAGGGTTGCACTCTTTCTTCAAAATGACTTGCAAGAGATCCATAACCAGACTCATCTGACTTTTCAAATGATTAACTTCTGCCCTTAACAGTTCCTGACCACGTTGAAGCTCGTCTATAGCCCTTTGAGACATCTTTCGAGTTTTGGACGTGTATCGAGTAATCAGTTTGATCTTTCTGGACAAAAGAGATGAAATGAGTTTTTCTGATGAACATGAAATTCATGGTAACACATGAAAGAATGTAAATGTAATGTAAAAGTAATGCATGTAAGAATGCAATGTGATGCGATCATATTGATGTTATGCGCAAAATCACATGTAAAGATACCCAAATGGAGGTTTACAAAGGACGGTCGGACATGGTTTCGACGTCTACCCAACAATTCCCCATACAGGATGGTTCTAATGTTTTTGCTAAATGTTTCTCATAGACTCAAATCCCCTTTTAACAAATATTATCATCACGCAAACGGCCTACGTGATGATAGTATTTCCAAAGTATACTCCAAGAAACGACTCTTAAAGGGATACTGAAAAATCCTTTATTTGAGCGGTTGGTCCAAGTTTAGATATCCTAAAATACTTAGAGTTATAGGTCATTTGTCCAGAAATTGATGTCCTGCACTATCATGCGGGGCAACAATGTAACACCCCAATTCTATCCCGCGTAATTATATAATAAAATCAGAGTTTCAAATTTTCATTTAACAAAATTGAGGCATCAAATCTTCGCATTTCCAACAATTAGCATTTAATGCACATCAAAAATCGGATATATCGAATCATACATAATTCATCATACGTACATATGAATATTCACAGCACAACGGATATGTTAACAAAATATACATAACATCATGTTGTCATCAATACATAAGGTTATAACATAATAAGATAGTATATACAAACTATCCTATCAAAATAATGACGTCGCCCAAATCTCGAGTGTTACTACGACCAGAGCAGAACGACGCAAAATAAAGTGACTCGAGCTAATCCTCCTCATCCTCGGGGATCACCTGCGCGTTACCAATATATAGGTAACGGCGAAACAAGTAAAGGGGTGAGATACTTCCAAAACATAGAATTAAAAACAATGATGGAATATATAGATAGTTTGGAATTATAATTGATATAAGTTAAATAAAGTATGTCAACATGTATCTAAGCTTACAAACTTTAAATTAGCATTTAGTGTATAAATTAACACATTAACTTCATCACATATTCATTGTACTCGCATCAACACAAAACATCATGTACCGTCGCAATTCAATTATCATTCATCAATTAAGGACTCAATGATAAACAACTCGAACATAAACACAACCGACTCCAAAATAAACATAATGGACTCCATGAGACACGACTATGTTATGCATGTGGTACCCATCGATTTGTCCGTAATTAGGGACACTTGGCATAAAGCCCATCTTCGCTCGGCATAAAAGCCATCATCGCTTGGCATGAAAGCCCTCTTCGCTTATGAAATATATGTGACTCAATAAATAAAGACCACACAACAACATATCATCATCGCTCATCACAATTGACATAAAGTCTACATCGCCATATTTATTCACATCAAATAAACATGTCATCGCATCGCATAAACAACAAGTATTCATAATTATACACACCATCGCAAACATCATTGTCAATTAATCCGTCAATTTCCAAAAACGGAAAAATAGTAAAAGCATCAATAATCGTCGCGAAAGCCATTCTTAATTACCGGCATAATTTATAAACATCAACTTCAAAATCGGATAATTCATATATGCCTTAAAATGACTAAAACACAATCCGGGTCAATTTACCATAAATTAACCTATTTCGGGTTGTTCCGTAAAAACTCACAATTTCGAAAAAACTAACTTCACCACTACGTTCTACACGTCAAAATTAGCTAGCACGTCAATTTTCGTTGAATTCGGAGCAACTTGCTCCGTCGTCGAATTTATCAAAATCGGAAAATCGGAACATAATCGGGTTCTAAATTTAATCGGCTATCTTATCCCCTAATTATATTTTATAGATACCAAGGGTTACTATGTGGTATTGAAATTTTGGTGAAAAACAGAAGCTAATTGCAAGGAAAATTATGCAGGAAATTTGACAGAAAACAGAAAAATTATAAGTTACAGAAACTGGAAAAACATGGAAAATTTTGTTTCCCTTTCTTCATGCAGGGACGCACGTCCCCTTCACCCTTGCCTATTGGAGGCGGGTGCCTCAGCAATGGGGGTGGTCACCCCACAATGGAGGTGGGCGCCTCCCCCTCCCTTAAGCCTTCCATTCTTCTTCTCTAATTCCCCTGCGTTTTGCATAAGTTACAGTTTTCTTAATTTTTTTTTTCTGTTTTCTAGTTGTGCAGGTAGTTCATCCTTGCCATTTTCCTATTTCTTTTTATAAATCCAACACTACAACACTAAAATAACACCCATAATCTCTATACCAAATTCAAATCTTCTAAATCCTTCAACAATCACCCAACACAACTCTATAACTATCTATCAATTTTTCTCCCAATTCAAACTAAATCCATCAAATCCTAACTAAATGAAATGGAAATCAAACCCCTTACCTAGCAAGCTTTGAGTGTTCTTGATGATTCTTCAACCAAGCAACCAAGCCTTGCACTTCTTCTTGCTCTCTTCTTCTTCCTCAACCAAAGCCCTAGCTTTTTCTCCAAACTTCTCAACTTTGTGTTTTTGTGTTGTGTTTGGAAATGGGTGGAGGAAATGATTTTATAAAACATATGTCTTACTAGCCAACTTAAATAAATTGCTCACATACCCCTCATCTATTCTTAATACACTAAATATACATCTATTTATATTATTAACTTAATTTGTTAATTTAATTCCGGGAAATTAAATATCGGTCCGAATAATATTTTACCGAACCGAACAGAACGTCGCTAAATATATTAATAGTTATACTGATTAATATAATTATTTTCGTTGTCAAAACAATCGTCAAACGATAATTCAAAAATATTAGTATAATATAATATTTAATAAAACGGGCGTTACAACTCTCCCCCACTAAAAAAGTTTCGTCCTCGAAATTACCTGACTCGAAAAGCTCGGGATATGAATCCCGCATCTTACTCTCCAATTCCCACGTCGCACTTTCGCCAGCTGCTCCAATCCAAATAACCTTGACCAATGAAATCTCTTTGCCACGAAGGGACTTCATCTCACGATCCTCAATCCTCAAAGGCATCGTTTCCACCGTAAGATTTTCCCGAACCTAAATATCATCCATCTCAATCACATGCGAAGGATCCAGGACATACTTCCGAAGTTGCGACACATGAAAAACATCGTGCAAATTCGAAAGATTTGGCGGTAACGCCACCTGATAAGCCATATTTCCCACTTTACTAGTAATTTGGTAAGGACCAATAAAGCGAGGAGTTAACTTTTTCGACTTCAATGCTCGCCCAACACCGGTTGTAGGAGTAACTCTCAAAAACACATGATCACCTTCTTGAAATTCCAAGGCTTTCCTCCTTTTATCATGATAACTCTTTTGACGACTTTGAGAAATTCTCATCTTTTCTCTAATCATCTTCACCACCTCAGTAGTTTCCCTAACCAATTCGGGTCCAAGTACCACACTCTCACCCGACTCGTGCCAACACAAAGGAGTTCTACATCTCCGACCATACAACGCCTCAAACGGTGACATTCCAATACTAGCATGAAAACTATTATTGTAAGTAAACTCAATCAAAGGAAGATATGTATCCCATGAACCACCATGCTCAAGAATACAAGCTTGTAACAAGTCTTCCAACGATTGAATCGTCCTTTCCGTCTGACCATCAGTTTGAGGATGATAAGCCAAACTCAACCTCAACTTAGAACCCAAAGCTTCTTGCAAGCTTTTCCAAAATTCAGAAGTGAACCTCGGATCTCTATACGAAACAATACACAAAGGGATACCATGTAATCTAACAATCACATGCGTATAAATCTCCGCCAACTTCGATACAGGATAAGTGATGTTAATAGGAATAAAGTGAGTCGACTTTGTAAGCCTATCAACAATCACCCAAATCGCATCGTGTCCCCTTGGTGTATTCGGAAATCCCGTTACAAAATCCATAGAAATGCTATCCCATTTCCATTCTTGGAATCTCTAACGGTTGCATCAACCCTGCAGGTTTCTGATGCTCCACTTTAGACTTCTGACAAGTCAAACAAGCATAAATAAACTGAGCCACCTCTCTTTTCATGCCCGACCACCAAAATAGTTTTCTCAAATCTTGATACATTTTGGTCGCTCCGGGATGAATACTCAAATTACTTCTATGACTTTCTTCCAAAATCATCCTCTTTAAATCAACATCATCGGGAATACAAATCCTATTTCGGAATCTTAAAACACCCTGAGCATCCAACTTGAAATCTTCACTTTCAGTTTGTCCAATACTAACCAACAAATCCACAAGTTTCACATCAAGCTTTTGAGCTTCTCTAATGCTATCAAGGAAATCGTTATTGATCTTCAACATCCCCAAGATGACACTCTTCGGCGTCACTTCTATCACAAGACTCATATCTCTAAATTGTTCAATCATTTCCAACTCCTTCACCATCAAAAGTGACATATGCAAAGTCTTTCGACTTAAAGCATCGGCCACCACATTTGCTTTACCAGGATGGTAATTCAATCCGAAATCATAATCTTTCAACAATTTAAGCCACCTTCTTTGCCTCATATTAAGCTCTTTTTGATCAAACAAATACTTCAAGCTTTTATGGTCACTAAATACTTCAAATCTAGAATCACAAAGATAATGCCTCCAAATCTTAAGTACAAAAACAACCGCCACAAGTTCCAAATAGTGGGTAGGATAGTTCTTCTCATGAATCTTCAATTGCCTCGAAGCATAAGCAACCACCTTGCCACCTTGCATAAGCACACTGTAACACCCCTTCTAAAATACCCCGAATATTTTAATTAAATTAATATTAAAGCCTGATTTAATCAGAGTTAACACGGTATAACAAGGGATGCCACAATTATGAAATAAATAAATACTTCCATTAAACAGTAGCCATGCTACACTGAGGGTCATTATTAAAATAATTTAATCAATTTAAGACCATGTCTTACACAGCGGAAAATATCATAAACCAAAACGGAATAAACCAAATCATAATTATTCCCAATGAAATTCAAAGAACAATTGAATAATAAATAATTCCTCAACTAAATGTTCCCCAGTGTTACAACCTATCAGAGTATGACACTGACACGCGGACTTAAAATAACATAGCTCTAGAGTCATCCTCACCAACTCCTGAGCTGCTAACTTTAATCTGAAATCATTAAAGTAAGGGTGAGATTTCTCATAATTATCATGCATTATAAGCCTCTCAATCAACATATATCACAAGCATATTATTTCACCCACTCCAGCATAATTCAGATTTTTAATACAAAGTTACAACCATACAGACCAGTATGCACAACAAATAACAACAAGAGAATTGTAACACTGGAAGACATCCTAGCATGTTACAATTCCATGCAAACACAAATGCAGACACAATGCATGTGGTACCAACACGTGACCAAGTCACACACCCAGATCCATCATCAACCGGATACAACAATCATCGATTCGTCCATAACCACCCGGACACAAATCCAGCCTAACCACCCATCATCACCCGAGTATGGTTAACGGTAATACAAGTCAAATTCCACACAATGGGAATTAACTTCACCAAAAATGCATATGCACGCACATCACCAGCATGCAACATCAAATCAGTCTATGAAATACACCAAATTATCATAACTGAATCAAAACCAAAACATGATATCTCAACGATCATGCACACAATCAACAACAATATAAACATGCCTTTCATTCATACAATACTAATACATCCATCACCACAGGTTCACTACTACATACACACCAATGTGCGTCAGCTAATAATCGCTTGATTCGGAATTCGACTCATTTTCAAAATATTTTCAAGTTATAGGAAATCTTTTCATTTTATAAAATAGAGCATTAAATTTAAGAAACAACGTCCAAAACGGCGCTCAAAACGGACTTACGGTTTGAAAGTAATGAATTTTCAAAGTTTTGGAATTTTTCAAAAAGTTACAGTGGAACCTGGTTCCTCCCAGGGAGTAACCGGTTCCCACAAAGTTCAAAAACCACGCTCCTGGAAAAATGTATGGGGAACCCGGTTCCTCCAAGTAGGGAACCGGTTCCTAGAGAAAAATCAGATTTCTTTGGAAAATTTTAACGTGGAACCCGGTTCCTCCCGAGATGTTGGTTCTGAGTTCAAAATGCCCATTTCACCATTCACACTGGAACCGGGTTCTCCCACTGGAAACCGGTTCCCGACTCCTGAGCCAAAAATATCGATTGACAGCAGTTTTCCGAATCGGTTTCTTATTCTTTCCAAACGTACCCATACGATCCAACACAACAAAATCACTCAACTAACATCATTAACATGCAATAAAACATGTTTTGTTCATTACTATTGACCCTATATCATACAAATCAATGGATTCTATACAATCGACACAAATAGGGATGAATCTACGAAACCTAGAATTTCTAAACCAGATTCCTAACATACTATGATCCATACTATTGGATATCAAAACCGATAATACATTAATTAATCAAATCACCCTTACCTTGTGGGTTCTTCGACTTCCGACCACAATTGGTTTTCTTCCTTCCTTTTCCTCTTCTCCATGCACTTGTGAGTTTTCCCAAAAGTGATTCTTTTTCCTCTTTTCCTTCTTTTATTCCTTTTATTATTCAATCATAATAAAAATAAAATAATAATGTGAGTAGTGTAACACCCCAATTCTACCCAAAGTTTTATATGCAAAAATCAGAGTAATTTTAAAAATTTCATAAATTAAATACTGAGGCGTTACACCATCAAAAACAACTCACTTTAAAACAGTTTACTTTAAAGTATAAATTTCGGATGCATAGCATCGCAGGAAAACATAAATTGATTCATAGAAATCAAAACATCTCCTTTATTAAACTTCCTCATCAAAATCATGTTTTTTATGAATTATGGTTCTTATTCACAAAAGGAATAATAATAAAATAACAACAACAAGACGACATAAATATTTCCCCGAGCTACTCGTATCGAGGCGACAGGCTAACTAACTATAGACTCGTCTTCATAACCTGCACGTTACCAATATATAGGTAACGGCGAAACAAGTAAAGGGTGAGATACTCCAAAGCATATAATTAAGGCATGATAATATATATATATATAGTGTCAGAATTATAAAGGATATAGATTAATAAGTGTAATTCCAACACATAAACAAAACTCACTTACTTTACTAGTCACCCTAATGTGTATAACCTACACTTTATCACCATAACCTCACCGGCATAAACGTCACAACAAACATAAACTTCCATCACCACGAAATCGTCACGAGCTAATACATCACTAATTAACACGGTAGTCTTAACCAACAACATCAACCAACAACATTCAATAATGCTAGTAATATAAGCAACATAACAAATCATCACAAATAGGCTAAAGCCCGTCTTCGCTTTTGGCATAAAGCCCATCTTCGCTTTTGGCATAAAGCCCATCATCACAATATCATCACAAACATCATCACATCATATATCATCCATCAATCGACAAAAACTCAACGCCAAACAACTCAAACATAAACATAACCGACTCCATGAGACACGACTATGTTATGCATGTGGTACCCATCGCTTTGTCCGTAATTAGGGACACTTGGCATAAAGCCGATCTTCGCTCGGCATAAAAGCCCTCTTCGCTTATGCAATGTATGTGACTCGACAATAAAACAACACAACACAAACACACCATCATCGCTCGTCAAAATTGGCATAAAGCCCACATCGCCATAATTTATCCAAGACAAGATAAATATATCATCGCCTCATAATTGCATTATGCAAACATCACTAATAAATTCATCAAAAGTCATGCATTCACAACTCAGACGCATTTATTAACAACATCAATTTAACCATCACATCATCATGTACAAAACATATTTCATCGCATTGCATTTCAACAAGTATTCATTAATAAATACACTGTCGCAAATCTTACGTTTATTCACACCGTATCATCATTAATTAATTCACTAAATTCCGAAAACGGAAAAATAGTCAAACACCTATAATCGTCACAAAAGCCATTCCTAACAACCGGTATTAATCATAATCGTCGACGTCGAAATCGGATTGTCCATACGAACCTTAAATCTACTAAAACACCGTCCGATTCAATTTTACCGTAAATTGGCCTATTTCGGGTCGTCTCGTAAAAACTCATAATTTCCAAAAACTAACCTCACCACTACGTTCTACACGTTGAATTTAGCTAGCACGTCAATTTTCATCGAATTCGGAGCAACTTGCTCCGTCGTCGAATTTACCGAAATCGGAAAATTGGAACATAATCGGATTCTAAATTTAATCGGCTATCTTATCCCCTAATTATATTTTATGGTTACCAAATGCTACTAGGTGGAATTGGCATATTTAAGAAAGACAGTAGCCATTGCAATGAAAATTATGCAGGAAAAATTCATTGACAGCAAACAGAAAAACCATGTTACAGCAAAACAGAAAATTCCAATTTCCTTTTCTTCTTCACTCATTGGGGACGCACGTCCCACACAACAAAGGATAAGGGAGGCGGTTTCCTCAACCCCCTTATGCCATCCATCCAAATTATTTTCATTCCCTACGTTTTTTGTACAATTCCAGTTTCTTAAATTTTTTTTTGTTTTTCCTAGTTTACTGTTAGATTTTTCCATTCCAATTCCATTCTTACTTATTTATTTTTTTATTTCTATTTTCACTTCTATTTACCAAACACTACAATACCAATAACAATACCCCTAATCTTTACAACAATTCCAACTCTTCTAAACATCTCAACAATCACCCAACAAAACCCTATAACTTACTATCAATTTTTCCCAATCCAAACTATCACTAATAAACCCTAACAATATGAAATAGAAATCAAACCATCAAACACCCAACTCAAAACTCCAACACCAATTTTCATCACAAATCCACCATATATGTATCAAAACCCTAACTATAGGAAGTGGAGAATCAAACCCCTTACCTCTAGTTTGGTCGATCCATGGTGATGCTCCAAAGCTCAATCTCAAGCTTCCTCTCTTGCTCATGATCTTCCTCTTCTTCTCCTCTTATTCTTCTCCTCCCAAAACCCTTCTATTCCTCTCAAGTTTCTATTTTGGTTTTGTGTTCACAATGGAAGGAAAAGGAAAGAAAATGGTTTTTATAACTTGCTTTCTTACTAGCTTCTAAGTTCACATGTTTGGTTTTGGTATTTAGAATGGAAGGAAAGTGAGGAGAAATGATTCTTATAATGGTATTTTCCCTACTAGTAAGCCAAGGGTGAAAAACCCAATTCTAACAAAATGCTCCCCACACCCCCACTAATATCATTAACTCAATCAATTAAAATAATTCTGGGGAGTTAAATATCGGATCCGAATAATATTTTATCGAACCAAATGGAATAAAACCGAACCAAACAAAACGTCGCCAGATGAATTAATAGATATATTAATTAACATAAATATTCTTGTCGCAAAGCAAACATCGATCGGTAAATCGAAAATATTAATATAATATCATATTAATTAAAACAGGGCGTTACAACTCTCCCCCACTTATAAACTTTTCGTCCTCGAAATTTCGACCAAAACGAACAAAACGTGACATGCCTACGCATTCGTCCACACAATCCTCGCGCCAATCAAACAACATAAAAAGTACACCAAACGCAAGGGTATCTCCCCAACCACAACGTCTAGACAAAAACAACCATGCCGAGATGCAAAGCCCATACAATGCAATCGACAACTATCTAACACTCAATAATTAAACAAGTCGCAGACACACCGGTTCACTCGAGAACCAAACAAACAAGATCGATACCATCCTAACGTCTCAACCATTGAAATAGTCACACACTCGAACCGACACCTCGGAAACGAGTCACCAAAGATAGGAACATAAATTCCTACAACACAACATTGTCACCATCGCTAAAACGAAAACAACAAAATGGTTATACAAACCAAAACTGAAACAGTCAAAAATAAGGTAAAACCACGCGTGCTACACAAACATGAAAAAAAATGCCTTCACTCACGCATAAGCATGGACTTAAGAATTACACTTGTAGTTATCGATTCCATTCCAAGAAATCACAAGGTCACCTCATCCTTGTAGATTACCAACGCACACCCTTTGAAAAACAACAAGTGACACAAACAAAACAGAACAGCGATACACCACTTACTCCAGGGCTTATACCGACGACTTGCGACTATAACTCACTAGTCCAAAACCAACAATCTCGCATACTCGCTAACAATCAATACTTTATATCTAAAACATGTTGTGCCACCTTAATGCATAGGATGCCAACCGTAAAACAACTTGGTTAATTCCTCAACTTCACAATTACTCAGAATGGATACGTTCAAGGCGTACACTCATCAAGACACCTCGCAACATCAGTTTTATCAACTCAAAAAAATTACCCTTTCATTCTCGATTGATCAACGTCCATTGATCCTCTGAAATACATGACATAGTTGACCTTTTCAAATACTGTCCAAATATCTCACTTGTAAAACTTCGACGTATACACTTGACTTCAACGAAGTCTCCTCTTATAACAATTCCCAACTTATGCAATAAGTAATCACCATCCTCGCATCGTCGCAACGATCAATACACAAGTTTCTTATTCGAAACACCTTTCATAACTTTCCGTCGTCCCAAGTGGTAACTCAATCACAACACTCTCTCAAGAACTCTACTCATCAACGTCATCTCCTACCCCTGTAATTACAACACAGGTTGGACTTAGAACCATAACATAAACTTTATGGAATCCAATACGAACACTGTCGCGACCAACCTCGGTCCCAAATAGAATACTTTCTTTAATAAAACATCAATCATCTTAAGGTATCCATGGCTACCAATCCGTCACAAAATTCCTTACCGCCAAGACCTATCTTAGTCGTAATCTAATGATCCACCGCGACCATTAGTATTCGACGAAATCCATATGTTAGTAGTGAACAGATCCTTAATAACCTTCTAAACTTAGTCTCAACAAGTGTCCCGAAGCAAACATGCAATATTCTTCAAAGTAATAAATTCCAAATCAGACATTCTTGGGTTTTCCGTGATACCAACTTACTAAACTCAACAACAGACGAAGTCTCTTTATAGATTACACCCAAACATGAATTGTCTTCAACAACTCCTATCTCCTCGTCGTTAACATCTGCACCTTTTTAGATATCAAATGAGCACAACCGCATCAATACTCTAACTCACGCGTCCGACAACTTTTCCTTGTGAAAAACAAATCGTTCCAAGGTAGCAATACACTTTTTCCAACTCTATGTCGAAATACATCTTAAGTCCAAAATGAAATATCACAATACGCCGCACAAGGTTCTTTAGTACAAAACAAAACCAAAATCAAAGCATTCGCTAAACTTTCCACTGGCTTAAACAAATTCGCTTCCCACTGTGAAGTCCAAATAGCAACTCAACCATCTCAAGTCAAAGTACTCACGATCAAAACCAACTTATAAAAAGGATCTTCCGTCAAACTCACAAAGTTAACCATCCAAAACATAGGAATTTCTAAACTCCGAAATAACCCCTTAAAGTCTTCTACAAGATATAAAATAAATCTTCGCGGAACTATTCATAATATCGCCGTCTAACTTGCTTGCTTAAAGCACTCTCATCTATGAATTCAAAATCCTATCTTTAAAATACTCGACTTGCACCAGTGCAACTTCACTACTGATAACACAACGCTCGGATGCTTGCCACAATTTCTTAACTTGATGTGAACCAAGTAATATCCATGAACACGAACTAATTCTTACAGCTACTCATGAGAATATTGTCTGAACATTCCAAAATCATACCTGACGCTTTAGTCACACTAATGACATCAACAAACACTTGCCATGACCATACACTATCTTGAAAAACATAGTCTAAACGTCTTCAGTTCTCACACTAACCCGTAGACAGCCAGACTTCACATCGATCCCACTAAACACAAAACTCTAAATAACTGGCTCATCCACATATCAATCCTCGGAAGTAGATACTTGTCCTTAGCATCCATTTCGTTCCTTGACTGCAAACAACACACCAACTCGGACAACCTTTTCTCTTCTCGAACATCACAACGGTAGCACTCCACGGTGACCCGCTCGAATAAAACAACTCTGCTCAAACCAATCCTCAAGTTGACTCTTCAAATCTTACTCAGAAATAAACATCTCTAAAGGATACATCGAATCACAACTAGGTCCAGAAACTAAATCCCTCAAAACTTCACTTCGCACTACTACGGTAATTCACTTACATCTTCACAATAAGCTTCGGAAGAATCACAACAAGAAGCTCGCTTGCCAAAATCTTGCTTCTCCCCAAAATCCAAATTCGCTCACAACTCAAGTAACCATGCACTACCTTGTGCCAACACATCTGCTTCATACACTATTAAGCTGGAAAGACAAGTCTATCCCAACCAACACAATTCCCGACTACTATCAACAAGAGATTAAGGATGATCAGTCCCTCAATTTGCCAATAGACAGTCGACAATCATGATGGTGACATAAACCATCTCTACCAACTGCAACAGTGTCTTCAAAGTTACACTTCAAGTTACCAAAGCGTAACACTGCTTGACGCCCATCCTAAGCCACAAGCGCCACCAAGAAGTGAAACTTCTCCCCCACTTGTTTCAAACTCATCTCTGCAGACAAACAATTTGAAACAAACAAGTACCGACAGTGTTTCACACACATGTCGCATACAACAAGATTAAACACACTAATAACTTGGTCGACAGACCGACCTGCTTTGATACCACTAATGTAACACCCCAATTCTACCCAAAGTTTTATATGCAAAAATCAGAGTAATTTTAAAATTTTCATAAGTTAAATACTGAGGCGTTACACCATCAAAAACAACTCACTTTAAAACAGTTTACTTTAAAGTATAAATTTCGAATACATAGCATCGCAGGAAAACATAAATTGATTCATAGAAATCAAAACATCTCCTTTATTAAACTTCCTCATCAAAATCATGTTTTTTTATGAATTATGGTTCTTATTCACAAAAGGAATAATAATAAAATAACAACAACAAGACGACATAAATATTTCCCCCCGAGTGCTACGTATCAGAGCGACACCGACTCGACTAACAGCAGCTATAGACTCCGTCTTCATAACCTGCACGTTACCAATATATAGGTAACGAAGAAACAAGTAAAGGGTGAGATACTCCAAAACATATAATTAAGGCATGATAAAATATATATATATATATATATATATATATATATATATATATATATAGTGTCGGAATTATAAAGGATATAGATTAATAAGTGTAATTCCAACACATAAACAAAACTCACTTACTTTACTAGTCACCCTAATATGTATAACCTACACTTTATCACCATAACCTCACCGGCATAAACGTCACAACAAACATAAACTTCCATCACCACGAAATTGTCACGAGCTAATACATCACTAATTAACACGGTAGTCTTAACCAACAACATTCAATAATGCTAGTAATATAAGCAACATAACAAATCATCACAAATTGGCTAAAGCCCATCTTCGCTTTTGGCATAAAGCCCATCTTCGCTTTTGGCATAAAGCCCATCATCACAATATCATCACAAACATCATCACATCATATATCATCCATCAATCGACAAAAACTCAACGCCAAACAACTCAAACATAAACATAACCGACTCCATGAGACACGACTATGTTATGCATGTGGTACCCATCGCTTTGTCCGTAATTAGGGACACTTGGCATAAAGCCGATCTTCGCTCGGCATAAAAGCCCTCTTCGCTTATGCAATGTATGTGACTCGACAATAAAACAACACAACACAAACACACCATCATCGCTCGTCAAAATTGGCATAAAGCCCACATCGCCATAATTTATCCAAGACAAGATAAATATATCATCGCCTCATAATTGCATTATGCAAACATCACTAATAAATTCATCAAAAGTCATGCATTCACAACTCAGACGCATTTATTAACAACATCAATTTAACCATCACATCATCATGTACAAAACATATTTCATCGCATTGCATTTCAACAAGTATTCATTAATAAATACATTGTCGCAAATCTTACGTTTATTCACACCGTATCATCATTAATTAATTCACTAAATTCCGAAAACGGAAAAATAGTCAAACACCTATAATCGTCACGAAAGCCATTCCTAACAACCGGTATTAATCATAATCGTCGACGTCGAAATCGGATTGTCCATACGTACCTTAAATCTACTAAAACACCGTCCGATTCAATTTTATCGTAAATTGGCCTATTTCAGGTCGTCTCGTAAAAACTTGTAATTTTCAAAAACTAACCTCACCACTGCGTTCTACACGTCGAATTAACTAGCACGTCAATTTTCGTCGAATTCGGAGCAACTTGCTCCGTCATCGAATTTACCGAAATCGGAAAATTGGAACATAATCGGATTCTAAATTTAATCGGCTATCTTATCCCCTAATTATATTTTATGGTTACCAAATGCTACTAGGTGGAATTGGCATATTTAAGAAAGACAGTAGCCATTGCAATGAAAATTATGTAGGAAAAATTCATTGACAGCAAACAGAAAAACCATGTTACAGCAAAACAGAAAATTCCAATTTCCGTTTCTTCTTCACTCATTGCGGACACACGTCCCACACAACAAAGGATAAGGGAGGCGGTTGCCTCAACCCCCTTATGCCATCCATCCAAATTATTTTCATTCCCTACGTTTTTTGTACAACTCCAGTTTCTTAAAAAAAGAAATTGTTTTTCCTAGTTTACTGTTAGATTTTTCCATTCCAATTCCATTCTTACTTATTTATTTTTTTATTTCTATTTTCACTTCTATTTACCAAACACTACAACACCAATAGCAATACCCCTAATCTTTACAACAATTCCAACTCTTCTAAACATCTCAACAATCACCCAACAAAACCCTATAACTTACTATCAATTTTTCCCAATCCAAACTATCACTAATACCCTAACAATATGAAATGGAAATCAAACCATCAAACACCCAACTCAAAACTCCAACACCAATTTTCATCACAAATCCACCATATATGTATCAAAACCCTAACTATAGGAAGTGGAGAATCAAACCCCTTACCTCTAGTTTGGTCGATCCATGGTGATGCTCCAAAGCTCAACCTCAAGCTTCCTCTCTTGCTCATGATCTTCCTCTTCTTCTCCTCTTATTCTTCTCCTCCCAAAACCCTTCTATTCCTCTCAAGTTTCTATTTTGGTTTTGTGTTCACAATGGAAGGAAAAGGAAAGAAAATGGTTTTTATAACTTGCTTTCTTACTAGCTTCTAAGTTCACATGTTTGGTTTTGGTATTTAGAATGGAAGGAAAGTGAGGAGAAATGATTCTTATAATGGTATTTTCCCCTACTAGTAAGCCAAGGGTGAAAAACCCAATTCTAACAAAATGCTCCCACACCCCCACTAATATCATTAACTCAATCAATTAAAATAATTCTGGGGAGTTAAATATCGGATCCGAATAATATTTTATCGAACCAAACGGAATAAAACCGAACCAAACAAAACGTCGCCAGATGAATTAATAGATATATTAATTAACATAAATATTCTTGTCGCAAAGCAAACATCAATCGGTAAATCGAAAATATTAATATAATATCATATTAATTAAAACATGGCGTTACAAGTAGAGCCTTTTACTCCTCACACCCTCACTTTACCCTTCACACCACCAATAATTCCACTTCTATTTAATTTTAATTAATTCCATTAATCCAAAATATTAATAATTACATTCCTAATTTAATTAATAATTAAAAATATAATTATTTAATAATCGAATTAATTGGGGTGTCACAACTCTCCCCTACTATAAAGAGTTTTCGTCCTCGAAAATATACCTTAGACGAAAAGTTCGGGATACGAGTCCTTCATCTGACTCTCCAGCTCCCAAGTGACATTCCCATCTGCTGGTCCTCCCCAAGCTACCCTCACCAACGCTATTTCCTTACCTCGCAACTGTTTCAACTTCCGATCCTCAATTCTCGCAGGCAATGCTTCAACAGTCAAATTCTCTCGTACTTGTATATCATCTACCTGAATCTCATGAGACAGATCAGTAATGTACTTCCTCAGCTGAGATACATGGAAAACATCATGCAAATTTGCAAGTGACGGCGGCAAAGCAATCTGATACGCCACCTTCCCAACTCTCTTGGTAATCTGAAACGGACCAATAAAACGTGGAGTCAACTTCTTTGACTTCAAGGCTCGACCAATACCAGTCATCGGAGTAACCCGCATAAACACATGTTCTCCTTCACTAAACTCAAGATCTTTCATCCTCCTATCATGATAACTTTTCTGACAACTCTGAGAAGCTCTCATGTTCTCCAGAATCATTTTAATCTTTTCTGAAGTCTGTTGGACAATCTCTGGTCCAATCACAACACTCTCTCCAGATTCATACCAACACAACGGTGTCCGACACCTCCTACCATACAATGCCTCAAACGGAGCCATATCAATACTCGAATGAAAGCTATTGTTGTAGGTAAACTCAATCAATGGTAGATAAGTATCCCAAGCTCCACCTTTTTCCAACACACGAGCTCTTAACAAATCTTCTAACGACTGAATCGTTCTTTCCGTCTGACCATCTGTCTGTGGATGATAAGCAGAACTCAAGCATAACTTAGTACCCAAAGCTTCCTGCAATCCCGTCTAGAACTTAGATGTAAACCTTGGGTCTCGATCCGACACAATACTAGAAGGAATACCGTGCAAACTTACGATCTTCTCAACATACAATTCTGCCAACCTCTCCATCGGATAATCCATCCTCATCGGAATAAAGTGAGCAGATTTCATCAATCGGTCAACAATAACCCAAATAGAATCACAATTCTTTGCCGTCCATGGCAAACCAGACACAAAATCCATAGAGATGCCATCTCATTTCCACTCTGGGACGAACAACGGCTCCATCAATCCCGACGATTTCTGATGTTCAATCTTTGATTTCTGATAAACCAAACACGCGTATACAAACTCGGCAATTTCCTTTTTCATTCTAGGCCACCAAAACAACTTCTTCAAATCATGATACATTTTAGTAGTACCAGGATGAATACTCAACCCACTATGATGTCCTTCTTCCAAAATACTCTTCCTAATTTCGGCAACATCTAGAACACACACCCTATCACCAAATCTCATAACGCCATTCTCGTCAATTCGGAACTCAACCCCTTGACCCTGATTGATCATTGTCAATTTATCAACTAAAACAATATCAGATTTCTATCCATTTCGAATCTCTTCCAAAATACCACTAGTCAGCGTCAACATACCCAATTTCACACTATTCAGAGTAATTTCACATACCAAACTTAAGTCTCTGAACTGTTCAACCAAATCCAATTCACGAACCATTAACATCGACATATGTAAGGACTTCCTACTCAAAGCATCCGCAACAACATTTGCCTTACCAGGATGGTAATTCAAACCGAAATCGTAATCCTTTAGGAATTCCAACCACCTTCTCTGTCTCATGTTGAGCTCTTTCTGATCAAAGAGATACTTCAGACTCTTGTGATTGCTGAACACCTCAACCGAGAACCATACAAATAATGCCTCCATAATTTCAAAACAAACACAACAGCTGCCAACTCTAAATCATGAGTCGGATAATTCCTTTCATGAACCTTCAATTGTCTTGAAGCATAAGCCACAACCTGCTTATCTTGCATCAACACACCACCTAATCCCATCAATGATGCATCGCACTACACAACAAAAGACTTAGCCGGGTTCGGCAAAATCAAGATCGGATCACTAGTCAATCTCCTCTTCAGCTCTTGGAATCCTTTCTCACATTCAGCATCCCAAACAAACACCTGACCCTTTCTGGTCAACTTAGTCAATGGCAACGCTAATTTGGAAAATCCCTCGATAAACTTCCTGTAATAACCTGCAAGGCCAAGAAAACTACGGATCTCAGGAGCATTCTTTGGCGCTTCCCACTGAGATACCGCTTCTACCTTCGTAGGATCAACAGCAATTCCATTCTTGGAAATTACATGGCCAAGAAAACTCACTTCGCTTAACCAGAATTCACACTTGGACAACTTCGCATAAAGCTTCTTCTCTCTCAACAATCCCAATACAACTCTGAGATGTTCTGCATGCTCTTCGTCACTCCTCGAATAGATTAAAATATCATCAATAAATACCACCACAAACTTGTCAAGATACGGATGAAATATCCTGTTCATATATTCCATAAAAACATCAGGTGCATTAGTAACTCCAAATGGCATAACTGAATATTCATAATGCCCATACCTCGTTCTAAATGCAGTTTTCTGAATATCCTCCGTCTTCACACGAATCTGATGATATCCAGACC
Organism: Vicia sativa; assembly: GCA_021764765.1. Classification (NCBI taxonomy): domain Eukaryota; kingdom Viridiplantae; phylum Streptophyta; class Magnoliopsida; order Fabales; family Fabaceae; genus Vicia; species Vicia sativa. The sequence continues at coordinate 137,757,237 of CM038796.1, forward strand.
TCAGATCAATCTTACTGAATACACAAGCTCCAACTAATTGATCCATCAAATCATCAATCCTTGGCAAAGTATACCGATTCTTGATTGTAACCTTGTTCAACTGTCTGTAATCAACACATAATCTCATTGAGCCTTCTTTCTTCTTAACCAACAACACCGGGGCACCCCACGGCGAAACACTAGGACGAATAAACCTCTTCTCAAGTAACTCTTCCAACTACTTCTTCAACTCAGCTAATTCAGATGCTGACATACGATAAGGCGCCACCGACACCGGACTAGTTCTAGGAAGCAAACCTATAGTAAACTCCATTTCTCTCTTTGGTGGCAATTCACTAACGTCTCCTGGGAATACCTTTGGAAATTCGTTCACCACTGGTAATCCGTCATTCTTTACCTTTCCCTCCGTTTCTATTGCAGAATACAACATAAACACCACAGCACCATCTTTTACAGCTAGGTTCATCTATTTAACCGACATAGTCACATCTTCGACACTAACCTCTTCAGGAAAAATAACCGTCTTCGCAAAATAGTTGATATGAACCTGGTTGAATTCCAACCAGTTCATTCCAAGGATGATATCAAGTTGTTCTAACGGTAGGCACACTAAATCCATACCGAAAACCCTACCAAAAATCACAATAGGACAATTCCTACAAACATATGAACACTGAACCCGACGCAGGAGTGTCAATAACCATACTTCCATCCATACTAGTAATATCCAAATTCAATCTTTTAGCACAATCCAAAGCAATAAAAGAATGTGTGGCTCCAGTATCAATAATTGCAATCAAAGGTATGTCATTAATAAAACATGTACCTTTAATCAACCAATCATCTGGCTTAGTCTCTGATCCAAACAATGCGAACACTTTACCACCAGCTTGTTCCTTCTTGGGTTTTGTACACTAAGGACGAGTATGACCTTCTTCACCACAGTTGTAACAGGTCACCACCCTTACTCTGCAATCATTGGCTACATGGCCGAGTTTCCCACACTTGAAACACTTCTTATCATTACTCTTGCAGTCCACCATACGATGTCCTGTCTCACCACACTTGTAGCACTTAATGGAAGAACTAGAATCTCCTCCACTAGACTTCTTCCAACCACTGGATCTCCGATTACTCCTATCATAAGGCTTACCACGATCCATCTGCTGCTTACCTTTCCTATCAACATACCCTCGAGCATTCGACTTAGTATTAGCAAGATCCTCCTCTAAAATCCTACTACAGTCTACTAAATCAGAAAACCTTCGGATACGCTGATACCTGATACCCTGCTTGATCTCATCACAAAGACCATTCTCATACTCGATACATTTGGAAAATTCTCCATCTGCATCGTTAGTGTAATGAGCATAATACTTCGCCAATTCAGTAAACTTCGAAGCATACTCACTCACCGACTTGTTGCCTTGCTTGAGCTCCAGAAACTCAATCTCCTTCTTACCCCGAATGTCTTCAGGAAAATACCTCCTCAGAAATGCCCTCCTGAACACAGTCTAATTCAGTGCAATGCCATCTTGTTCCATTTCCGTCCTGGTAGCAACCCACCAGTCATCAGCTTCCTCTGCTAACATGTGAGTACCATACCTCACTTTCAGCTCCTCAGCACAATCAATCACTCTGAAGATCCTCCCGATCTCCTTCAACCACTTCTGAGCACCTTCGAGATCATGTGCACCCTTGAACAATGGAGGATTATTCTTCTGAAAATTCCCCAATTGTCTGTCAGCACCAATACCAGCTCCCTGCTGATTCCCTCCGAGCACACCAGCCAGCATTCCCAAACGCTTCAGCAATCAGCAATAGCATCATCGTTTCTTCCGTTACCTCTTCCAGCCATTGTTCTGTAACATTACAAAACAACCTCATCAGCACACAAGTATCGACAGTGTCATCTTACACTAGTCGCATACAAAAGGGATAACGACACTAAGACAAGACCGACTATGCTCTGATACCACTATTGTAACACCCCTTCTAAAATACCCCGAATATTTTAATTAAATTAATATTAAAGCCTAATTTAATCAGAGTTAACACGGTATAACAAGGGATGCCACAATTATGAAATAAATAAATACTTCCATTAAAGAGTAGCCATGCTACACTGAGGGTCATTATTAAAATAATTCAATCAATTTAAGACCATGTCTTACACAGCGGAAAATATCATAAACCAAAACGGAATAAACCAAATCATAATTATTCCCAATGAAATTCAAAGAACAATTGAATAATAAATAATTCCTCAACTAAATGTTCCCCAGTGTTACAACCTATCAGAGTATGACACTGACACGCGGACTTAAAATAACATAGCTCTAGAGTCATCCTCACCAACTCCTGAGCTGCTAACTTTAATCTGAAATCATTAAAGTAAGGGTGAGATTTCTCATAATTATCATGCATTATAAGCCTCTCAATCAACATATATCACAAGCATATTATTTCACCCACTCCAGCATAATTCAGATTTTTAATACAAAGTTACAACCATACAGACCAGTATGCACAACAAATAACAACAAGAGAATTGTAACACTGGAAGACATCCTAGCATGTTACAATTCCATGCAAACACAAATGCAGACACAATGCATGTGGTACCAACACGTGACCAAGTCACACACCCAGATCCATCATCAACCGGATACAACAATCATCGATTCGTCCATAACCACCCGGACACAAATCCAGCCTAACCACCCATCATCACCCGAGTATGGTTAACGGTAATACAAGTCAAATTCCACACAATGGGAATTAACTTCACCAAAAATGCATATGCACGCACATCACCAGCATGCAACATCAAATCAGTCTATGAAATACACCAAATTATCATAACTGAATCAAAACCAAAACATGATATCTCAACGATCATGCACACAATCAACAACAATATAAACATGCCTTTCATTCATACAATACTAATACATCCATCACCACAGGTTCACTACTACATACACACCAATGTGCGTCAGCTAATAATCGCTTGATTCGGAATTCGACTCATTTTCAAAATATTTTCAAGTTATAGGAAATCTTTTCATTTTATAAAATAGAGCATTAAATTTAAGAAACAACGTCCAAAACGGCGCTCAAAACGGACTTACGGTTTGAAAGTAATGAATTTTCAAAGTTTTGGAATTTTTCAAAAAGTTACAGTGGAACCTGGTTCCTCCCAGGGAGTAACCGGTTCCCACAAAGTTCAAAAACCACGCTCCTGGAAAAATGTATGGGGAACCCGGTTCCTCCAAGTAGGGAACCGGTTCCTAGAGAAAAATCAGATTTCTTTGGAAAATTTTAACGTGGAACCCGGTTCCTCCCCAAGAGTAACCGGTTCCTGAGTTCAAAAATGCCCATTTTCACCATTTCACACACTAGAACCTGGGTTCTCCCACTAGGAAACCGGTTCCCACGACTCACAGAGCCAAAAATATCAGTTGACAGCAACAGTTTTCCAGAATCAGTTTCTTATTCTTTCCAAAACGTACCCATACGATCCAACACAACAAAATCACTCAACTAACATCATTAACATGCAATAAAACATGTTTTGTTCATTACTATTGACCCTATATCATACAAATCAATGGATTCTATACAATCTGACACAAATAGGGATGAATCTACGGAAACCTAGAATTTCTAAACCAGGATTCCTAACATACTATGATCCATACTATTGGATATCAAAACCGATAATACGCATTAATTAATCGAAATCACCCTTTACCTTGTGGGTTCTTGACTTGACGAATTGGTTTTCTTCCTTCCTTTTCCTCTTCTCCAATGCACGTACTGTGAGTTTTCCCAAAAGTGATTCTTTTTCCTCTTTTCCTTCTTTTATTCCTTTTATTATTCTATCATAATAAAAATAAAATAATAATGTGAGTAGAGCCTTTTACTCCTCACACCCTCACTTTACCCTTCACACCACCAATAATTCCACTTCTATTTAATTTGAATTAATTCCATTAATCTAAAATATTAATAATTACATTCCTAATTAAATTAATAATTAAAAATTATAATTATTTAATAATCGAATTAATTGGGGTGTCACACACACCACCTAAATCCATCATAGAAGCATCACAATAAAAAACAAACGGTTCTTCAGGATTAGGTAGAATCAAGATCGGCGCCGTTGTTAACCTCTTCTTCAATTCAACAAAACTTTCTTCACACTTGACGTCCCACACAAAAGTAGCTCCCTTACAAGTTAACTTTGTCAAAGGAAGTGCCAACTTAGAAAAACCTTCAATGAATCTCCTGTAGTAACCAGCCAAACCTAAGAAACTTCTAATCTCGGTAACAGATTTAGGAGTTTCCCATCTTAACACAGCATCAACTTTAGAAGGATCAACCGCAATGCCATCACCAGAAATGACATGCCCTAAAAAGCTCACTTCACCTAACCAAAACTCGCACTTTGACAACTTAGCATAAAGCTTCTTCTCCTTCAGAACTTCTAACACAATGCGCAAATGCTCTGCGTGCTCTTCCTCCGATTTAGAATAAACCAGAATATCATCAATAAAAACAACCACGAAACTATCCAAGTAAGGATGGAAAATACGGTTCATGTACTCTATGAATACTCCCGGTGCATTAGTGACACCGAAAGGCATCACCGAATACTCGTAATGTCCATACCTCGTCCTGAAAGAAGTTTTCTGAACATCTTCTTCTTTCACCCTTATTTGATGGTAACCCGATCTCAAATCAATCTTACTAAACATACGAGCACCAACCAACCGGTCCATCAAATCATCAATCCTAGGAAGTGGATACCTATTCTTGATAGTTACTTTATTCGACTGTCGATAATCGATACAAAGCCTCATGCTACCATCTTTCTTCTTTACCAACAATACAGGAGCTCCCCACGGTGACACACTTGGTCTAATAAACTTTTTCTCGAGAAAATCTTCTAATTGACTCTTCAATTCTGCTAACTCCGATGCGGACATCCTGTATGGCGCCATAGAGATAGGCCTGGTACCAGGGACAAGATCCACAGAAAACTCAACTTCTCTTTCTGGAGGTGCACTAGGAATCTCATCAGGAAACACTTCGGGAAAGTCGCACACCACCGGAAAGTTTGCAATAACAGATTGAGTCTCCACAGAAAGAGTCGCCATCAACAAGAAAACCGATGCTTCATCTTTCATGAACTCCTTCAATTGTTTCGTTGACACCAACATAGTTTGGTCTTCTTCCGCTAAGGAAGAAAACCTCACAGTGTTGTCATAGAAATTGATATGAACATAGTTAGCTTTCAACCAATCCATACCCATAACCACGTCCAACCCAACAAGCGGTAAACAAATGAGATCCACCACGAAGTCTCTATCAAAGATTGATAAAGGGCAATTTGCACACACAAAAGAAGTAGTAACCGTTCCCTTAGCCGGAACTTCCACCACCATATCTCTATCTAGAGATGATAAAGTGAGACCCAATCTCTTAACACAATCAGCGGAAATAAAACAATGAGTAGCACCAGTATCAATAATACTAATAAGGGGAATGCTATTAATGAAACTAGTACCTCGAACAAGACCATCTTCGTTTGCCGTCGGAGCACCCGACAAAGCAAACACCTTCCCCGCTCCTTGCGCCTTCTTAGGCTTCTTACATTGAGGACTAGTGTGACCTCCCTCACCATAATTAAAACAGACCACGTCTCTATGCTTGCAATCACGAATCACATGACCCGTTTCACCACATCGGAAACACCTCACCTCGTTCTCTTTAGTCTTCCCATCACTCCTACAAACATTACTCTTGTGGCCAGGTTTCCCACACTTGTAACAAACAATACTAGCAGGAGCATCTCCCCCACTAGTCCTTCGTCCTTGAAACGCTTGTTGTTTCCCTTTACCAGTAGGGATATCATAAGGTTTCCCACGGCTCTGCTGGCCCTTGCTCCTCTTATCAGACAACATCTTATAGTGTGCATTACTATCCTCTTCAAAGATTCTACAGCTATCAATCAAATCCGCAAAGACACGGATTTTCTGATAACCGATCACTTTCTTAATCTCAGGACGCAAGCCATTCTCAAATTTAATGCACTTAGAAAATTCAGCACCCTCACCATCAAAGTGAGGATAGAACTTAGCCAGCTCGATAAACTTCGCAGCATAATCAGTGATAGACATGCTCCCTTGCCTCAGTGAAAGGAACTCAATCTCCTTCTTTCCCCGAACATCTTCCGGGTAATACTTCCTCAAGAACTCCCTACGAAAAACTTCCCACGTTACTTCTTCACCAGCAACTTCAAGTCTTTGACGGGTGTCAACCCACCAATCATCAGCCTCTTTACTTAACTTATGAGTACCATAATGGACTTTCTGCGCAAGAGTGTAATCCATCACACGGAAGATTCTCTCAATCTCCTTCAACTAGGTTAGAGCACCTTCAGGATCATACTTCCCGTAGAAAGTAGGGGGATTCTCTCTCTGGAAGGTCGCCAAACTACGAGTCCCAGCGTTCTCGTCAGCATTCGGCGGGTTTTGGAAAGCCTGAGCCATCGCCTGCATAGCAGCAGCAATAGCATCATCGTTCCTACCAGCATTCCTACCAGCATGCCTACCAGCCATAACAACTTCTGCTCACAACAAAACAAGAATTAGAATCAACAAATAAAAATACTTGATTGTTAAACAACAACAAACTCAACCACTTGGCCGGACAGACCGACCTGCTCTGATACCACTAATGTAACACCCCAATTCTACCCCGCGTAATTATATAATAAAATCAGAGTTTCAAAATTTCATTTAAAAAAATAGAGGCATCACATCTTCGTATTTCCAACAATTAGCATTATAATGCACATCAAAAATCGGATATACCGAATCATACATAATTCATCATACGTACATATGAATATTCACAGCACAACGGATATGTTAACAAAATATACATAACATCATGTTGTCATCAATACATAAGGTTATAACATAATAAGATAGTATATACAAACTATCCTATCAAAATAATGACGTCGCCCAAATCTCGAGTGTTACTACGACCAGAGCAGAACGACGCAAAATAAAGTGACTCGAGCTAATCCTCCTCATCCTCGGGGATCACCTGCGCGTTACCAATATATAGGTAACGGCGAAACAAGTAAAGGGGTGAGATACTTCCAAAACATAGAATTAAAAACAATGATGGAATATATAGATAGTTTGGAATTATAATTGATATAAGTTAAATAAAGTATGTCAACATGTATCTAAGCTTACAAACTTTAAATTAGCATTTAGTGTATAAATTAACACATTAACTTCATCACATATTCATTGTACTCGCATCAACACAAAACATCATGTACCGTCGCAATTCAATTATCCTTCATCAATTAAGGACTCAATGATAAACAACTCGAACATAAACACAACCGACTCCAAAATAAACATAATGGACTCCATGAGACACGACTATGTTATGCATGTGGTACCCATCGCTTTGTCCGTAATTAGGGACACTCGGTATAAAGCCCATCTTCGCTCGGCATAAAAGCCATCATCGCTTGGCATGAAAGCCCTCTTCGCTTATGAAATGTATGTGACTCAATAAATAAAGACCACACAACAACATATCATTATCGCTCATCACAATTGACATAAAGTCTACATCGCCATATTTATTCACATCAAATAAACATGTCATCGCATCGCATAAACAACAAGTATTCATAATTATATACACCATCGCAAACATCATTGTCAATTAATCCGTCAATTTCCAAAAACGGAAAAATAGTAAAAACATCAATAATCATCGCAAAAGCCATTCTTAATTACCGGCATAATTTATAAACATCAACTTCAAAATCGGATAGTTCATATATGCCTTAAAATGACTAAAACACAATCCGGGTCAATTTACCGTAAATTAGCATATTTCGGATCGTTCCGTAAAAACTCACAATTTCGAAAAACTAACTTCACCACTACGTTCTACACGTCAAAATTAGCTAGCACGTCAATTTTCGTTGAATTCGGAGCAACTTGCTCCGTCGTCGAATTTACCGAAATCGGAAAATCGGAACATAATCGGGTTCTAAATTTAATCGGCTATCTTATCCCCTAATTATATTTTATAGATACCAAGGGTTACTATGTGGTATTGAAATTTTGGTGAAAAACAGAAGCTAATTGCAAGGAAAATTATGCAGGAAATTTGACCGAAAATAGAAAAATTATAAGTTACAGAAACTGGAAAAACAGGGAAAATTCCGTTTCCCTTTCTTCATGCAGGGACGCACGTCCCCTTCACCCTTGCCTATTGGAGGCGGGTGCCTCAGCAATGGGGGTGGTCGCCCCACAATGGAGGTGGGCGCCTCCCCTGTAACACCCCATCTAGATACCCCGAATATATTAATTAATTTAATATCTAAATCATCTTTAATCAGAGTTAACACGGTATAATACGGGATGTCACAATTAATAATTAAAACAACTTCATCAAACAGTAGCCATGCTACACTGAGAATCATCATCCAACAATTCAAATCATCATAAGACCATGTCTTACACAGCGGAAATACCAAAATCAATCAACATAAATAAAACATCATAGTTCTCAAGGAATTCAAATCCAAACTATTAAACAATACTGATTCTCTTAACTAAGCGTTCCCCCAGTGTTACAATCTAATCAGAGCATGACACTGACACACAGACTAAAAGATAAGCTCTAGAGCCATCCTCACCGACTCCTCAGCTGCTAACTCAATCTGAAATGTTAAAGTAAGGGTGAGACTTCTCATAATTAAAGCACATTATAAGTCTTTCAATCAATAATATAATACAAGCATATTATTCCACCACTTAACACCATTCAGAATCCAACGCACAATCATAACCATATAATTCATCATGCATAATCAATAATCAATAAAAATTGCAACAACGGAAAACATCCTAACATGTTACAAATCCATACAACACAAATGGACTCAATGCATGCGGTACCGACTGTGACCAAGTCACCCAACACTGATCCATTATCAACCGGATACAGTACCATCGATTCGTCCATAACCACTCGGACACGAATCCAGCCTAACCACCCATCCTCACTCGGGTATCGGTTATTGGCAATCCAAGTCAAATTCCGCACAATGGGAATTAACTTCACCAAAACAATGCATATGCACGCACATCAATAGCATGCAACATTAATCAGTCTATGTAATACATCCATTCAACATGATATCTCAACCAATCATGCATACAATCAACATCAGCATAAACATGCAACCCAATTAACATGATACATCAACCAATCATGCATACATCTAACCTTATCATAAACATGCTATTACACCTACACATTACCAGGGTCCTCATCACCAAGGTTCCTCTACTACACATACATCCTTATGTGTCTGTTAAAAATTCATTTATTTCGAAATCCAACCCCTTTTCAAAATAATTTCAAGTTTTCTAAAATATTTTCATTTCATAAGGTAGAGCATAAAATTTATGAAATAACGTCCAAAACGGCGCTCAAAAAGGACTTACGGTTTGAAAGTTATGAATTTTTGAAGTTTTGAAAATTTTCCAAAATGAACAGTGGAACCCGGTTCCTCCCTGGGAGTAACCGGTTCCCAGAATTTCAAAAATCAGCGCCCTGGAAAATGTATGGAACCGGTTCCTCGGGTAGGAACCGGTTCCCGAAAATATTTTCGTTTTTCAAAAGTAACGTGGAACCCGGTTCCTCCCACAGAACGGTTCACGAGTTCAAAAATACCATTTTTCACCATTTTAAAAGCTGGAATCCGGGTTCTCCCACTGGGGAACCGGTTCCCACGACCATCAGACCCAAAAATCTAGTTTTTGACAGCTTATTTCCCCAAAGTCATTTCTCATTCATTCCAAAACGTACCCATGTATTCCAACACCATGAAATCACTCATTCATCATCAATAACACACAATATAACATGTTTTACTCGTCAGTAATAATCCTACATCCTGCAGATCCATTAATCTATACATTCTGACACAATCTGACACCTATAGGGACACATTCATGAAACCTTATAAATTCACAAACACAATTCTCTAACATGCTATACCCTATATCATCAACATCAAAACCCATAATAAGCCATAATCAATCGAAATCACCCCTTACCTTGTGGGTTCTTCGAGATTCTGACACTTCTAGGTTTTCCTTCTTCTTTTCCTCTTCTCACTTCTACGTAGTCTTGTTTTCTCCAAATGAATCTATTTTTTTCCTCTTTTCCTTATTTTATTCCTCTTTATTCCTTTTAATCATAAATAAAATAAATATTATTTATTTCCCATTCTCCAATTAATTCCATAATTAATCTCAATAATTCAATATATTAAATAAACTATGCTCTCAATTAATTTAATAATTAAAATCATAATTATTTAATTACCGAATTATTTTCGGGGTGTCACATCCCCCTCCCTTAAGCCTTCCATTCTTCTTCTCTAATTCCCCTGCGTTTTGCATAAGTTACAGTTTTCTTAATTTATTTTCTGTTTTCTAGTTGTGCAGGTAGTTCATCCTTGTCATTTTCATTCCTATTTCTTTCTATAAATCCAACACTACAACACTAAAATAACACCCATAATCTCTATACCAAATTCAAATCTTCTAAACCCTTCAACAATCACCCAACACAACTCTATAACTATCTATCAATTTTTCTCCCAATTCAAACTAAATCCATCAAACCCTAACTAAATGAAATGGAAATCAAACCCCTTACCTAGCAAGCTTTGAGTGTTCTTGATGATTCTTCAACCAATCAACCAAGCCTTGCACTTCTTCTTGCTCTCTTCTTCTTCCTCAACCAAAGCCCTAGCTTTTTCTCCAAACTTCTCAACTTTGTGTTTTTGTGTTGTGTTTGGAAATGGGTGGAGGAAATGATTTTATAAAACATATGTCTTACTAGCCAACTTAAATAAATTGCTCACATACCCCTCTTTTATTCTTAATACACTAAATATAACATCTATTTATATTATTAACTTAATTTGTTAATTTAATTCCGGGAAATTAAATATCGGTCCGAATAATATTTTACCGAACCGAACAGAACGTCGCTAAATATATTGATAGTTATACCGATTAATATAATTATTTTCGTTGTCAAAACAATCGTCAAACGATAATTCAAAAATATTAGTATAATATAATATTTAATAAAACGGGCGTTACAAACAACCTCCTTAAAACAACCAACTCTAAGTCGGAGTCTTCGCTTTGGTCCACAAGACATTGGAGTTAGGGTGACCTAGGCTACGCAACCCCTCTATCCTAAATGTTACCTAGAAGCCTGTGTATTGGGCTTATCTATGTATCATAACCAACAAGTTCCCAACAACAATAATATATATCAACAGGATAATATATAAAGCGTATAGAAATAATATATAATGAATAATAAATAAACACCAAGAACAAAGCAATAAACAAACACACAAACATGCAAAGAGCTAAGCTAGGGTAGACTCTCTAAGTCCTCCCCAGTGAAGTCACCAGCTGTGATAACTGGTTTTTTCAAAATCTATTTTTAAAACAATGAAGTCGCAACTTAATTTTATTTATTCTAAAAGAACGGGAAAATATAGATAAAACCCACGAATAATGGATAAGGCGGTATACGTGACCAAAAGATATAGATTCGGGAATTGGTTATGCTAGGGGAAGGTATTAGCACCCCTCACATCCATCATACTCGATGGGAACCATTTAGTTCGTGCGTGTTTACGTGTGTTTATTGCTTTATAAGAATAGAAGAAGAAGGGTCTTTATTTATGGGTTTTTGAACTCGCCAAAGACATTGCATCTTGTGCCTACGTACTTCCTCGTGTAATGGGAAAGTCAGAGTTCCGTAGTTCCTCTTAAAAATGTCTTGGTTGGTTGTGTTGATTTTATAAGAAAAATCGTGCTTTAGACATTTCAAATGCTTGAACTTTGACTTGTTTCGTTTGATTGAAAAGTTAAGTCTTCGTTCGTATTTGAAATGGCTATTGCACACTCTTTGTAAAAAAAGAGTTTGATGATCGCATATGAGCGAAGAAAGAGTTGAGTGAGTTGAATTGATTTTAAGTGGGTGAAAAGTACCAAAACATTAGGCTATCATCTAATGATTCAAATACTAGAAATTTGATGAGTGAGCTCATCCAATCGTTTATCATCCCAAAAACTTTATTATGAAATTGGTGAAGTGAAACGGGATTCACGTTATTAAGTGTTTCGAGTGAAATAAAATATTTAACTTATTGGGCTATCATCCAATAACCTAAATATTCAAAATTCGACTAAATCGTCGGGCTATCATCCAACAACTTAAATGAATGCCACTCTGTTATTTTTGACGCGGATGGAAGTATTTAGCTTATTGGGCTATCATCCAACAATCTAAAGACTTCCAAGTTGATTAAACCGTCGGGCTATCATCCAACAACTTAACCGAATACCGCTCTAGTTTTTTGACATAGATAGAAGTATTTTGCTTATTGGGCTATCATCCAATAACCTTAAGACTTCGAATTTATTCAAACCATTGGGCTATCATCCAACAAATTAAATAAATATCATCCAAGTTTTATGAAATTCATTTTAGAAAACAAATTCAATTAATTAATTTAATTTTGAAAGTGTTTTATAATGCTTTGGCGTATGGACCAAGAGAGGTTGAATCGGGTTATGATTACTCAAGTATATGGACTTAATTAATTTCGTGAGGATAGGTGCTCCTACCCCCAACTATGAAACCCTTGTGCATGAATAATTGGTGTATGAACCAAAATTTATCCAGGTTATGGTTAATCGATGCAAACTAGGGCTTCGATTAACCTTGTGAGAATGGTCATGCCCAAACTCAACTATGAAACCCTTGAGAAATTTGGCGTATGAACCAAGATGAGAAAATGGAATCGACTGTATCAAGTGTGTGGAGTGTACAATTGTGAATAATTCATACAAGCATACATGGGGCGAGTAAAATAATTTAGCACACAATACATGTCCAAATCCTTTAAATAATTATTAGAGTAACAATTTTATCTTGATAAAATTAATTAATAGTTTAATCAATAATATCGAATAAAATCATATTGACTAATAATTATTTAATACAAAACAAATTTTATTTGCATGTAAAATAAAAATTAAATAATGATTGAAAGGAGGTAAGAAAAAAGCGAGCCCATACACTACAGACTCAATAACCTAGCTGGACGGACCAACCTGCTCTGATACCACTTATGTAACACCCTTCTAAACCCAAGGAATATTCTCAATTAATTCAATAATCAAAGCAGGGTATTTCACAAAAAGGGCGTCACATCTTCATATAAAACATAAAAATAAAACACTTCTTGCTCCGTAACACGAGTTCTCAAAATTAAAACATATATCTTACTGAAATCATCATTTTGAAACTTCAACACATCACAACAGAATTATTTGTCTCAAACATCTTTATTATGTGTCTCAAATAAAAGGGACTTCCAAACTTCATACTTCATACTCATACTGAAACATTCTCAAAACAGAATAAACATCTCAATGCAACAAATCAATAAATAACACAAGTTTATTTCAAAAACGATCCCAAAGACCCTGAAGTTACATATCAGAGCAAGACCCTCTTTATTTGCGATAAAGCAACTAAAAGACTCCATAAGCTATACTCGAGCTTAAACGTCTATTTCTGAGTACCTGCAAGTTACCCACATATAGAGGCAACATTTCCAAGCAGAAAGGGTGAGTAAATCATAATCATTATAAAAGACATGAGCATTAAATATAGTAGTTATAATACAACAACAAGAATCACACATCACTAAATCCTCATGTTATACTCACACCTTCATAACCATCTTATACACACATCAAACACACCATCATATTATCATGTCAACATATATCATCAAACACCACAATTATCATCACATCATCGTTGTCACATGACCAATCATCATATAGTGTCACATATAATCCAAATTCACTTCATTAGAATCATGCATGTGGTACCAAAACTTCACTGCTGACTCAGTCATCATTATCTCCAAGGATCCCCACCAATAGGATCGATTCCCGCTTGTAACTAGAGAACATCACAATATTGCACTCAATCCACACTATAGGATTGAGGCCACCATTGGACCATATTTTCCTTTATGCACCACTGGATCAATATCCTACAAAACATCACTGGAGCAATGTCCTATCATATGTCATGAATGCATGATACAAAACATCTCAATAGCAACATGGCCACGACTATTCAAAATGCATCATCATTCATTTATTCACCACATGTCAACACACATATCATATATGCACACAACATCATCACAACATCATCAAGTCAACATAATAATAACATAATATCATCATAGTATCATCAAATCACCATGCAACACACATCATTGTAATCCAACACAGGGAAACCTAAATTCATCATAGATTAGGTACTGGAAATATTCATCTTATTACTCATTTTATTCCATCTAACTAAATTTCACTATGTTAGTTGTCTAATGCTTCAAACGACGCCTCAAACTGAGTTCTAAAACTCGAGTTATGGAATTTTTAAAAGCCTATAGCCATCCATCGCCAAAAGCATCGCCCAATGAAGTGAGAGAAACAAACCATTAATTCCCTTATATTCACCATCGCCCGACGAAGCTCCTTGCTCACTTGGAGACATACCCCTTGCTCCTCGCATCGCCTAGTGACGACGCGAGCGACACACTTGTGACACCCCAATTAATTCGATTATTAAATAATTATAATTTTTAATTATTAATTATTAATTTAATTAGGAATGTAATTATTAATATTTTGGATTAATGGAATTAATTCAAATTAAATAGAAGTGGAATTATTGGTGGTGTGAAGGGTAAAGTGAGGGTGTGAGGAGTAAAAGGCTCTACTCACATTATTATTTTATTTTTATTATGATAGAATAATAAAAGGAATAAATGAAGGAAAAGAGGAAAAATAATCACTTTTGGGGAAAACTCACAGTACGTGCATTGGAGAAGAGGAAAAGGAAGGAAGAAAACCAATTCGTGTCGGAAGTCGAAGAACCCACAAGGTAAGGGGTGATTTCGATTAATTAATGCGTATTATCGGTTTTGATATCCAATAGTATGGATCATAGTATGTTAGGAATCCTGGTTTAGAAATTCTAGGTTTCCGTAGATTCATCCCTATTTGTGTCGGATTGTATAGAATCCATTGATTTGTATGATATAGGGTCAATAGTAATGAACAAAACATGTTTTATTGCATGTTAATGATGTTAGTTGAGTGATTTTGTTGTGTTGGATCGTATGGGTACGTTTTGGAAAGAATAAGAAACTGATTCTGGAAAACTGTTGCTGTCAACTGATATTTTTGGCTCTGTGAGTCGTGGGAACCGGTTTCCTAGTGGGAGAACCCAGGTTCTAGTGTGTGAAATGGTGAAAATGGGCATTTTTGAACTCAGGAACCGGTTACTCTTGGGGAGGAACCGGGTTCCACGTTAAAATTTTCCAAAGAACACAATAATTCAACACATTTGAATTATCCACCATTGGCACAACATCATGTTTCAACAACAACAAGCAATACAAATAGCATTTACTATCACCACACATCACAAATATCACATAACATACACTTCAACATATGTTATTCTCATCATTCCATCAAGACTTACACATACTAACTCAAGTATCAAGTATACATTGAAATAACATTCGAATCAATCCAAAACGCATTTAATTCTAATCGGATCGATTAATCACATACATGAAAATAATCCATAAAATATAATCATATAAGATTTTATGTCAAATGATCCTAAAAATAGCATTTTTGGTTCCAGGTCACGCTAAGCCCGGCCTATCGCGCTAAGCGCCACTTCCTGAACAAAGAACCCCAACTTACAGAATATTTCGCGCTAAGCGTGCCGCTGATGGCGCTAAGCGTGATCTGCAAAATAGATAATTTTCTACTACGAACCAACTTCTTTTTCCCACGAATTTTTCACACAAAACCCATTCTAATCAGTCAAATAACATCATTAAAGGGCATCCTAACATGTTTCTAATCATGGATCATCATTTCTAAGTTGAAAACACAATTCCTCTTCAAACCTTAACATTCAAAGATTCTTAGAAATTGAAATCAAACAACCTAACATATTACTAATCACTACCCAACAACATACAATTAAATAATAACATGGATTCTCCCCCTTACCTCTTGAAGATCTAGCCTCTTAGGGTTTCCTCTTCCCTCCTCCTCATTTCCTCTTCTCTTCTCTTCTCTTCTTTTTCACCAAATGACAACACTAACTATGTTTTTCCTTTAACCCTTTACTAACTAGTAAACTCAAATTAGCCTTAACACTTAACACCTCTTCATTACTTCTATTCATAAAATTAGGCCCAATACCAAATAATCACATTTCTATTCACAAAATCAAATTATTTAAATAACACATATTCAAATAATTCAAATTTTCATTTAACTCACCCAATTAAATTAATTATCACATAATATAATAAATAATAATAATTAATAATTAATAATTAATAATTATCTATTAAAAATAGAGATGTTACAAGACACCTAATAGAACAAACTATTTTAAATACTAGTATTTTAGACCCAAAAAAACCTTTGCATTACCGATTATATTATTGTATCGAAGATCAATATTACCGATTTAGAATTCTCATAATCTATTATAACTATTTTTAATTCTAGAATGAAACATAAATTATTTTCATTTCTTTGAGATTTTGAAATAAAAAAATTTATAATTTTATTTAAAATATTATTTTATCAAAAATATTTTTCCAAACTGATGGCGCATTATTGATAAATACGTTTATCCATGATAGTATGATACTTACTAATGGATGAAGACTAACATATTACGCTCAAATTTGGTATATTTATTATTATTATTAAATAAAATAAATATCTTACCATGCACATAATATATGTGGATTAGCTAAAAAAAAAAGTGATGAGTTGTGTAAAGAGGAGCAGCAAAGAAAGGACGCGTGTTTGAATACAGCTGTATCGCAAAATCCGAAATCAACCGCTTCCCAGGAACAAGCGGTATCCACAGTCCCATGACCGATACGAAAATCCCCAAAAACCTAACCTCCCAAACCGTTTCCCCTCACCCACCCATAACCCTCACACATATAAACCAACGCAATTCCAACTTCTCTCCCAACACCAAAAACCTTCTCCCAAATAATGGATCGGATCAAAGGCCCATGGAGCCCCGAAGAAGACGACGCCCTAAAGAACCTCGTCGACCGCCACGGCCCGCGTAACTGGTCTCTCATCAGCCGCGCTATCCCCGGCCGCTCTGGTAAATCCTGCCGCCTCCGTTGGTGTAACCAGCTTTCTCCTCAAGTCGAGCATCGCGCTTTTACTCCTGAAGAAGATAGTCTCATCATCCGAGCCCATGCCCAGGTCGGTAACAAATGGGCCACAATAGCCCGGTTACTCTCTGGTAGAACCGATAACGCTATCAAAAACCACTGGAACTCAACTCTCAAGCGTAAGTGTTCGTCCTTCATGGCTTCCGATGATCCATCCTTCAATCCTCAGCCGCTTAAACGCTCCGCCAGCGTCGGTGCACCCGGGAGTCCTTCCGGCTCCGACTTAAGCGATTCCGGAAATCACATCTTCCGTCCTGTTCCCGTTCCTATTCCAGTTCGATTACCTATCGAATCAACAACATCAGAACGAGAACAACAAAAAGTACAGGAACGAGAACAGGAGGAAGATGACGGTCTGTTAACATCTCTTTCGCTCTCGCTTTCTCTTCCAGGCGTGGGTACGTCCGATGCGGTGGTTAACCGTCCACTGTCGATAAGTCCTTCTCCGATAAGCGCCGTAACGGCTTCTGTGGCGGCGAAAGTTTCGCAGGAAGTTGGAATCGGAGCGTTGAATTTGAGTGGTGAATTCATGGCGGTTATGCAGGAGATGATAAAGAATGAAGTGAGGAGTTACATGGAAGAGCGTAACGGGATGTGTTTTCAGGGAGTGGATAGGCTCAGAAACGTTTCTGCTAAACCAATTGGGATTAACATTAACAGGGTTGATTCCTAATTTGGGTGATTATGATTAGAGTTTAATTAGAGTATTTTTATTTTACTTTTAATTAATGTTAATGTTAACAAAAAAATGGGTTTGAAAAAAAAAGAAGAGGAAGAGGAAGTTTTATTTTTTTTAATTAAGCAAATAATTTTGGCCAATGTACAGAGGAGAGAGAAGAGGGAGTTAGTTGAGAAATGGAAGTTAAGTTCATTTACTTAGCAATAGTGGCAAATCTGTAATTTCTCTCTTGTTCGGTTTGGTTGGAAAAGAAAAAAGAGGGTTTTAGATGGGAAAGAAAATGGAATATCCTCAAAATTTTCTTATTTGAGTTTAATTAATTTTCTACTATTTTCTGTAGAGCAATGTAAATAATCGTTATTATAGTTCAAATCCAAAATTAAGTCTTTTATGGAAAAGGAAATTTGTGCGTTATTTGGAATTGGGAGTAGATTTTGTCAGTTATATATTAATGAACCTGAAAATTAGTTGATCAGTTATTATATGGTTACATTTTGATTTCGGAATCGAGAAATTTTCTGCCTAACAATGGGATAGTTGTGACAGTTCTTTTTATGATTTTTATTTTTCAAACCAATTTAGCTGCAGTTTTTTAGGATTTTTTCAAAACCAATTTAACTGCAGTTTTTTTTTTACTGATAACACAACTAATAATATGTTATTTTGGTTACACTTTAATTTTTGAGGTTACACAGATAAGTAAAACAAAAAAGATTGTACATTTGTTAACTTCAATTTCCTGTGACTTTGTCCTTATATCTAAATATTTTATGGGTCAATTTAACATGGGCTCTTAATCTTAACCTTATAATTAGAAATTTTTTAATTTTTAACATGGATCTTAACTTTATAATTAGAAAATTTTTAATTAGAAATATTTTAATATAATTAAATATAATAAAATTGTATTTAAAATTTTAAAATATTGAATACGATATTCTACAATTTTTTTCCATATTTTATTTAATATCTAAAAATAAAAATATTTTATTTATTATTTTAATTTTCTGTGACTATCTTTTTATATAATATTTTATTTATTATTTTAATAAAATTGATTGACGAAATTTATGTGTTTATTTGTATTCTAAAGTAGTTTTATTGATAAGTATTTTGGAGAAAAAAATACATTTAATTTTTTTGAGTCAATTAGGATGATGTTTTACTGCTACTAAAAGAAGGATTAAGAGTTTTACATTAACTATTAATATATGTAACTATAATCATAGCGTTTTTAAAAAAGTTACAATAATCATTTTATATTAAATAAAAAGTTAAATTTACTCAAATATCAATTCTAATGAACTTGAAGATGGACGGATTGGTTTATACTCTCACCGTAATATATTATAAGAAATTTTTGATATATTTATATTTGACAATATATTGTGAGGCCGGTCCAAATATTTTAAAGGTACCTAAATGACACTAAAACACACTTGTAATTGTTAGGTTACATTACAATTAATGCTTAATGTTTATATATTTTATATATATTATACTTAATTTTTATATATATTATACTTAATTTAATATTTTTAATATGACCATTTTCAAATTTAAGACCTTTATTTTTACGAGGTTCTATGCAATAGATCTTCTTCTTCTTGCATCTCTATCAGACCGGCCTTGTATATAATATATATATATTCTTTATAAATATCTCAAATTTTGTTTTTAGTTCTTTTAAAATATTTCTTTAAAGAATGGTCATCCTAAAAATTTAAATTTAAATTTTTGGTCCCTCCTGCAATTTAGCGACGATTTTTACAATTTAGCGACGGCTTTAGCGACAGTTTTTTATTTAGCGACGATTTTTACGACGATTTTAGCAACAAAATTAGAGACTATTTTAGCTACAATTTTGTCACGATGGACTAAAAGTTAAAATTTAAATTTTTAAGAGGACCATTCTTTAAAGGAAAATTTTAGAGGGATTAAAAACGAAATTTGAGATATTTATAGGGACTAAAAACTTATTCAATCATATATATATATATATATATATATATATATATATATATATATATATATATATATATATATATATATATATATATATATATATATATATATATTATTGTCAAATATATTTAAAAAAGAAAAATTTAATTATAATTTATTAATTAGAGAGTAAGTTAGTAATAATGTGGTAATGTCATTAATATTAAAATTTATTGTCGGTCCCGAAAGTATTTGATGATTTTGGTATCTATTTTTAGGGTTAAATAAGCTTTTTATCTCTATAAATATTGTAGTTTTCATTTTTAGTCTCTCTCTGCCTTTAGACAACGGTTTTTTAAAAGAAAACAATTGTCAAAGCTAGCTAAAATCGTTGCCAAAATTCAAGAGGGACTAAAAATGAAATTGCAATAGTTATAAGGACAAAAACTTATTTACCCCATTTTTATAACATTTTGACCTATTCTTACATGTATGTGTTTTAAGATAGAGAAAACACATGCACCATCAATTAGGGTACCTTTTTTTGCAGTGGCTTTGGCGGTTTTTTTGGCAATTCAATTGTCATAGAATGTTAGTTATTGAAGGTTTAGGTGGCCTTATGTTTGCGTAAGTGTGTTTGTAGTGTGTTGGCATATCTTATGCATGCCAATCTTACTAGTAAATAAAGCATTCGTCTTTTCAAAATAAAATAAAAAAGAGAACTTTTTTCTAACCTATAAATTTCTAACGCACCGTATCAAATTTCAAAAATATTTTTTAAAATTATAAATATATTTCTAATACGTACATTATCAGACATAAATTGTATAAAAAAATTAGGTGCAAGACGAAAATAAAAATCAAAACTAAATTTTTAGTTGCATCTGAATGTATATTTTCCATTTGCGTTGAGACTTAAAGGTGTGATGTCTTCCCCCTCCCCTTTAAAGAAACGTTTTCGAACACAAAACCAAAACACACCAAACACCCAACCCTCTTAAACCCCATTGTACCTTTTGTTATCTTCAAACGCTTTAGATAATTTGAATGTTGAAGTTTGTTGTAGAAGAATCACTCTTGAAGTCTAAGAACTTAATTCCTAGAGACTTCAGAACTTGTCCCATCAGAACATCGTATTCAAAGTCTTCAGTACTTGGTTGTATGAACTTGATTGTATTTAGATCATCAGAACTTGTTCCGCAGAACCCCGTCTTCATAATATTCAAAACTTGTAACCACATAAGCAAAGCTTTAGAAGGCCTCCAAAGTTTAACCATAAAGTCACATCAAAACCTCTTGTACTAACGTTTCTAAGAATTGTTGCATAAGATAAATTCCAGAATCTTGACTTCTAATGTAACATGTAACCACATGTTTTCTTCTAGTAGTGTCTATATTCAGAACCTGGTGACGTCACACGCCTTGATACCAGAGTCAGAATATTATAGTAGTAGTTACACACCAAAATGAAACCATAAAAGTATACAATTGTTCTTAATGATATCATGTAAAATTATGATCAAAATCTTAAGGCCAGATGTAGAAACACTTCTTGTTCTTACAATGTCCACTTTTTTGATGATGATAAACCATATATTTTGCTAGAACAACTTATACATGGTAATCACTGTAACTGACAAATTCAGAGTTAAGCTCACAACTCCCCCTGAATCTGTTAATCCCAAAATTTCATTTATGCTTGTTCAGAGTCTCCCCCTGAGCCCAAATGTAACACCCTTCTAATCCCCAAATAATATTCATGATTATTTGATAAATAAAAATCATAATTCAACAAAAAGGGCGTCACATTTTATTCATAACACGACATACATGCAAGACTTACTATGTAACACGAGTTTTAAAAAAAAAATCCATGACGTGTGCATCATTAAATAACAACACCAATACTTCAATATACTTGCAACAAAATCTTTATTAAAAGAAACACATCATAACACTTCATGGTTCATGGATCACATTTCAAAACAATTTAAACTCCATTAATAACAATTCAAAAGATCATAACAAAACAAAAACATAATTGTTTTCAAAACAAGTGTTCATGTCCTCGATGTTACATATCAGAGCAAGACCTTCTAGACTCAACGGAAAGTAAATCACACACTCCAAAGCTATTCTTCCAAGCTTTTTAAAACTATTCCTGATTACCTGCACATTACCCACTTAGAGGCAACATTCAAGCAGAAAGGGTGAGTAAATCATAATTATTATAAAATACATAAGGAATAGACATAGTAGAATAAATCAACAAGTATCACATCATTAATTTAACAAATATCATCATCCAGTACAACAACGTAATACGACATCATTGAATCAACAACTATGCAATGCCACATAAAATGTAGTGCAAGGACATAGACTCATGCATATGGTACCAAATCATTTGATGGACACTGGGCCATTACCCTCCAAAGATCCCAATCAAAGGATCGATTCCCTCTTGGAATTGGAGCAGTCATAGACATCCCAAATTCATACAATGGGATTGAGATCAAATCACTCAATTGATGTCCTAAATCATCACTAGACCGAAGTCCTAACCACCATCACTGGAACGAAGTCCTAATCACCATCAGTGGACCAAATTCCTAAACTATTCCATGAACGCATGATGCACAACAACATAATAAAAACGACCATGACTAGTCAAAATGCATCATCATTCATGATTTCATCATAACATCATCGCATCATCTTAATTAAACATGCATCATCATATATATACTCATGAGATCAAAACATCATTGTCACACCATCATATCATCATAATCATCATGTCATCATCAAAGCAATCACATCATCATCATAACATCATACATACATCACATTAACTAATCATCATATCATCTTAGAAAACAAAACATCAAATTATTATACACATAACATCATACAAACAAAATATCAATGTAAATCAACACTGGGAACCTGACTATATCTCAGCTTATTTATTGGGGAAATACTTCTTTTATCTCATTTTATTCCATCTTAATAAAGTTCGTTACATTAGCTACCATGGGCTTCGAACGGTATCTCAATCCGAGTTATAAAAACCAAGTTATAGCTCTTTTAATAACATCCAATAAAATTTGTACATTGTTTCCTAGTGAAGCCTCTTGCTCGCCCGACGAAACCCCTTTCACTTCTGCATCATCAATTTTAACACGAGTTCTTCAAAATACCAGATTTCACCAAAACCATCATAAAGTCAACACAATATCATATATCATATTTGTACATGCACATCACTAAATCATCATGAATTATATTATTTACATCACAACAACCTCATTATCAAATCACCACGGTAGAATCTCATAATCAACATCATGTTTATCACTAAAATAGCACACCATGGTATAGCAACATGTAATTAATTAATATCACAAACACATAGATACTGGAATAATGCATAAAAATACTCATATAAATCAAACACAATATAGTTCATCATGTTAGTTTTCCAACAGTTCGAACAACGCACTAAACAGAGTTACAGTTCAAAAGTTATGGCCGTTACAAAAATTCGTCAAAGTTCAACTTCCTTCGGGGCTGCTCGCGTTGACCGCTTGCTGGCTCTTTGCGTTTACCGCTCCCCTGCTTGCTGTTTGCGTCGTCCTCTTCCCTATTTGCGTCCACGCAAACTGTTCGTATGCTTAATTTTTGTGCACTTTTCCTCCTGCAATTTTCAACGGTTAGAGGCCTTCCGGACCTCTAAATTCGATTCCGTAAAAATTTCCAATTTTAGAATTTGAAATCCTATGATTCTATAACATTATCAACATCCTACAAAAATTATTTAAAGATTCTAACATCATACATTCACCAAGGGTTCATTCATTCAACACATGGTTTTTCATCAATCCTCATCCCAAGATAATCAAACAAACACAATACTACAATTATCTAGACCTTAGATCAATTATAATAACAATGATAAACACCTCTTACTTTATATTCCTAGCTCTTTATCTTTCTCTTTGCAATCTCTACGATGATATCCAAATTCCCCGTGCTCTAGCCTCTTCTTTCACCACTTCTTCCAAAAATACAACTGTACAAAATGATAACCTTTTCATTGTTTTCTCTTTTTACGCTTGAGACCCCTAATATTACATTCCATTCTTACCCTCACTTATTCCACACAACATTACCATTTAGCCCTTCTAGTTTCTACACCATATTTTCTTTATTTTATTAATAATAATTATTCTAAATATTATTATTAAATCCACTAAATTCCAAATAATTATTTAATTTTAAATAATTATGAACTAATCAAATACTCCTCATATATTTATTATTCCAACACTACCTCATAACATACTATCGCCAAACACCACTATGCATCACATAAATCACAATAATTTCCGAATAATCACAAATAACTAATTAAATAATTAATTATGATTTTTGGGGTGTTACAACTCTCCCCCACTTAAATAATTTTCGTTCTCGAAAATTTACTTGAAGTACACAACTCTTTATACGGCTCTCGCTTCCTTCACACTAACTCCCGCATCATGTTTTGATAACATTTCAAACACCAATAATCAACATTCCACATTGTTAACGACAATAATCCAACAAGATAAAATGCTACCAAGTTATGAACACATAGGTTCATTTCACTCCCTGTCCCATCATTCCAGGGTCTCATTCCCTCTTGAACATGAGCTACTGTTGTACCCCAATTTTTTCCCCTAAGATTCTCTCATACTTCATACAATTGCATTACACAAAGATAACTAATTGGTTCTCTCTCTCTCCCTCTTATCTTTAGGCTTTTCCCTTTTGGGAGATCACCAAGCACCTTGTGGAAGTGACTATTTTTTGTGTGTGATTATTGATATTTGATTAACCATGATGTGTATACTTTTCTCTAAATATTGTAGGTGAATGGTGCACAAGTTCCTCAAAGAGTTGATAGGTTCATGAGTGTATTTCCATGCCTTCTTTGATCAATTCTCAAGATTTTGAAAGTATTCTCTCTTTGAAGACTTATTTTATCATCAAATATGCTCTCTTATCTTGAATATATGCTTCATGCTTGAAAGAGATCATCAAATTCAAAAATTCCTCCATCCCATGGCCATCTCTCTTGAAATTAGGGTTTTGGACTTCTGAGGACCATATCTTGATGTGTGTGTGAAGTTTGTGGATGAATTCAAGATCATTTTATCCTTAAAGGACTTATAATATATATGCTTTGATTCAAGAAGTTTAAGTGATGAGAAGTTTGTTTTGAAGACCTATGATTGCCCACTCTCTAGATTGATGCTTCATCCACCTTGTATGACTTCAAAGGATCATATCTTGGTCATCCCTTGCCTCCTTGAGCTAATTTTTATTTCACAATGAACCTAAGGGTGTCTATAAAAACTTAGTTCAATTGGTGAGAAAATAAAATGCTTGGAAGTTTGCCTATGAAGTCAAAAGATTACAAGTCCTTGATGAATTCCTCAAGTTTTGAACAATCAATTTCAAATGAACATATCTTGATCATCATTTATCATTTTGAGGTTATTATTTTTTGCACAAAAATCTTGAATATGTGAACTTTATCTCCATATAAGATTTGATGATTGAAAGTGTTTGGAAGTTACTTGAAACGATCAAAAGATTATAGGTCATTTCATGATTTTTTTTCTCAACTTCACAAGGCCATAACTTGCTCAATTTTTGGAGTTTTTGGTTGGTTCTTTTTGAAAAATGTTATTTGAAAGATCTACTTCATTTCATATTTAGATACCAAGAGAGAATTTTTAGTGGAAGACCATGTTTGGATTGAAAATATTATAGGTCATTTTTTGCCAAACTTGGAAAATTTTCTAAGTGTGAAAATTTCAGATGTTTTTTTGGTGATTTCAAGTGATCACAACTTTCAGCTCAAGTTTCCAAATGTTGCCTTTTCAAGTGCATTGCAAAGCTTGTAATCTCAGCTTTCCAAAGTGCCCGAGATTGCATCATAAAGGTCCCTGAGCAATGAGTTATACATGTTTGAAGGAGGCTCCATGTCATTCAATTTTCGCTTCGAATCAGAAAAATCACAACATGTAAACTTGAATTACAAGGAAAATTACTCAAAGTTTAGATGCTAAACATGTTTAACTAATTGCCCAGATGTGTTTTGATGCAAATTGCACTTGAAATGAGGTCGTTCTGATGCCCTTTGAGTCACACGTTTGGCATGATTTCAGCCATCTCGTTTTGCACGAATTCCCCACAATTCCTTCTCATTTTCATCACCACTCACTCTCCTATAAATAGAGGATCATTCCTCACTCATTTTCTCAAGCTTTGATAGCCAAAAAACCTCTGCCAAACTTCCTCCATAACTAATTTTTCTGTAACTTTGAATCTGTGTTTATACCACTTCCAACTCGAAATTAACCATTCGTTCTTCTTCCTTGAACCTCACTGAATCTAACAGGACAAGAATCGTGCCCTGAAGCTTCCTGAATCGTGCTATCCAAGTCCAGTTTTAGAGATCTGAAAGTGAACTTTGTTCAGGTAGAAATCTCCATCAAACCTTGCAAAATAAAGCATCATTGCACTCTCCTCATCTCCCTGATCCTCGTGATCTTCACCATTTGCATTTTCATCAAGTATTGACTGAGAATTTCTGGAAACAAGTGCTCGCTATTGTTCCTGGTTTTTCCAAATTGTTCATGATAGAGGTGAAATAAATTTTTCGCGAGGGTACCATTAAAATCGTCTTGAAGAGACGAAGCGAATGGTACCGGTCTGAGAAATTTATTTCACAGTTTGAGATCACGTATGGATGAAGGCTGGAGGTTGAAGACGACCTACGTGTCTGTCTTCAGCCAATGAAAGCGTGACATGTAATTTTTTTAATCTGATCCAGTGTAATGGTTGTATCATGCGCGCGTAATGTGAGCCCTTGGATTTGATTACTTTTGTGAGTCAGACTCCATCCAACGCGTGATATCTTTCCTTGTTTTATTTTTTTAATTTGATTTTAATTCCTGATCCGGCGTGAAAATCTGGAAGGTCCATATCAAGCACATCACATTTGATCCATTGGATTAGCTTACTAACGCATTTTGACTATGATCAGATGGTCCACATTTTTTTTTGCTTTTATTTTGTTTTCTGATTTTATATTTTTAATGTTTTAAACTTCAAAAAATCATATAAAATTCATTTCTGGTCCAAAAATTATGAAAAAATTCACAAAAATATTTTTGAATATTATCTTTCTGAATTTTATATTTTCATAATTTTATTTTCATATTTGATATTTTTATGATTTTTCTCTTTTATTTGATGTTTTTAATTGTTTTAAAATACTTTTTGATATTTAAAAATTCTGAAACAATTATGGAAGGATCCAATGGTCATTTGACTAATATTGGTGACCTCATTTATTTCTGATTTTACTATTTTTTTGCTATTTTTGGTTTATTTCATCATTTTCTTTTTATTTTAAAAATAGTTTTTTACTTAAGAAAATTCTTTAAAAAAATTGTCAACACTTGTTGACCTTGGGTAGTTTTCTTAGAATTTTATTTTGATGAAAAAAAATTATTTATGTATTTCGTCAATAAAGTCCAATTGAATAACCTAATTTCAATATTTTTATTTGACTTTTATTTTCATTTTATTTTGCTGTTTTTTTTTTAAATTTAATTTGGAGTCACAAATTTCCCCAACATCAATGAAATTTAGGTGTTGATAAGTTTCTTGATCGAATCCACCAAGAAAGTTGATTGATTTTGACGAAGTTAGACCGAATAAAATTCTGATGCAAAATAAATTTGAAAATGTTTTCTTCTTCTCCATATTATTTTTCTTTTGTCCCGATTCGGAGAAAGTGATCAATTGGTGGCATGAACTTAAAATTTAAAATATAAGCCCCAAAAAATGACTTGAGCTTTGTTCTTGGATCAACACTTGTGGCGCTTGTCGTGCGGTCGCATTGATTTCTAATCAAGCTTCTAGCAAGTTTCCACTAACTTTGACCATTTGAAATTCTCGATCATTTTTGATCAAGTGATATGATAATTCCAAAACCGGTGATATACTTTACAAAAAACAATTGAAACTTGTCGTGTGGTCGCGTTGATTCTATCAAGCTTCTGGAAAGTCTTAATGCGTAAGTTTCAAGATGGTCACCTTGCTGACGACTAACAATTAATAATTCGATGATATACTTGACAAGTTTCAAGATGGTCATCTTGCTAACCTTTATTAACTGTCAGTTATTTTATTCCTTTTTATTTTCCGCTCATTATTTTTTTCGCATTTACTTTTATGCTCTTTATTTTTATGCACTTTACTTTTAGCATTTACATTTCATGTCATTTTCCTTTGCTCATTTGAGCATTTTATTTTCTTGTTATTTTGAATTTGCTCACTTGAGCTTTGTTTTCCTTTTCCAAAACACTTAATAATTCAACTTAAACATGAAAAAACTTCTAATTGGACTTGGTTACTATCCTTGTACCTGGAGCTTGATCTTTGGACTTAGGATTAAGACCTTTACCTCAACTTGGAAAATTTTTGTGCTCTTGTTGTTATTCTATCTTTGTCTAGTTATTATCTTTGTATTCAGGTTATTTAGTTATACTCGATTAAGAGTTGATTTCCTCGAAATACAGCCATTACTCTGTCCGTTTTTCTTGAGACAAGAGTTCACCTAAATGAATTGACTCATCTGAAGCTTATTTTTTTCTTGGTTATTTGTTGTTTATGTGGTTGTCCAAAGGATGGGATGTGGTATTGACTCTTGATATTAAGTACTAATCTTCTCACCCGATTAGATCTTTCTTTACCCTTACCTTTTACTTTATGCACTTAGGTTAGCCCCTTCTTCTCCTCCCCATTCTTTAATTTCCAAAATCTTCCCTCTTTTTCAAAGGATTCTTGTTTTCAAAACTCGAACCGCTTTCAAAATAAAACTTGGACTTAGGTCCATGAATTTTCAAACTTCTTTTCTAAATAAACTCTCAATCAATCTAACAATACTTTGACTTTTCTTTTTATAAGACTAAAAAACACCTAACCTCATTCAAACTTTTTAAACTAACATTTTCTTAAAATCAACCAACACACAAATTTGGTCCTTTTTAGCCGAACTACTTGGTTTTGATTTCAACTTGCACATTGTTGGTATGTAGGCCTGGAACTCATTGGAAGTTCTATCAAACCAAAATTATAAAAAATATTTCTTTTCTCCCCCAACCATTCATTTTGTACAAACTCTTTTTAGCACATATATACAAATTTTCAAAAAGGTTTCTGCGGAGTACCGTAGATGCTTTGAGTGCCTAACACCTTCTCTTTGCATAACCAATCCCCGGTCCCAGATCTCTGATCTTTTTTTTAGGATTTTATTCTCTCTTTTTCCTAGTCCTTTGGATAAAATAAAAGTGCGGTGGCGACTCTTTTGTTATTTTTTGAGTTGAGTCAATTCAATGGCTTATACTCGCAGTTTTTGCCTCTACAACTACTAAAACTTGAACCCCCGACATTGCGACAACAACATAATTTAAGAACGTAGAGTCCCACTACAAGAATATTGTCCCTTTTATTTCATCACACAACAATACCCTCATAAGAAGATCAACATAACTATAATATTGACATCTCTGACACACAACATTAGTACAACAATGCTACAATTTATCAATTGAACATGTAACTCGATACATCTATTGACATGGAAATGTCTCGAATAATATGTAAACCATTAACTTGTCACTTCCATTTTGAAATATTTACCAATGTTTTTCATCATTCATGTAGGCTTATGATGTATAACCTTTAACTCATAACAAGTCACACCCGCATAACGAACCGCACCACATCATGCTTCAGTTGCGCTACTTTGATTATCTACCTTAAATTCACTGTCCTCATTTCAATTTCCATCAACCATTAGATCCACAAGTTTCATTTGTAACCTCCGACTCTTTTTAATACCCACCAGAAAATCATTATTCACTTTTGATAACCTTAACTTTCCACTATGCGGCATTAACTTGCATACAACCTCAAGTCTCTGACTATTCAATAAGTCCCAACTTTTTCACAACCACATATCCATTAGGTTCACCCGAAATGATGAACGAATAATATCTTGGTAGAAAGTAAAACTCTTTACATACCATCAAGATGGTAATATAAGTTTATCCCATCCAACACGATCTCGTCTACTATCAACAAGAGATTAAAGGTGACCAGTTCATCAATTTGTCAATAGGTAGCTGACAACCATGATGACGCATAAACCACTGTTACTAAACTATAATAGTGTTTCTTTAGAACTTATGCTCAAAGTTATCTAAAGTACCACGGTCCAATCGATCTTAGTCACTCTAATCATTGTTACTCGACATAAGTTGCATATCCATGCACTTCTTCAATATCTTCACATCCTTCCTAATACCAAACATCACATTCAGTCAATTCATTCATTGACAAAATGTCGTACTTGACCTCGTCTCAAACAAATTCTTGACAATAACTAGTTAATCCTAAGAAGCTTATAGTCTCTATAACCGACTTCAGAGTCTCTCAATGTAGGACTGCATCCGCTTTGGATGGATCCACATATACCATCATTCGAAACAACATGCTTGAGAAAAATCACCTATTCAAACAATGATCTACACCCTGATAACTTAGCATAGAGTTTCTTCCCTTTCGACACTAAATTAAAATCGCAACGTTCAACATGCCCTTATTCTTAAATTATAATGTTCTCAATAATCAATGTAACAAACTAATCCAAATATTCTTAATGCCTACACAAGTTCCAAAATTTATCCTCTAACTATCCTCACTCTTCATCCAAATCCAAAGGTAACTCGACCTCAATTCAATTATACTGAAGACATACTCGGCTAATAGTTGGTCCATCAAATCGTCAATTCCTTTAAGTGGATATTCAATCTCAATAATTACCTTGATAAACTGTTGGTATTCTATACACGACCTCATACAACCGTTGTCACAGACATGCAAATATCAGAGCCTCATATTTCAAGATTTATCCTAATTTCTTAGTAGATAAAAATAATAGTTCTCTACTTTCACCAAACTCAGATCCACACTTTGGAGTTAAGTCACATATATCTTTAGTAAAGACATCAGGAATTACACAACACTAGCGTATCACCAGCCGTCACATTTCTCTCTATTCTCCGACAGGTAAACATCAACAATACCTGATCTTTATCCTTCAAATACATCCCAACTTGACTCGCAAACAAAATTCACTAATCTATACTCTTTAGGCTTGGGGAAACAACACAGCTTCAAAAAACACTTGAACTCTTGCAATCAGTAGAAAACTAAACCAATTGTTCGCACTAGAAACATCTTAGAGAAGAAAAAGCTTTTCCCCCACTTGCTTCAAACCAAATCCTGTAGACAAAAAGATAGAAAAAGAAACAAGCACTGATAGTGTTTCACACACATATCGCATACTAAGGAACAAACAGTATTAGACAACCTGGCCAAACGGACCGACCTGCTATGATACCACTAATGTAACACCCTTCTAATCACAAAAGAATATTCATGATTATTTGATAAATAAAATTAGAGTAATTCAACAAAAAGGGCGTCACATTTTATTCATAAAATAACATACATGCAAGATTTACTCCGTAACACGGGTTTTCAAAAAATTATTCATGATGTGTGCATCATTAAATAACAACACCAATACTTTAATATACTTGCAACAGAATCATAATTTCAAAATATCTTTATTAAAAGAAACACGTCATAACACTTCATAGTTCATGGTTCACATTTAAAAAAACTTAAACTCCATGAATAACAATTCAAAAGATCATAACAAAACAAGAACATAATTGTTTTCAAAACAAGCGTTCCCGTCCCCGATGTTACATATCAGAGCAAGACCTTCTAGACTCAATGAAAAGTAAATTACACACTCCAAAGCTATTCTTCCAAGCCTTTTAGAACTATTCCTGATTACCTACACGTTACCCACGTAGAGGCAACATTCTAGCAGAAAGGCTGAGTAAATCATAATCATTATAAAATACATAAGGAATAGACATAGTAGAATAAATCAACAAGTATCACAACATCAATTTAACAAATATCATCATCCAGTACAACAACGTAATATGTCATCATCGAAAAAACTATGCAATGCCACATAAGATGTAGTGCAAGGACATAGACTCATGCATGTGGTACCAAATCATTTGATGGACACTGGGTTATCACTCTCCAAAGATCCCAATCATAGGACCGATTCCCTCTTAGAATCAGAGCAATCATAGACATCCCAAATCCACACATGGGATTGAGACCACATCACTGGACCGCAATCCTAAATCATCACTGGACCAAAGTCCTAATCACCATCACTGGACCGAAGTCCTAATCACCATCACTATACCGAAGTCCTAAACTATGCCATGAATGCATGATGCACAACAACATAATAAAAACGACCACGGCTAGTCAAAACGCATCGTTATTCATGATTTCATCATCATATCATCTTAATCAAACATGCATCACACACACACACACACACACACACACACACACACATATATATATATATATATATATATATATATATATATATATATATATATACTCATGAGATCAAAACATCATCATCACACCATCATATGGTCATAATCATCATGTCATCATCAAAGCAATCACATCATCATCATACATGCATAAATCAACTAATCATCATATCATCTTAGAAAACGAGATATCAAAGTATAATCAACATAACATCATACAAACAAAACATCAATTTAAGTCAACACTGGGAACCTAACTATATCTCAGCTTAGTTATTGGGGAAATACTTCTTTTATCTCATTTTATTCCATCTAAATAAAGTTTGTTAAATTAGCTACCCTAGGCTTCGAACGGTATATCAATCCGAGTATAAAACCCAAGTTATGGCTCTTTTAATAACATTCAACACATCCAATCAAATATGTACATTGTCACCCGATGAAGCCTTTTGCTCGCCCGACGAAACTCCTTTCGCTTCTGCATCATCAATTTCAACACGAGTTCTTCACAATACCACATATCACCAATATCATCATGAAATCAACAAAATATCATGTATCATATTTGCACATGCACATCACTAAATCATCATCATGAAGTACATCATTTACGTCACAACAACCTCATTAACAAATCACCACGGTAAAACCTCATAATCAATATCATGTTTATCACTAAAATAGCACACCATGGTATATAAACCTATAATAAATCAATCTCATAAACACATAGATACTGGAATAATGCATCAAAATACTCGTATAATTCAATCATAATATAGTTTATCATGTTAGCTTTCTAACGCTTTGAACGGCGCATTAACGGAGTTACGGTTCAAAAGTTATGGCTGTTACAAAAATCTGTCAAAAATTGGAATTCCTTCGGGACTGATCGTGTCGACCACATGCCTCGACTACTCCCATGCTTGTTGTTTGTGTTGACCGTTTCCCTCTTTGCATCGAAACAAATTGTTCGTATGGTGAATTTTCTGCACTTTTCCTCCTGTAATTTTCAACGGTTGAAGGCCTTCCGGACCTCCGAATTCAATCCTATAAAAAGTTCTGGTTTCAGAATTTGAAATCCTATGATTCTGTAACATTATCAACAGACTATAACAATTATTTAAAGGTTATAATATCATATATTCACAAAGGGTTCATTCATTCATTCAACACATAGTTTTTCATCAATTTCATCAATCCTCATCGCAAGATAATCTAACAAACACAATCCTACAATTATATAGACCTTAGATCAATTATAATAACAATGGTAAACACCCCTTACCTTATATTACTAGCTCTTGATCTTTCTCTTTGCAATCTCTACGATGACTCCCAAATTCCTCGTGCCCTAGCCTCTTCTTTTACTACTTCTTCCAAAAATACGATCGTACAGAATGATAACCTTTTCCTTGTTTTCTATT
Source organism: Vicia sativa (assembly GCA_021764765.1). Classification (NCBI taxonomy): domain Eukaryota; kingdom Viridiplantae; phylum Streptophyta; class Magnoliopsida; order Fabales; family Fabaceae; genus Vicia; species Vicia sativa. The sequence continues at coordinate 137,791,356 of CM038796.1, forward strand.
TTTACCCTTAGGACCCCTAATGATCCATTTCATTATTACCCTCACTTATTCCACGCAGCATTACCATTTATCTCTTCTAGTTTCTACACCATATTTTCTTGATTTTATTAATAATAATAATTCTAGATATTATTATTAAATCCATTAAATTCCAAATAATTATTTAATTTCTAAATAATTATTAATTAATCAAATACTCCTCATATATTTCTTATTCAAACACTACCTCATAACATACTATCCCCAAACACCACTATGCATCACATAAATCACAATAATTTCCAAATAATCCCATATAACTAATTAAATAATTAATTATGATTTTTGGGGTGTTACACCAAGATTCACAAAATAAATTTTGAGTTATCAAAACATAGAAATAGAGAAGGGACACTTCCCCACAACAACTCATCAGAGTCTGACTAGAACACATGGTCTTCATCTTATAACCCGGTTACTATCAGAACTTGATAAAGAATCAAAACTTGATTTTGAGCCTGATTGAATAATTCCACACATCATTTATCAGCACTTCTATTTCATGATTCTGTCATCACAACCAAAACACTATACTTCTGGAGAAGTTCACCACTTTTTAAGCATCAGCGTTTGATTTGATATATTCTAATATATCACACATTCAAACAGTTCACAAATTTTGAGTAGAACATACGTTGCACAAGCACCTATTGCTGAAGCACACGTATCAGAGCACACGTATTTGAGTACATCTTTTGCGTGGTATTTTTGTATCAGAGCAGGCACCAGAATATTTACTTGACTTCCTTTCAGGAGAGCTCAACTTTTGAAGCTTTAAGTCTAAATTCCATACTTTCAGAAAGTTCACAACTTCTGAACAATGTGATATCAAGCAAGATTACCTTACTTTCAGAAAGTTCACTACTTTTGACCAGTATGAGTACATCTGTTTGAATATTCGTATATTCACAAAGTGTGCAACTTCTAATATATGAAATCATAGTTGATTTCATCCATAAGGTTTTCAACCTTAAACAGAAGGATCTTCATATTCAACCTGTCTTAGAATACTCAGTGAACTTGTTCAAAGTTCCTGGATTGAAACATCGAAGAAAAAATTAGTAGCAACAATATTTTATATGTTTGAGTTTTAAGATTATGAGAATAAATATTATCAAAATCATTTTACTTTCTCCCCCTTTGTTAGATAAAAAAGGTGATTAAAGAGACTGAGAAAATTAAACTTTTAAGATATCCTGTTCTTGCAGGAAAAACCATGTTTTGGATCTTAAGGGATTCAGAGGCTCATACAAGGGATGCATGGCCTCCAAGCTATGGATCTAGCTTACCCCGCAGTTGGGAGCCCTTAGATATGGTGTAGATGACCCCTCCTGAGTGTGTAGCTAAGAGAGGGAATGAGAGAATGATCTTATTATGGCCCTAAGGCCTCTTTTTATAGCATAGCCACCACTAATGATCATAATGATGTAACCGTCCATTAACACTTGAAACCGCTACTTAATGATTCGTAACGTTCGTAACCGATCCATAAGTAGCGCTAATCCGGTCTCATACTACTTGGCCGGCACAGGTCGGACGTGAATATATATCTGGCACGTCCGATATAAGGACTCGGCTCCGACCTCAGGGTTTCACCGAGGAGCTTCCCGGTTACCGACTATCAGACCCATCTCGGCCCCTATCCGACACTCCTAGCCCGGGCAATATATTTATGTATGAACATATCCAATAACCAGTTAAAAACTTCATTAAAAACAAGGTTTTAAAAGAAACAATTATTTTAGACATAGAAGAAAATAAATCTTAGTTTCTAAGAAAAATATCTAATCCTAAGACTCATTGTTAAACTTCTCCATAAACTTCTTCAACATCTTAGTAATCTGTTTGAAGGAAGTTGCTTGAGCTAAACTTGCTTCCTCCTGTTGTTCCAAACACTTCTGAACTAATTGATTTGTTTCTTGCATCTTATCTAGGGTTTTCTTTATCTTATGAATTTCCTTTTAAATATCCATAACATGCTTCACACCAGAGCACGACAATTAGTTTTCAATTGTCACTAAAACAATATCAGAGGTATTGGAAGGACGCACAACTTCTAAGCCAAGAACCACATGTCTTGTAGGTTATGGAGCAGGAAAGCATAAGGTAGATAAAGATAAGGAATTAAGAAAGTCTTCATATTTTCTTTTGTCCTTTTAAAAGAAGACAGATTGAATGATGTCAGAATTGACATCCATTACATATCTGAAGTTAATCCGAGCGGATTCAGTTTTGAAAGGATCCATGCTTGAGGAAGAGATACTCAAGATATTATCGAGAGAAATCAAGGAAAGTTGTTTAAACTTTTGGAAGAGTTCATGTGATGTTAAAGGCCAATTTGAGGTTCGATGAAAGACAGGGTGAAAGGATGTTGGAGACAAGTTATAAGATGTGATTGACGGAAGACTAACTTGACTAGTTTCTAATTGAAAATCAGGATGAGCACAAGAGTATGAAAGTTCATGATGGATGTTGACATTATAATGAAGATTAGGCAATTGTTAGGTTTTTGAAAAGAAGGATCCGGATTACAAGGGTCACTGTGAAAGGGTGACTTATCTTTCAAGATGTTATTTTCCAAAGAACTAGGAGAAGACGTGAACATCTTTCCTTGAGATATCCTAACAGTTAAGGTGTAAGCACTTCAAAAAATCCAATTAAACCGATAATCCAAAACAAACCAAAATAAAATTGATTGTTTCTGGTTTGGTTCTAAAATTGAAACGAACCAATAAAAACTAAAGTGGTTTGGTTTGGTTCTCGGTTTTAGTTTTCAGGAACCGCCAAACCGATGAACCTAACCAATGGAAATAACTATACACTCTAAATCTTTAATACATCCATCATTAAGCCCAAATTTTTTATCGGTCTAACAATTCTCAATCTTTGTTTGCACTTCCTTCCTGTAGAAAAACACACATCTAGAACCAAACTCCTAAATATAGAAAGTAGAAATCATAAGTCACTGTTGTTGCTCTCACTACCGTCATTCTGACATGTTATGGTCATTTTCTTCGTGTTCAAGTTCTTTACGTTAATTTCATATTTTTACATTTTTGTTTCTTCTTCTTCTTCAACAAAATTCCTCCTAGTCTTGTTACAAGATAGTTTTGATGTGTGTTTGAGGTGTGATACATGTTATTGATGTGTGTTTTCTTTTGTTCTATTTGTTAAGCATTTATATCCCTTTCAAACATTGTGATGCCAAATGTTAATTTTATATTTGATAATGAACTTATTTCATGATGCAACAAAATTCATGTTATTGTTTTGTATGGATTAAGAGCAACTTGTAATTTGTTTGAAATGTATGATTTTAAAAATATTAACTTGAAATACATCGAAAAACACGATAATGGAGAATACAACTGATGAATATAATGTTTGAAAAAAAACATTGCAAACCGATCAACCGAAACAAACCAGTTAATTTAGTTTGGTTTCATTTTTAAAAATGTTATAAACCAAACCAAACTAATGATCGATTATGACAATTGTTTATCCAAAAACCGGTCCAAATCGATTCTATTACACCACTAATTGAACCATATATGTGTTAAAGAACATAAAATGTGCATGATGAGATGCATGCAATTCAAAATACAATGATGGGTTTATGTTGGTTCTCAAGAATAGTTTAGTTTTCCAGATTATATAATTCTTTACCAATTTTAATGGTTGTATTTCTTTAACGAGGTGTATGGTAAAACAAGCAATATACATTGGTAAATAATAAACTATGTGCACATTCCACAATGATTTTTAATATTAACTGTGAACTAATGTAATTTATTTGTTTTGGGTTTCGAATACAGTATAATATATATCATAACGGTTTTTAAGCATAACTGTTGAGATATCATGTGCGCTTTCATGTATACTACCGTAATTTTTAGTAACGTATTTGTTCTAGACCGCCCGAATGGATGTCCGACTGACCACCTCTTTAGGTCTCATAACTAGCCAACATGCAAAATGGCCTTCGAAGGGAATCACTTGCCCGTGTTGCGCGCTACCAGAACCCCTCTGCTCGACAAATGTTGAGCAGATTAAACTGATTCCACTCGCTAAGGACAATGCCCGTTAGGAGCCCCCTTGGCCGACATAACGACTAGTTTCGAGCATTAGCGCCCAGTTTGACCTAGTCAACCCGGATAGCTATATTCTTGGATTCACATATTTAGGCCCAAAGATAACAACCAATCAGAATGTTCATAAGATCATTATATATACCTCATATCTTTGAGGGCAAGGTATCACATTCTTACTCTATCAACCTTAATAATCTTTTATTCTGACCTTAATCACTTGTGTACTTTAGCATCGGAGTGCCTTGCAAGTACACCACCCTCCTCTCCAAACACAGCTCAATGAACCTCTATTTTCACCGACCGTCTCAAATTCTGATCAACAGTCTAGACCAGTGGCGCTGTTTATAGGAATTTATCTTCCCCATCTTCATTCATCATCAAATATACAGGAGATGGCTGAAAGCAACGACCAGTTCACTTCCGGCAAGACCGACCTCTCACTTATCCGCAAGACATATGGGAACAACACCCTTCCTCATTTCGAGGATTTCATAGACGACAGGGATGGCAAGACTGCCTCCCCCGATTCCGATGAAGCTAGTGATCAAGAATCTCTCTTGGATAATTAGAAATCCAAGAACCAGGCATATGACATCATCACCACCATCCCTCCCTCGGTACAATTACCGACCAATAACAATTCAGCCTTAGCACCAATCTTGTTTGTCCTCAACCGCACCAACAATCTTATTCTCCAGCAGGGCCAGTGTATAGAGGCCCTCGAAAAGAACTGCTTCTAATATCCACCTCAGAGACTGAAGGTGCTTGGTTGTCATAGTCCTCGCCAAGAAGACCTGGTCGAAATCAAACCTAGGATCATCTCGACCGATCTTTTCCGAAGAAGAGGGAACATACTCCTCCTCAGAAGAATCGGGGTTCCCCCTCTCACAAGAAAACCAAAAACGAGCCACATTGCCCCCACGATCGCTCGCCATCTCCAAAGCCCAAGAAACGCCGAGATTTCTCTCATCCCCAGCATATAAAGAACAATCGTTCTCTCTCTCTCTCTCTCTCTCTCTCTCTCTCTCTCTCCAAGACGAAGCGACAAAGACAAACATTGTGATCCCCTATGTCGGGAAATCATGGGCACTCCCATTCCTTCCGGGTTGGAGAAACCCCAAATCTCATACAATATGATGGCACGACAGACCCGGGAGATCATATCGAGAACATAGACACATTGCTCGACTATTGGGGCGTTAGGGGAACCATCAAGTGTCATCTCTTTCCGACCACATTGCGTAAAGGGGCGATGGCCTGGTACAAAAGTCTCCTATATGAGTCTGTCACGCCCTGGAAAGACCTCGGCAGCCTCCCTAGAAGCAATAATACAAGGCAAGGATGAATCCCTGCGAGTCTACATTGAAAGGTTCAACAAAGAGGTGTTGAAGCGGTAAAGCGACAAGCAAAGATTTGGTATTTAATTTTTAATGGGTGATATATACCGGTTAGGTTATATTATATCGTGTCCACAGAGATTGGTTATTGATTCGTCGTTCAACAATTCTACCATTAATGAGTTTGAGATTAAAAGAAATGAAAATAAAAGACAGAAAGTAAATGAACAAAAAGTATAAAGGATAGACAACTTGTCTGGAACGAATGTAAACTACCCATCACAAACATAAATCTACCACCCATGTCATACTCGGCCTATGATGCTCGTCCGTGTCATAACATACCTCTCACAATCTAAGATATTTCTAACCCAAATTGAGAATCCTCCCGAATCACCTCAATAGCCATGTCTGGCCTATCTCAACAACCAGGAGTCAACTGCGTCACCACTATACCCATCTCTAGCACACCTCACAACGCATAGGCATTAAGATCATATACTCTATAGTGAATGTCAGCTCTAAACCTATTTCTAGCATTTAGAAATTAACATATAATCATCCTAGGTATGAATCTAAGCAATCTATCTCTAGCAAAGCTCAAATCCCTAACATAGAATAAAAACCTAAGACAATTACCAACACAGATTCATAAAGCAAACTTTATACAACGCTAAAGGCGATAAATATACATGTGTTTAGAGTAAATATACATACACAACCAACACAATAAAGAAATACACAGAGAAAAGAGGAGATAAACTACCCATTTACACCGGTTTGTCAACACCTATCGAAGAGCAATCCACCTCCATTCATCCGTGAGCAAGACCCTAGTGTTGTATTCTAAGCTAATCTATCAAAAACTATATGGGTGATGGAATTGGGAGCAAAAATCTCACACCCCAAAACTATACCACAAAATGAAATGAAAATGAAAGTATAAAGAAAATCTGATTCCGCACAATCGCCCGACGAACTAAAAGCTTCGCCCGACGAAGTTTCATTTAACTTGGCCCAAATTAAGCCACATTCTCAGCCTGTACAACTAACTACCTTCGCCCGGAGAAATTAAGCTTCGCCCGACGAAATTCTCTTTTCCTCACCCAGCGTCCAAGCAAAGAAACAAGTCAGAACCAAACCAATTCTTCCTCTAACAGGTCCGTCGCCCAGCGACGTTGGATCTTCGCCCGGAGAAATTGCCCAGGCAACAACTTTTGTTGCTTCTCTCTTGGTTCTTCCAATGGCTTTCACCTTCAAGCCTTATTCCTTTATTCGATCAAAAATGCATCTTGGAGCTCCATTTGGACTTTATTCTCAATGCTCCAATAGTACAACAAATACCTACAAAATATATACAAAATTAATCAAACGGTACAAAATGTATACAAAATGCAATAAAACGTATTTACAACAAAAAGAGGGGTTATTCAACGAAATTAACAACAAAATAATAGATAAGTTCCACAAATCATATATACAAAATAACTACATTTTGGAACTTATCAACTCTCCCCAACTTGACACATTGTTTGTCCTCAAACAAAGTCAAGTAAAGCTAAAGAAACAATAGACGATAATCTAAGAATCATGAATCAACAAGTTTTTAAAACGGAAAACAAATGTATGGTTCAAACAAAAACGTACACGACAAAATACAAACTTACCACTATCCTACAACGATAACATATAAACGAAATAAATCCTAAGTACAAAAATCATGCAAAACATTCTAAAACAAAACAAGCTCAATCATGAGTCACACCTAGTAAAAATTCATCGGTAGATGAAGAACACACAAAGGTGAGGGATAAAAAACACTCCTCCACAATCTTGCAAAAAATAGACTAAATTATGCATTCATCCAAAAACATATTGAAAATACAAATGCAAGAATCACAAGGGCTTTTCAAGGTTGTAATGTGGCTTGGTTAACAAACAAGTGATAAGTCCTAAAGCTAATCGAAACAAAAACTTGCCGAAACCTAAGGGAGTGATCAACTCACAAAGTTCCAAACAATATAATTTCAATCAAACTTATTCTTCATCACAAATTTCACACCAAACACACCTCACTTATTAACATAACATTATTCCTACTCTTTTTTGTTTTTCCTTTTCAAAGCTTTTCTCTTCTTTTTTTTGGTTCTTTTTCTAATCTTTTTTTTTCACATTTTTTTATTTCTTTTCTCTTAACCTCATACCAAACACAATATAAATATATAAACATTTCTCTCCTCAACTTGAATTCAACCAACATTAATGTGTGAATACTCCCTACTTTCTAAGGTAAGGTAAAAATACATACAACAACATATAGTTGAGGGTTCAAGAAACAAAGAAATCAACATCCATACAAAAAAGGTGAATTGACACTCATAGACAAGCATCAAGTTCAAATAAACATGGATATTGATAAAAGTTCAAAGGGGGTAACAAAAGTTCATACACTCACAAGGTGTATTGAATATTTGGTCAAGGTAGTTATGCTCAAAATCAACAAAACGCCTTGATCATTTTCTTGCAATCATACAATCAACACAAAATAAAAGATTAAGCATACTAAAATCCAGTTAAAATAAGAATGCGGACTCTCAGCATATGTAAACAATGGAAAACTTCCTCACATTATTGGGTAAAGAGAGGAACTAAAGTGATTCAATTCATGAGCAAGTAATGCAAAAAGAATGAATGGCATGATAATTATATAAATGATAAATTTCCTAAACATGTTATGCTATAGAAAGCGATAAACGAGTACCTGACGTGTACCAACTTTGAAAACTATCATTACCATACATCCGCGAGTTGAAACGATCAAACTCAAAAAATCACCTCAAAAGTCTTCAAGTTACCAGACCAAAATTTGAGTCCAAACAACAACAAAAGAATTAGAAAAATAAAATGTACAATATTTACAACCAACAAAACTCCTCAAGCTAAACACGACAAGCTTGCAGAAATACAACATTTACATAACAAAACAAAAGCAAATTACGATATGAAAACGTGGTGAAAATGAATTAACAAGTTGAAAAATATTTAAAATTAAGAACAAGTCCTATTTCAACTTGTTAAAACACAAGCCACCAAACAACATAAACAAACATAAACAAAAACAAACAAAAACATGTTTGCTTTACGTCGTAAGCTCGACGCCTTTATTGTGTGAGCACTAGTAACCCCCTCTTGTCATGCCATGGTATTGCCACACTGCGCAAACCTAAAGAAAGTGTCCTAACAACCACACAATAAGCGTTACGAGTACGAGACAATTCACAACATCACAAGAAAACTAAGAAAATCACAAATATGTACAAGTAACAATATACAACTTCATATACAAAGTCTATACAATATATACAATAATTACAAAACTCAAAAATAACTGAATTATCGCAATACAGAAACAATAAAATCAATCCCCAGCAACGGTGCTATTTTGTTGAAGCGGTAAAGCGACAAGCAAAGAGTTGTTATTTAATTTTTACCAAGTGATATATACCGATTACGATTAGGTTATATCGTATCGTGTCCACAAAGATTGGTTATTGATTCGTCGTTCGACAATTCTAACGTTAATGAGTTTGAGATTAAAGAAATGAAAATAAAAGACAGAAAGTAAATGAACAAAAAGTATAAAGGATAGACAGCTTGTCTGGAACGAATGTAAACTACCCGTCCTAGACTTAAATCTACCTACCATGTCATACTCGGCCTACGATACTCGTCTGTGTCATCACATACCTCTCACAATCTAAGCTATTTCTAACCCAAATTGAGAATCCTCCCGAATCACCTCAATAGCCATGTTTGGCCTATCTCAACAACCAGGAGTCAACTGCGTCACCTCCATACCCATCTCTGGCACACTTCACCAACGCAGAGGCATTAAGATCAGATACTCTATAGTGAATGTCAGCTCTAAACCTATTTCTAGCATTTAAAAACTAACAGATAATCATCCTAGGTAAGAATCTAAGCAATCTATCTCTAGCAAAGCTCAAATCCCTAACATAGAGTAAAAACCTAAGACAATTACCAACACAGATTCATAAAGCAAACTTTATACAACGCTAAGGGCGATAAATATACATGTGTTCAGAGTAAATATACATACACAACAAACACAATAGATAAATACACAGAGAAAAGAGGAGATAAACTACCCATTTACACCGGTTTGTCAACACCTATCGAAGAGCAATCCACCTCCAATCATCCATGAGCGAGACCCTAGTGTTGTTTTCTAAGCTAATCTATCAAAAAATATATGGGTGATGGAATTGGGAGCAAGAATCTCATACCCCAAAACCATACCATAAAATGAAATGAAAATGAAAGTATAAAGAAAATCTGATTCCGCACAGTGTCCCGGCGAACTAAAAGCTTCGCCCGGCGAAGTTTCATTTAACTTGGCCCAAATTAAGCCACGTTCTCAGCCTGTACAACTAACTACCTTCGCCCGGCAAAATTCTCTTTTCCTTGCCCAGCACCCAAGCAGCGAAACAAGTCAGAACTAAACCAATTCTTCCTCTAACAGGTTCGTCACCCGGCGACGCTGGACCTTCGCCCGACAAAATTGCCCAGGCAGCAATTTTTGTTTCTTCTCTCTTGGTTCTTCCAATGGATTCCACCTTCAAGCCTTATTCCTTTATTCAATCAAAAATGCATCTTGGAGCTCCATTTGGACTTTATTCTCAATGCTCCAATAATGCAACAAATACCTACAAAATATATACAAAATTAATCAAACGGTACAATATGTACACAAAACACAATAAAACGTATTTACAACAAAAAGCGGGGTTATTCAACGATATGAACAACAAAAGAATAGATAAGTGCCACAAACATATATACAAAATAACTACATTTTGGCACTTATCAAGAGGCCATCCAATTTTCCACCATGGACTAGATAAAGAAATATCTCTTTGAAAGAGGATTGCGCTCTCGTAGTGACTTTGTGAAGGCCGTAGGGATCAAAAAACCCTCGACAATGGATGCTTTCCTCCTGAAAACTCAAGCTTATATTCACTACGAGGAAAAAGAAGTAGCTAATTGTGCCCGAGACATTAGGCATCGAGAGAATGCCAAAAGCTCAAAGGGAGACGATACCTTGACATCTCATCGAGGAGGAAAAAAAGGCGGGAAGAAAGACCCCACGATTCCAGGGAGCATAAGGGGTCGATCGGTTATTTCTGTGACTACACGCCCTTCATTACATCTCGCAAGCAGAACCTGACCGACTGCGTGAATGCAGAATTCAAACACACGAGAGGTACGCTTTCCTCGACAAACACCAGCCAAACTAGGGACATATAAGAGTAAATATTGCAGGTTTCATCAGAGTTATGACCATATGACCGATGATTTCATCCATCTAAAGGATTAAATCGAGATCCTCATCCAAGACGGACACCTTAAATAGTATAAGAAGAAGGAGACTCTGAGGGAAGAGGCTCCCTCGTCTAGCAAAGGTGAAGAAGAGAAACCCAACGATGAGTCTTTCATGCTAGTAGCCATGAGTATCACTAGGCCGGATGAATTCTTCATCCCTGACCTGAATACCACTCCGGCATATTTTGCCACTCATAGCCCGTGGGAAGCTTTCCCCACAGCCTTGGTAATTTCCGGAGGAGTTTTTAACAAAACCACCATAGGATCGATCAAGAGGAGGTTCGAAGACCTCGTAAAAATAAGCTCAGATCTGGGTGCTAGCCTAAAAAAAGTCAAGGCAAGTCTCACCCACTGGCCTTCTATAGAGAAAATTACCTGAGGCGCCCCCAATGAAAACATCCCCTTGCTCGTACGTGCTAGAATGGCAAACTTCAACATGAGGAGAATCCTGGTCGACCAAGGAAGCTCGATCGGCATCATGTATACCAAACTCTTTCACACCCTGTAACTCAACGAGACCCAACTCACTCCATACATCGGTTTAGACTTGAAGGGGTTCAACGGCTCCGCAACGAAGCCTTAGGGGTACGTGGAGCTGATCGTGACATTTGGAGCTGGAGAAACGGGAAGATCGATTAAAAATCAATTTCTCATCGTCAACTGGCCGTCTCCATATCAATGTATTTTTGGATGGCCCACTCTCGTCGAGTTGATAGTAGTACCCTCCACCGTCCATTTAAAGATGAAGTATTACACAGCTAACGATCAGGTGGCAACCCTGCGCGGAGACATTCAAGCCTCCCGGAGGTGTTTTGAAGCATCCTCCAAGGACATGAATTCCATCAACCTTCAATCAAGGACCGGAAGCAGAGTCAACCTCCCCAAAAGCTCACATAGGCCTGAACCCATCCCTCGAGTGGATGCCATAAACCTCGACAACCGTCTCGAGCCCGAGGATCTAGCAAAATGAAGGAGAAAGGGCAAAGAGCCGATGGTCGAAGAAGATTCACCTTCCCCTAGTAAATCAGAAGAACCCGCAAAGCGGCATATGCGGCCAATTCCTGATGGTGAGTTCGAGATCGTACCGCTCGACAACGACCCCAACAAGGGAGTCCGGATTGGTGTAGACCTCCCATAACTGGCTCGAAATCAACTGAAGGCATGTCCGAAGGGTAATGCAAATATTTTCTCTTGGAGTATAGCGGAGAAGCCCAGACTAGATCTAGAGGTAGCCTACCACCACTTAACGATCGACCCAGCCCTTAAGGCCGTAACACAGAGAAGGCGGAATCAGTCCCCGGAAAAAATTGAGGCTGCCGAGAAAGCTGTAAGGGACCTACTAGAGGCTAATTTCATTTCGGAAGCCCAATACACAACCTGGCTCGCCAACATGTACTTGTTAAAAAGAATAATGGAAAGTGGCGTATGTGTGTTGACTAATATGACCTTAACAAGGAATGTCCTACGGACGCCTACCCCCTTCCTAACATAGATAAGCTCGTTGATAATTCAGCAGGTTTTAAATTTCTTTCATGCATGGACACATACTCTGGATACAACCAAATCCCCATGGAAAAAACGAACAAAAAATACGCGACATTCATGACCAAATCGGGCAATTACTACTACAATAGCATGCCCTTGGGTCTGAAGAACGTCGACGCGACATACCAACAAATGATGAACAAAGTTTCCAGGGAGAAATCAGAGATATGCTCGAGGTGCACATGGAAGATATGATCGTCAAGTCCCAAGAGGAATTCACACACCCTACACCTCAAGAAAGTCTTTGATTAATCCAGGAGAGTCAAAATGAGATTCAATCCCGATAAGTGCACCTTCAGAGTACGGGCAGGGAAGTTCCTCACATTCTATCTCACCGAGCGTGGTATAGAAGCCAACCCCAGTAAATGTCGGGAATTCTCCGAGCTACCCACTCCAAACTCTAAATAATCCATCCATACCTTGAACGGGATGCTCACCTCACTATCACGATTCATCGCAAGGTCGGCGCAACACGCGCTGCCTTTCTTCAAACTCCTGAGGAAAGAAGGTGCGTTCGAATGGACCGAGGAGTGCGAACAAGCCCTCCTCCATCTTAAAAAATGTTCTCCATACCTTCTGTACTGTCTCGACCAGACAAAGGAGAGATACTATACCTCTATCTGGCTGTAACGCCCAAATCCGTCAACGTGACACTCACCCGAGAGACCCCATAAGAACAAAAGTCAATCTTGTTAGTTCTTTAGATTGGCATTAATTTTGGAATAAACATTCTACTTAGAAAATACCATGAAGTTTAATGTATCAGCAGATTTTATGAAGATGTCACAGCAGATGTCCTGACATCTGAAACTGAACTGAATTGGTTTTAAGTTCAGAATTATTAGGAGTCAGTTTGTTTTAATTTGTATGCTTCAATTAAGGAAGCTATGTAACGTTCTTCAGCAATATTCTTGGAGAACTTTTGTCCTACTTCTGTGGAGAAAGCTTAGGACTCGTGAAGACTAACTGTGAAGCAACCCTAGTTGCTGTCATCATATTTAAAGCCTGTTAACCCTGATTGCAGCGCTGGCCATTCCTAAAGAAGTTTAAGAGTACTCTTTTAATTATTGCTTTTAAGTTGTTGGTTTTAATTCTTATGTTGGTTGTTAATTGTGAGTCATTCTATTATTGTTTAATACTTGATGTGGACGTTAGTTGAGTTGTAAGTTTTTAATCATCAACAAGATTTGAAGCAATGATGATTATTTGTCTTTGAAGTGTGTCTTCAAACTTTCTGTTATTGTTAATTGTCACCGCGTGTGACTGTGGGAGTGAGAGGGGTTTCTCATATCTAAGAGGGGATCTTAGGTAGAAGGGTCATTGGGTAGTGATTAAGTGAGGAGTGTAAACGGGGAATTTAACTCTAAATTAATACTGCAAATAATGGACATCACCCCTGGCTTGGTAGCCTCCAAATGTAGGAGTGTAACACCGAACTAGGTAAACAATTCATTGTGTTATTTAGTTTCTGCATTTATTTTCTGTGTTGTTAGTTGTTCATCATAACAGATATTGGTGTCGCGACATCACCTTCAACATCTCATATCAGATACCATAATTTCAATGGGTATCAGAGCAGGCATCATGCTCTGTCTCTGGGTGAGATCTATGGAAGATACCTTCTGGTACTATGGACAAGAAAGGAATATTTGTGAGACCACCTATTCTGGATGGTACTAACTATGATCTATGGAAACCATGTAACACCCCTTCTAATTACCCGCGATTTTATAAATAATAATCTGAGTTTCATTCACAATTAAGAGGCGTCACAATTTAAATCATAAAAATTTACCAAACATGTGTCATGCCTTCACTGAGGAATAAAATCATTAATAAATCATACTCAACGTCATGTTTATCAGCGGAAATGAAAACATAACCAAAATGCTGAGTACATCACTCAACAAGTATTCCAGGATAATAAGTCAACATAATTCAAAGTTATTCAAAATATCCATTAAAGGATTCAAGCAACCGTTTCCCCAGTGTTACATCTATCAGAGCACGACACTGACACGCGGACTAAATCAACTGACTCAATGCTAGAGCTAATCCTCACCAACTCCAATGCAGCTAATCACTTCGGATCTGAAATTGTTGAGTAATGGTGAGATTCCAATTCAATATAACATGCATTATACGTTTCTAGAATACAACAGAATAAACAGATACGTTAATTCATTAACCAAACACAAGTCATAATCAATGCACAAGGCAGTTCACACAATGAACATGTATATAATCAAACAATGGAAATTGTAACACTGGAAACCATCCTAACATGTTACAATCCCATATGCAATGCAGACTCTATGCATGTGGTACCAAAACGTGAACCGAGTTCACCCACTGCTCCGTTTACTCGTGGAAAGACAGTGTAATCCATGATTCGCCCAGAACAATGAGTCAAGAATCCAATCCCTGATTCTCCCATAACCACCGGGTCAAGAATCTAGCCTCACTACCTCTGCACCAGGTAAGTCTATTGGCTCTGCCAGTTCACCTCCGCACAATGGGAATGAACCAATTTAACAAATGCTCATGCATGCATCATAAAAGCATGCAACATTAATTCAACGGAATATGATAACAACATAATTCCACATAATTGCCAATATCAACATATATCGCATGATAACAACATAATCATGAACTACTTATCACAAAACATAAATATGTCGAACGCTTACTCCTCAATCAGTAAGACTATCACCAGTATACACAATAACAACCACACATGATATCAATACAATCATAAATAAACAACAAGGGAACCAACACATATGCATTAGTCTTCATTCACCCTGTTAGATCAATCTAAACCAATTCCCAGACTTTGATCTCAACATAATTCCCTTAATGGCAATCACCAAATTATCGTATTCAATCATAATAAATAATCAACACAACATGGTAAGCATTAGCATTCATCCGATAACTCAAACCATTCTTATTAATTATCCATCATCCTTAATTAATCCATACTTTTCAAAATCGGGGCTCGGCTCTTTTAAAAATAATTTTCGAGAAAATAATATTTTTCCTTTCCAAGAGGTAGAATTTTAAATTTAAGAAATAACGCCGAAAACGGCACTCGAATCGGAGTTACGGTTTAGAGAATATGAATTTTTGAAGTTTTAGAAGTTTTTGGAAAAATGCACATGGAACCCGGTTCCTACCTATACAGGAACCGGTTCCTGTGAGTTAAAAATACCTCGCCCCTGGTTTTTGAATGGGGAACCGGTTCCGACATATACAGGAACCGGTTCCTGAGTCTATTTTTCCCAGTTTTGACCAAATTAACACTGGGAACTCGGTTCCTCCCCACAGGGAACCGGTTCCCACGACCTGTGACAGCATTTTTGCTACTTTTTGACAGCATTTTTCATTCTTACTCATTTCCAAACTTACTAATACGATTTGGTACATTAGGAACATCATTTCATCGTCATTTCACACCATTATAACATCAAACAACATGGTTTATTCATCCCTACCAATTATCTGACATACTTATGATTCCTAATTCCAACACTGACACAAATAGGGCTTATTCCTATAACTCATAATCATCATAATTCAAATTCTCTAACATACCCAATTATCCCTATGATTCCCAAAACCCATAAGGCATATTAATCGATCGAAACCACCCCTTACCTCGCGATGATTCTTCGATTCCTCTCGGCGTCGGCTTTCCTCTCTTTTCCTCTTCTCTCCAATTCCACGTGAAAACAGTTTCTCCAAAAACCTATTATTTCCTTTCTTTTACCTTTTTATGTTCCTTTAATTATTCCAATAAAATAAAATAATTAAAACTTAATAATTAGTAGAGTGATTTACTCTCTTACACCCACCGTTTACTCTGCACACCTCAACACATTTCCCCATTTAATGACCCAATTAATCCACTCAAATTAATACTCGAGACTTCATTTAATTAAATAATTAAATCCTCACTTAATTAATATTTAAATTAAATCGGGGTGTCACAACTCTCCCCCACTAAAAGAGTTTTCGTCCTCGAAAACATACCTTAGACGAAAAGTTCGGGATACGAGTCCTTCATCTGACTCTCCAGCTTCCAAGTTACATTTCCTTCACCGGTCCTCCCAAGCTACTCTTACTGCTATCTCTTTACCGCAATTGCTTCACTTTCCGATCCTCAATTCTCGAGCCGCTTCAAATCAAGTTATCCCTTTGAACATCATCTATTTGAATCTCATGAGACGGATCCGCAATGTACCTCCTCAACTGAGATACATGGAAAACATCATGCAAATTAGCAAGTGACGGCGGTAAAGCAATCTGATAAGCAACTTTCCCAACTCTTTTGGTAATCTGAAATGGACCAATAAAGCGCGGAGTCAACTTCTTTGACTTCAAGGCTCGACCAATACCCGTCATCGGAGTAACTCTCATGAACACATGGTCTCCTTCATTAAACTCAAGATCTTTCCTCCTCTTATCATGATAACTTTTCTGACGGCTCTGAGAAGTTCTCATCTTCTCCTGAATCATCTTAATCCTTTCTGAAGTTTGTTGAACAATCTCCGGTCCAATCACAGCACTTTCTCCAGATTCATACCAACACAACGGTGTCCAACATCTCCTACCATACAATGCCTCAAACGGAGCCATACCGATGCTCGAATGAAAACTATTGTTGTAGGTAAACTCTATCAACAACAAATAGCTATCCCAAACTCCATCTTTTTCTAACACACAAGCTCTCAACAAATCCTCTAACGACTGAATCGTCCTCTCCGTCTGACCATCTATCTGCGGATGATATGCGGAACTCAATCGTAACTTAGTACCCAAAGCTTCTTGCAATCCTGTCCAGGACTGAGAAGTAAACCTCGAATCTCTATCCGACACAATGCTAGACGAAATACCATGCAAACTTACAACCTTTTCGACATACAATTCTGTCAACCTCTCCATCGGATAATCCATTCTTATCGGAATAAAGTGAGCAGACTTTGTCAATCGGTCGACAATAACCCACATAGAATCACAATTCTTCGTCGTCCTCGACAAACCAGACACGAAATCCATTGAAATTCCATCCCATTTCCATTCCGGAACGAACAACAGTTCCATCAGTCCCGACGGCCTCTGATGTTCAATCTTCGATTTCTGACACACCAAACATGCGTACACAAACTCGGCAATTTCCTTTTCCATTCCAAGCCACCAAAATAATTTCTTCAAATCATTACACATCTTAGTAGCACCAGGATGAATACTCAATCCACTACGATGTCCTTCTTCTAAGATACTTTTTCTAATCTCAGCAACATCCGGAACACACACTCTATCACCAAATCTCATAACGCCATTCTCATCAATTCGGAATTCACCTCCTTGACCTTGGTGAATCAATGTCAGCTTGTCCACTAAACCAACATCAGACTTCTGCCCATCTCGAATCTCTTCCAAAATACCACTAGTCAGCTTCAACATGCCCAACTTCACACTATTCTGAGTAGTTTCACATACCAAACTCAAGTCTCTGAATTGTTCCACTAAATCCAGTTCACGAACCATTAACATCGACATGTGCAAGGACTTCCTGCTCAATGCATCTGCCACCACGTTTGCCTTACCAGGATGGTAATTCAACCGAAATCATAATCCTTGAGAAATTCCAACCATCTCCTCTGCCTCATATTCAACTCCTTCTGATCAAAGAGATACTTCAGGCTCTTATGATCACTGAACACTTCAAACCGTGAGCCATACAGATAATGCCTTCAGAACTTCAAAACAATTACACCGGCTACCAAATTCAAATCATGGGTCTGATAATTCCTTTCCACTTTCAATTGTCTCGAAGCATAAGCCACCACCTGCTTATCCTTCATCAACACACCACCCTAACCCGTCAATGACGCATCATAATGCATAACAAGGGACTCTTCCGGATTCGGGAAAAATTAAAATAGGAGCACTAGTCAACCTCCTCTTCCACTCTTGGAATCCTTCCTCACACTCAGAATCCCAAAACAATATACACTTGGTTTTACAAATCTATTTCTCTGAGCACCTTCCAATAGCTTCTCCAATTTTCTATATCTAAAGTTGACGTCTTGTACGGTGTCATAGAAATAAGTTTTGTACCCAGAACGACATTAACAATGACTCCGACTCTCCTCAACCATCATTATACGATAAATAAATTACTTACAGTCTGGAACCATTTTAAAACAAAGTTCATCACATTATTTTCCAACACTTCAAACGAAACTCAAATCGGACATCCAAAACTCCAATTATGGATTTTACAAGTTTCAAAACAATCTTTGTCGACTTGAAATCAATTCCCTATAATAGGTAATCGATTTCTCACCTTGTGAGTGAAAATTCCAAAACATCATAGAATGCAAAATTTGAGATTCTAACTTCAACATACCTGACACATCATTCACCATGATTAATTGCGTTAAGTTACGATTCCAATAACCAATTCACATCATTGCATACTTTATATCAATCATTGACACTAACACAGTTAATCTTTTCAAGAACACAAAGAGGTCACTCACACTGACAACTTCACGATTAACCGGAAGCGTTGCAATATTCCAATCACACCAGCTTCATCTTCTAAGAGTCATTCTTCTCAATCACCAAATATCTTCTAGGCCAAGAATATGCATCGACTCATCAAAACGATTCATAATCACTTGGTTTACTTCAAACATTCAACTCAAGGGTAGCCTCAAGCTAATTCAACATCTTGCTCAAACGATGAGTCGCTATTATTCTCAGGGAACATTAGAATTCACACCTAACTCTTCCAACCGTTTCTTCAACTCAGACAACTCAGATGCCGACTTGCGATACGGCGCCATCGACACCGGACTAGTTCCAGGGATTAAATCTATAGTAATTCCTCCTCTCTCTCAGACGGACAATTCCGACGCCTTGAAATTCATCCACCACTGGCAATCCAACTTACTCGGAACAATCTCAAGACAATTCTTCACTACCGGTAATTCATCGCTCTTAGATTTTCCTTTCACTTCCATCGAAGAATACAACATAGATACCACATCACCATCATTAATATCTACGCAACTCTAACCATCCATCTCAATTCATTATTCTTATTAGAGTCTTCGTCCACTCATATGGTTCACAAGCTTCTATCACACTTCATTCAAATTCATCACTTTATGCCCCAATTAGATAGCAAGACAATTATATACCATCCAATACGATTTCGTCTACTATCAACAAGAGATTAAGGGTGATCAAGTCCTCAATTTGTCAATAGACATCCGATAATCATACTGAAGTATAAACCATCATTACCACACTTTCCGTTCTCAGAATCGTACTCCCCTTTTTGCACTTCCAACTATGACTCATGGTCCAAACGATTCCAACAGCTCTAACCACACTTGCACCTTCAAGCCAATGACTTACAATCGAACATATCCGGAAGCATCTCTTCTCCCCACTTAGTTTCACACTACTCCCGCAATAATCGATCGGAAGGCAACAAGTACCGGATGTTGCACACACTTGTCGCGTACAAAGGAATAATGACATTAAGACACTGGTCACAACGACCGACTATGCTCTGATACCACTATTGTAACACCCCTTCTAATTACCCGTGATTTTATAAATAATAATCAGAGTTTCATTCACAATTAAGAGCGCCACAATTTAAATCATAAAATTTACCAAACATGTGTCATGCCTTCACCGAGGAATAAAATCATTAATAAATCATACTCAACATCATGTTTATCAGCGGAAATGAAAACATAACCAAAATGCTGAGTACATCACTCAACAAGTATTCCAGGATAATAAGTCAACATAATTCAAAGTTATTCAAAATATCCATTAAAGGATTCAAGCAACCGTTTCCCGTGTTACATCTATCGAGCACGACAACGACACGCGGACTAAATCAACGAATGCTAGAGCTAATCCTCACCAACTCCAATGCAGCTAATCACTGGATCCGAAATTGTTGAGTAAGGGTGAGATTCCAATTCAATATAACATGCATTATACGTTTCTAGAATACAACGGAATAAACAGATACGTTAATTCATTAACCAAACACAAGTCATAATCAATGCACAAGGCAGTTCACACAATGAACATGTATATAATCAAACAATGGAAATTGTAACACTGGAAACCATCCTAGCATGTTACAATCTCATATGCAATGCAGACTCTATGCATGTGGTACCAAAACGTGAACCGAGTTCACCCACTGCTCCGTTTACTCGTGGAAAGACAGTGTAATCCATGATTCGCCCAGAACACTGAGTCAAGAATCCAATCCCTGATTCGCCCATAACCACCGGGTCAAGAATCTAGCCTCACTACCTCTGCACCAGGTAAGTCTATTGGCTCTGCCAGTTCACCTCCGCACAATGGGAATGAACCAATTTCACAAATGCTCATGCATGCATCATAAAAGCATGCATCATAAAAGCATGCAACATTAATTCAACGGAATATGATAACAACATAATTCCACATAATTGCCAATATCAACATATATCGCATGATAACAACATAATCATGAACTACTTATCACAAAACATAAATATGTCGAACGCTTACTCCTCAATCAGTAAGACTATCACCAGTATACACAATAACAACCACACATGATATCAATACAATCATAAATAAACAACAAGGGAACCAACACATATGCATTAGTCTTCATTCACCCTGTCAGATCAATCTAAACCAATTCCCAGACTTTGATCTCAACATAATTCCCTTAATGGCAATCACCAAATTATCGTATTCAATCATAATAAATAATCAACACAACATGGTAAGCATTAACATTCATCCGATAACTCAAACCATTCTTATTAATTATCCATCATCCTTAATTAATCCATACTTTTCAAAATCGGGGCTCGGCTCTTTTAAAAATAATTTTCGAGAAAATAATATTTTTCCTTTCCAAGAGGTAGAATTTTAAATTTAAGAAATAACGCCGAAAACGGCACTCGAATTGGAGTTACGGTTTAGAGAATATGAATTTTTGAAGTTTTAGAAGTTTTTGGAAAAATGCACATGGAACCCGGTTCCTACCTATACAGGAACCGGTTCCTGTGAGTTAAAAATACCTCGCCCCTGGTTTTTGAATGGGGAACCGGTTCCGACATATACAGGAACCGGTTCCTGAGTCTATTTTTCCCAGTTTTGACCAAATTAACACTGGGAACTCGGTTCCTCCCCACAGGGAACCGGTTCCCACGACCTGTGACAACATTTTTGCTACTTTTTGACAGCATTTTTCATTCTTACTCATTTCCAAACTTACTAATACAATTTGGTACATTAGGAACATCATTTCATCGTCATTTCACACCATTATAACATCAAACAACATGGTTTATTCATCCCTACCAATTATCTGACATACTTATGATTCCTAATTCCAACACTGACACAAATAGGGCTTATTCCTATAACTCATAATCATCATAATTCAAATTCTCTAACATACCCAATTATCCCTATGATTCCCAAAACCCATAAGGCATATTAATCGATCGAAACCATCCCTTACCTCGCGATGATTCTTCGATTCCTCTCGGCGTCGGCTTTCCTCTCTTTTCCTCTTCTCTCCAATTCCACGTGAAAACAGTTTCTCCAAAAACCTATTATTTCCTTTCTTTTTCCTTTTTATGTTCCTTTAATTATTCCAATAAAATAAAATAATTAAAACTTAATAATTAGTAGAGTGATTTACTCTCTTACACCCACCGTTTACTCTGCACACCTCAACACATTTCCCCATTTAATGACCCAATTAATCCACTCAAATTAATACTCGAGACTTCATTTAATTAAATAATTAAATCCTCACTTAATTAATATTTAAATTAAATCGGGGTGTCACAAACCACGTATGGTGGAATATTTGAAGTCCTTTGACATTAGGGCTTGGAAAGCTGTTCTGAAAGGATGGACTCGTCATGTTATTATTGGGAAGACAATCAACCCATTGGTGTTTTGAATCCTGAGGAGAACTGGTATGAAGCAGAAGATAAACTAGCTCTTGGAAACTCAAAAGCCTTGAATGCTATATTCAATGGAATTGACAAAAACATCTTCAGATTGGTACATACATGTGAAGTGGCCAAAGATGTCAAGACTGCAGCTATTAACCACCAAGTTTGAAAACTTAAGGATGAAAAAAGAAGAAAGCATTCAAGAATTCCACATGAATATCCTTGAGATAGTCGATGCATGTAGTGCCTTAGGAGAGAAGATAGTAGATGAGAAGTTGGTAAGGAAGATTCTCAGGTCTCTCCCCAAGAGATTTGACATGAAAGTGACTGCTATAGAAGAAGCTCAAGAAATCAACAACATGAAAGTTGATGAACTTATTGGGTCTCTTCAAACATTCGAGTTGGGCATTAATGACAAGTTTTATAAGAAGAACAAAAGTATAGAATTCGTGTAAAATACTGAAGGAAGAGAAGAGGAATGTGATTTGGACACTGAGGAAGGGTTGTCTAATATTATAGTCTTTCTTGGAAGACAATTTAATAAAGTGCTAAAGAAGATGGAAGGGAACATCTGGGACTATCTCTAAGCTGGAAAGTGAAATAATTATGCTGAAATCCGATCTTGACAAAATGTCCAAGTCTGTCAAGATGCTAAACAATGGATCTGACACACTGGATACAATCCTTCAATCAAGAAGAGCAGCAAGAGATATGAGTGGCCTGGGATACAATGAATCAAAGACATATCCTACAAAACCCGTTCAAATTCTGACTAAACCAAAGATGTCGAATCAAATATCTCAACATCGTGGAAGAAACAACTCCAGGAAGCCCAAAAGAATATCTCAACACTGAAGATGTCATTAATATGGAAGATATGGTCATATAAAGCCTTTATGCTTCAAGTTGTATGGTTACCCTAAAGCTACACCTCAACCAAATATGACTCAGACCAGCATGAATGAAAAGAAGCAATGGATTCCCAAAACTGACATTTCATGTTTCTTGGCACACACGTCACCAACAGTAAGAGCCAAAGAGGATTGGTACTTTGATAAGAGTTTTATGGTATATATTCAAGATCATCCAACTGGTAATGTCAACTTTGGAGATGGAATCAAAGGAGAAATCAAGGGAGTAGGAAGGAAAAACTGCTTTAGGATACCTAACATTGAAGATGTATTGCTTGTTGAAGGATTAAAGTAAACTTCACAAAGTCTAAATGTATCATTACTAATAAGAAAGGCGAAGCTATTATGAGAGGTATGAGGACCAAGGATAACTACTATCTATGGATCCCTCAAGACATAAGGTACCCCACATGTGTTGGACTCAAACAGGATGAAGACAATTGTCTCCAACTGAATAAGGCAAAACACATGTTAACTGATCTCAATGTTCCACATGATGTCATAATAAAAGATAACTCTACAAAAATCATAAATGATCAGTATATTAAAAGCAATAATGTGGACCTAAATCAGAAGTGTACTGAGATGAAGTTGGTCAAATGTCATTTAAGAGGGTGGAACGTAGATGAAATTTCAAGAAGTGAACAAGGGGTTTGTATGCTAGAGAAATTATAACAATTAAAAGCGCGTGGGGATGTCATTAAAGGGGCTGAGTTTTCAAAATGTCACTTAACACTGTTGAAACATGTCATTCAACATATAAAGAGCCTATACCTAGAGCAATTATTTCAAATTTCCCCCACACGCTACACAAAATCTACAACTTACATTACTTTCATCGTCTACCTCCAGAACGACAATCTTCAACCTTCCATTTTCAGAAACTTCAAGATGTCTCAATATAATGAATCTGCACCAATTAACATCAATGAGAACTTCCCAACTGATGAAGCCCTAGACGTAGCTCCTGTCTCCATGATTCTGTACCTGGATGCAAGACCTAAAAAGCTCTGCACTCGCCATGCAAGAAGTCCAAGAGAAACATCTATCCCTGTTGTAGGTAATACTTCCAATTCTACTCATAATGAACCAGATCAAGATACTATAGATGTTAATAGGGCCATAAGGAGATTAATCCCTAAGACTCTGAATGTGGGACTGCCTGTTCAAGGGATTACCATCCCTCTTTCCCATATACCTGCTGAGGTTGTCCCTAAAGGTCCTATTGAACCATCTGTGACGGAAGATGAAAATACTGAAGGGAGTCTTGGAAAGGAAACTAAAACTAATCCTGAAAAAGTCACACCTGATGTTGAAACATCACTTATGAAAGAAGTTCCTTCTAGTAAGAATGTTGATATGAGTCCAACAAGAGCTATGAACAAGAAGAATGAAGAAGTTGTAGATGTGGATGAACTGTCTGACAATGAGTTGATTGTCAATGTGAACCATGGGATTGCAAAAAGGTTGAAGACAAGAAAGGGCAAGGAATCACTGGTACTACATCCAAGACTGTCAAGAAGAAGGTTATGTATGGACCTCCAAAAGTATGGATCAAAGTTGTTCCATCATCTAGCAAGAGGAAGATCAGGTCTGAATCAGACTCAGGCTATGATGTTGAGGGTGATGTCCAGGACATCACACCTGTGAAGAATTATATTATTAAGAGGCCTTTTGATGATATCCCTGATGCACCAATAGATAGCATATCCTTCCACTCCTCCAACTATGTATCAAGATGGAAGTATATTTATCAGAGGAGAATTTCCTTAGAAAGGGAATTGGGAAAAGATGCCTTAGAGTACAAGGAGATCATGAAGCTAATCTCTGATGCTGGATTAATGAAGACAGTAACCAAGCTTCCCAAATGTTATGAGATATTGGTCAAGAAATTTATTGTTAACATCCCTGAGGATTGTGCTGATAAAAGGAGTAAGGACTCTCAAAAAAATATTTGTGATAGGAAAGTGCATTGATCTCTCACTTGCTGTTATCAACAAATACCCAGGAAAAAGTGAGAATAAGGAGAGTGAGCTTGAGGTAATTGAAAATCAAGTATGCAAGACCATCACTGCAAACCAAGTGAGTGTTTGGCCTATTAAAGGGAAATTTCTAGCTGGGAAGTTGAGTGTAAAGTATGCAATCTTGCATAAGGATTGGAGCTGAAACTGGGTGCCCACAAACCACACCTCAACAATTTCAGTAGGGTTGGGAAGATTCATTTATGTTGTTGGCATGAAAAGGCCATTTGACTATGGTTCATACATCTTTGATCAAACAATCAAATATGCTGATACTTGTGCTATAAAGTTGTATGTTGCCTTTCCCACTCTAATTTGTGGTATTACTATTCAACAACACCCTGGAATTCTATCCACCCTTGACTCTAGCAGTAAAAGAGGAGCTCCTTTATAACTCCACCAGAAACGTTTTTGAGGGGAACATGTCTTAGACACTGTTTCAACATCAGCAGGTGCTCAAAACAATACCACAAATAAAGGTGATATGATTACTGATCTTATTGAAGTCTGCAAAGAACTGGATGAGGTTATACGCATCAACTCAGCAAGAAAGCTAAATTTGAAGAAACCATTCGAGCTCTAAAGAGGGTTGCTGCTGCAACTGATGAACAGGAGGTGCAGGAAGAAGAAAGCAGCTCTGCAAGTGAGAATCAAGGATCTTCTGAAGGTGGATCAGGAAGTGATGGAAGTGGTAGGTCTTCTAACTCTTTAGAGAATTGAATTACCCTAAAGTTGTGTTATTTGTGGTTCCAATGGCTCCAAGTTTGAATTTTTAATTATCTTTTGTATCATTTTGGCACTAATGTGCATGACACTTATTTTGGTCGGTAACAATTAACTATAGAATTGATAGTTTAATCTAGAATTTATTTTTGTCACCTCTCATGATTTAATTAGATCTTTGGTATATTATGGCTAAAAGGGGGAGTAAATATCCTGATGCACCTGATGACTGGGGTGGACCAATAAAGTAAGATGGTGCTGAAATATTGTGTGATGCTGCTGATGCTGAGGGGGAGAAGCTGATTGAAGCCTCCATGGGACCTCCACCATCAACTGTCTGCAGAATTCCGCCAAGCCTGAGTAACTGTCTGCAGAATTCCCGATTCACCCAAAGTTCATTTTGGCCTCACACTAGACCTCCAATTCCCCATATGCTGCCTCCCATTAGCCTACAAGGTTTCTCGCATTATCCAACTCTTGAATCTTCTGGGCTAATTCTTCAAAGTCTACATTACATGCCATGCGAGCTTCTTCCTTGAGGTGAGTTTCACGCGCCAATTTGGATTCAATATTCTTTAGCACAACCTTTAACTCCTGGATTTGAGTGGTGAGAGTTGTCTTTAGGTCAAACTTTGCCTTGATAGCTCGCTCTTCATCTGCGTAAGCTTTCTCTCTTTCGTGTTCAGCTTTGGCTAGCCTACGGTTGAATTCACTTAACTCAAAATTGGCTGCATCCAGATTATCTTTCACACGGAACTTTGCTTTCCTTTCTCTTTCTACTTGCTTTTGGCTCTTTAGAAGCTCATCATCTCTTTCCTTGAGGCTTTGCATCAAATCATCCCTTTCTCGAGCAACACGAGTAAGGATTGCTTGTTGTCGCCCCTCTTCAGCTTTCATCTCTGTAATGGTGAGCTTGAGTTTGTTGAACTCCTCAATAGGGACGTGAGTGAGTTCAGGTTCTGGCACATCAAACGGAAATTCCACAGTGAATGGCAATTTTACCTCCATTACTCTTCTAAGTATCCAGGATTCTAAGGTTCTCCATCACCATTTCCTCTTTTTCTGAGCTCTGCACCCTTCCTGTGAACTTGGGTCCAAGCTTTCTGTATTTGCTTCAACAAACCAGGATCTTCTCTTCCGAAGTCTAGCAAGATAAACTCTTTCAGAAATTCTTCCTCCATTGCAGTTTCTATAGGACATCCCAATTGCTTGTGAACCAACCTAGGATTATAATTGATGCATCCTTGGGATCCAATTAGCAGAACGTTAGGAAATACCCCACAGTGAGTGATGACCTCCCACGTATACCAATTTGGAGAATACCCGAAAACACCGCTAGCAGTAAGAGAAGCCATCTTCTGAGACCAAATCAAATTCTCCAAGATTTTAACCTAAGGTCCTCGTTGAGGAATATGGGACTTTAACCACGAATAGAGCAAAGCGGAACAACACATCACTACTCCTTTTCTTTTGGTGTATTGAGTATGAATGTTGATGAGAATATCCTCTAGCAAAGCTGGTACAGGATTCTCTAAAAGAAACACGCTGATTGCAGGCTGACTCACATACTCATCGTCATGGCTCGGAAACATTACCACCCCAAAGATCAGCAAGGCTAGAATAGCACTAAATGATATCCAATTTTCTTCCCCCACTGACAACTCTTCAGCTCTTTTCTCCAAGAAACTCCTGGGAATTCCTCTTTCCACTATCATTGGCCCTACCTCTCGGACCGGAAGATTCAAGACAGCTGCTACATCAGTTGCGTCTACACTCTCCCCCAACTTGGTAAAAGGAAAACTATCTTTTAAAGGCCAACTCAACAATCTTTCAAACTCTTCAATTGTTGGGACCATCTGGAAATCTTGGAACGTAAAACACCGCAGAGAAGGATCGAAGAATTTTACCAGAGCCTTCAAGGCGTTGTGATCAACGTCAACATCCAATAGTTCCAAAATCCAGCCATACCTGGCATGAAAGTTATTCAATTGAGCATGCTTCACCTTTCCCCTGAGCCTCAACAATATTTGAACGTTTGGAATTTTGAAATTGATATGAGGATTGTTCTTTCTGTTGGAATCCATTGCACAGTCTGATTACTTTCAAGAACGAGTCTTTTAAAGATACTTGAAAATGGCAACAAATATGATGAAACATGAATGATTAATGCAAAAATGCAATGCAAATGAGTTAAGCTGGGATCCAACAACAGTGTAAATCACATGATAGGTCACTGGATGGTCGGACATGGTTTCGACGCCTACCCATCAATTCCCCAAACAAGGTTGGTTCTAATATTTTTTTGCTAAATGTTTCTCGGAGTCTCAGATCCCCTTTTAAAAATATTATCGCCATGACGATAGTATTTTCAAAAGTATACTCCAATAAACGGCTCTTAAAGGGATACTCAAAAAAACCTTTGAGCGGTTGGTCTCAGTTTTGAACATCCTAATACTTAGAGTTATAGGCCATTTGTCTAGAAATTGCTGTCCCGCACTAGCATACGGTGCAACAATTCCCTTAAAACGACCAAATCTAAGTTGTGGTATTCACATCGATCCAAGGAACACGGATGTCCAATGGACCTAAGCTACTCAACCACTCTAAGCTTAATGTTTCCTAGAAGTCTGGGTATTGGGCTTATCTATGAACCATAACCAACAAATTCCCAATATTGTAATATACATCAACAGGATAATATACAAAATATAAAGAAATAATAGGCAATAAACATCAAAGCAATAAACAAACACAACACACATGCGAAGAACTAAACTAGGGTTGACTCGCTTAGTCAAAAAGAATTTTAAAAATTGTCCCCAGTGAAGTCGCCAGCTATGATGACTGGTTTTTCATCGGTTGTTTTAAAAACAATGAAGTCTCTACCTAATTTTATTTATTCCTAAAGAGGAAAGGGAAAATATAGATAAAACCCCACAGATGCAGATAAGGTGGTCTACGTGACCAAAAGACATGGAATTGGGAATCGGTTATGTAAGGGGAAGGTATTAGCACCCCTTACATCCATCGTACTCGATGGGACCCATTTAGTTCTAAGTGTTTGTGTGTGTTTATCGCTAAGTTATGAATACAACAGAAGAAAAAAGGTTTGTTTATTATTATTTTGAGTTTGGCACGGTTTCGACACCGTGTGCCTACGTATTCCCTTGTGCAATGGGAAAGTCAAAACTCCGTAGTTCTTCTCAAAAATGTTTTAAATTTGTTGTATTAATTTTATAAGAAAAATCGTGCATTAGGCATTTCAAATACTTGAATTTGACTTATTTAGTTTGTTTGAAAAGCCTAAGTCATTGTTAATGTTTGAAATGGCTATTGCACACTCTTTGTAAGAAAAGAGTTTTGATAGTCGCATATGAGCGAAAAAGGATTTTTTAGTGAGTTGAATCGATTTTAGGTGGGTGAAAAGTACCAAACAATAGGACTAGCATCCTACGATTCAAATACTAGAAACAAGAGGAGCTCAATGCTCAACGAGTCTTCTATCATCCCAAAAGTTTTCTTAAGAAAAAGAGTGAAGTGAAACAAAGTTCACGTTATTAAGAACCTTTAAACAATTGAACTAGCATCCAACGATTTAAATACTCGAAGTTCATTTTTAAGAAGTGTTTAAACAATTGGTCTAGCAACCAACGATTTAAATACTTGGGTTTTTATTATGAAAAGAATTTTGAAAATGCACTCGACGTTGGATCGAGGTTTGTAAATTAATTGTGAAAGTGTTTTAGATGGGGTTTGGTAACGGACCGAAGGAGAAGGAATGATTCGGGTTATGATTAACCAAGTATGTGGACTTGATTAATCTCGTGAGGATAGGTGCTCCTATCCCCAACTATGAGACCCTGGTGCATGGAAAATTGGTATATGGACCAAAATTTATTCGGGTTATGATTAATTAAAGCAACAAGGGCTTTAACTAACCTTGTGAGGATGGCCATGCCCATCCCCAACTATGAGACCCTTTAAGAAATTGGCTTATGAGCCAATCAAAATAAAATCGGATTAATTTTATATTAGTTGTGTGCGAAGTGTACAATGGTGCATAAATATAGTATAAGCGAATAAATAAACCAATATCACACAATACAATCGGAAATTTAAATAATTATTAGAATAAATTTTTTCTATTTGATAAAAAATCAACTAATAGTTTAATCGATAAATTATCAAATAAAAACTATCATAACACAAATAATTATTTAATACATTCACAAGAATTTAATTGCATAAAATAATAAAATACAAAAAGACAATTAAAAAGAGAAGAGTTTAGGAATAGCCTGCTGGGAGTAAATCTGGGGTGCAAACAGAAAACCAGAGATGAGATCCTGAGCCCAAATAAAGGGCCCAAATAACTTCAAGAGGAATCCAGCGTGGAGCCCAAAGGAGGGTGCATCATGGGAAGCTATATTTGGCCACTTGATCGAGAACTCAACAAAAACATGGCGATCGGACGCTGATAGTGCAAGCCAGCATACTATATTTTTTCTTTAAAAAAAAAAAAACTTAATTAATTTTATTTGATTAGGGGTGGTGACATTAAAACAACAAAAAAAGGTTTAATTAAAATAAAGAAAAAAAACTTAACTTAATCCTAAATCTAATCGTGGAGCTCCTGTATCTCTCTAACCTTCCAAAACATTATGTCCTCTCTCTAAGTTATGTCAGCGGCGGCGTCACTCCGATCCTCATTTTTCTTTCATTTCTCGACTCGTCTCTCTTCTCTAATCTGTTATCGTTTTTTATAGGTTCCCACCGGAGCCTCCTAGATTTATCGGAACAGGGATAAAAACCCTAACCCTCTCCATGGGGACAACGATGGTTTCATGAAACTGGTGGTGAATCATGCTTGCTGTGAGCGCGAAAAAAAAGGAGGACGGCAGCTAGGCTTGCAACCGCCTTTGAATCCGGTAATACCTTTCTTAAACTCTGTCTCTTTGCCTTTTTTCAGTTTACGAAGGGATTAGGAAGCAATGAAATGATGAGTATTAGGGTTTGAGTTATGTTTTCTGTGTTGTTTGGAATGATGGATGGGGCACGATTTTCTGGCTTCTGGTTTGGAATGATGGCTGCTTATGATTTCTGTTCTGAGAGGGTTGTGATTACTGTTTTTGGTTTCATAACAATGGCTCTGGTTTTTTGGCTCTGTTTGTTTTGTTATTCTGGTTTTTGAAACAAAGGCTTGTTAGTTTTCTGGTTTGCTAGGGTTGAACAGTGGCTGCCTTGGTTCTGAGATTGATTTCTGGTTTGCTTCTTTTATCTCTTGGTAAAATTAGGTTTTGAATTGTCTTTGGAACTAGTAGTTTGCTTTTTCCTGATGCTAGCTCTGTTGTTCTGTTGTCTGTGTTGCTTGTGTTGCTTGTCCTGCTACTTTTGGCCATAAACCTGCTGTTGCTTTTTTAATTGGGCTAGTTGCCTTAACATTTTTGGCTTGTCTGCTCTGCTGCTCTCTGTTGTACTGTTGTGTTGTTGTGCTGATAACTATAATGCTTTTGGGTTTTATCCCTATTGTGAACCAAGCTATTGTGATTTGTAATAGGTCTATTTTCAGCCAATGATCCAAAATTTGTGAGGCTGCTTTGTAAATTCTATGCCATCATGTTAACTATGATGAAATTCTGAGTTTAGTTCTCTTTGTGAACCAACTTTGGTTGTGATTTGTAGAGAGAATCCTAGGCCAATGATCAAAACAAAATTCCAATTGTATGAGGCTAAAAAGTATTCGAACATAAATTGAAAACCCCCTTGCATTCTGATTCTTGCTACCATCCCTAATGATGAGTTATAAAACAAATTGATTGAAATACTTCTTTTTTTTTGCTTGAATTAAATTGCTAACCATTGTTCTTTTTTATGTTTCATGTATGAACCATGGTGAGGAAACCATGGCTTGGAATACTTTGGAAGCAACTTGGAGAAGACAATATGGCAAAGTGTGGGAACAAGTCTTGAAGAAGCAACTTGGAGGGAAATTCAAAAACAAATAAGAACTCCTCTTAGAAATCCTAGGATCCAAATTCTCTTAATTTGTATTGTATAATTAGTTATTAGGAATTTAGATCAATCTTGTAACAAACCTTAAAGGAATATAAGTTCTTTTGTAATATCCTATAAATACAAATTGAATTTTGAAAGCAAATTGTAGATTTTAAATGCATCTTGCCATGTATTTTCTTTTATAAATTTGAATGGTTTTGAATGAATTTCAGCTGAGGAATGAACCATGAATGGACACTTTAGATTAACACATGTAATTTCCATGTTCAAATAATAAATCCAACTTCTTACTCTTAAATTCATACTAGCTTATGTTCCAAGAAAACTCAAACGATCCCAACTATTACTCAAATTCTTACAAGCGTTAAACAATTCCAATTGAAAACCCTTGAAAATATGGTGACCCTCAATCATTGACGGGACAGAAGCAAACCTTCTCATAACTTCCAAGAAACTTTTAAACCAAACTCAAGTGACTTTTAAATTTAAAAGATCAAGATTCAAATTAATGATAGAAATGATAGATGTCCTCATGGGATATGAACTTGTAACAACTAATCAAAACCAATTTCAATCACCTTCCTATGATGCAATGATCTTATGAGAATGAGGAAATAAAGTCCTGCTCTTGTGCAATGATGAAATTCAAAAGAGTGTATTCCTTGAAGAAAGGATGCCTCACGATCATTCCTCATAACTACAAACCCATAAAGAAATTGTTATCTAAAGATAAAACGCTGAGTTTAGGAGGGTAAATTTTGGGGTGCGACAATGCCCCTATCGTGTTTATGCCAAAATAGGGACGGGAGCCTACTATCTAAAAAACCTCCAAAGGGAACAACTTGCTCGATCATGGAACGCTGAGAAAATTAAACAATACTATAGTTAAGGCACGAACAGTCGACATGTCTCAGAAAACCATATGAGTATTAAGAGCTCGACACCAAGCCCATGCCCCGGTACCAGCGATGCGTCACAAACACGGCATTAAGGTATCCTCTCTCCACTTAAATAGGAAGCAAGATCCTTTCCCCGACATGGGGGACTCAAACAAGCCCCGTTGTCTAAGTACCTCGTCGGAAGAACACCCTACTCGTGATGGAACATTCACGCCACCGACCTCAGGTCCTTAATCAGGACTTAAGTTTTGGAGCAAGACCAGCAATCGAACTGGCCCCCTTGGACTAGTTGCCTCACACTAGTGAAGACATACATCAAACGAGCATATCCCATACAAAGAATATTACAAGCATACAACACAACATAACAAAAAATTCCAAGTTATCTTGATGGCCATAAAGACCGAATTTGTCCTGGAGTTACAAAGGGGGCTCCACCCCGAAAAAACAAATAATAAAACGACCATAAAGGCCGAAATTGTCATTACATAAAAATGGGACATGCCCAAACAAATAAGTCACATCCAAAACACTTGGCACACTGGTCAGATCACTCGTCGTGCTGAGTTGGAGCTTCTCCGAGAGTTATCTCCCGGGGAGTATCTTGCACTAACTGAAGAAGGATACCTTTATCTCGTCCCCCTCAACATAATAGTGAACCCCAATTCCAGCAGTCACCAGCTCCACGCTCTAGTTCAGAACGCACATCTGGGCCACGACATTCTCAAAACTCACCATCGTAGCAAACACTGCGTCATCATAAGCTTGGTGCACCCGACCAATAAATTTTGCCGTAGTCCTCACCTCTGCGACCTCCTCGAATTCCCCCTCGACTGAAGCTATCTCGTTCTTTAAACGGTCTTTCTCCTCAGCAAGCACTTGTTTGTCCTTCAGAGTAACATCACGCTATTCGAAAACCTTTTTGAGAACTTCCGACAGCTTTTTCCTAGCCTCCTCCCCTATCTTTTCAACCTCTTTCATCTTGGCCTTGAGTTGGCACAATTCAACCTCTGGAGCTTGGCTCTGCTCGGCAAAGGTAGCGGCCATCTCGAAAATCTACATCAACGCCCCTGCATCATCAGCCAACACCGTCCTCTTGGTCGGTCGATCCAGACCATGAAGCATAAGCTTCTCGGCGTGAGGGAGAACCACACTCATGATCTCAAAGTATTTCCTATCGTGCCAACACAAAGGGATGTTAAACTTCCCTCTTCTCATTCTCGTTTGTCAGATCTACATCAGCTCGTAGCCTCTTCTATCTCGAGGATACTGGTTGAGGTGGCATTGCCACGACCGTCAGGCCTGTTGATGGTTTCCCTGAGCCTGTCGCCAGAACCTCCCCTGCCTTGGTTGGGGAGGATCCATCCTCTTTTCCCTTCTTCCTCATCGCCTGTCGAGCAACGCGCTCCATTTCGGATTTATCCTAGCTGCAATAAAGGGACAAAACCAAGTCAGTACAAAATAAATATAAGGGCGCGCAACAAAAGAATGAAACAAAACATCTACCCAAATAGGTGTTAGGATCCCCGCACGTGAGAAGTTCCTTCATATTTATCAGGCCAGGGTCAGAGATCCTCTCCCCGTCCTCATTCAAAAGCGGCTTTCCCCCTTTGCTCGTACATTGAATTTGGGGAAAACCCTCGACAAATGTTGACAGCGTCTCGAAACTGGCCAAGTCATCCTCTCCCAAATCCTCCTTGTTCCAAACATAAAAGTTGGGACCTTTGTCAAAATGGTTCCTCATCCACAGGAAATAAAACTTCTTGACGAACACATGCTTCTGCTCCCCTTCCTCGTTTACACAGGGGGTACCATCCCCCTTGAGTCCAGGAGCTATCCAAAACACATTGTGAAATACCCGTTCGGATACCGGCTGGAGTAGCATGTACCCATCCTTAAAGAAACAGAAGGATTCCTGATACGCCTTGAAATGTCTCCCATTTTGCAGCTTCAGGGAAACCCATTCCCACCGGATCTTCCCATCAACCTTCTGTGAGCTCCTCTGAAGACAGAAAATGTAAAATAATAGCTCGAGAGTAGCACCCACCTCCAAGCACTCGTAAACGATCTCAAACGCCCGCAAGAAGGCGATAGCATTGGGGTAGAGCTGAGACGGTGCCAAATGAAGGTGGCGAAAGACTCCCACTTGAAAGTTGGTAAAAGGCACTTAGAAACCCAACTCCTAGAACCAAATATCAAACACTAGGATCTGACAAGCGTCATATTTCGAGCAGATCATATCTTCCTTGGCAGGAACATACACAGCCCAATCCTTCTGAGCCACACTAGCATTCTCAGCACCCCCGATCGTCGTATACAAGTCCATTGGGCCAAATACTTCGCCTGAATGCTCCACAAATTGCGATGCTAGAGTCCATACATCGAGGCTACCCAAATGGAAGAGTCGTTTTATTACCTTTGACGACCGAAGACCCCACTCCCTTGGCCGTTGATGAACCTTCACCAATCAACTCCACCGAGGCACTCCCCTCAGCAAAAATAAACTCAGAACAACTTCGCTCGGTACTTCTGAGATCCTCTCGGAGATCTTCGTCAACACTCTCCATGATACATGAAAAATAGAGGAAAAAGGTGAGCTCGACATAAACGTCAAATCCACCCTTCCACCACTAATCAAGTGAAAGGGCTTGGACGAGCAAGAATTCCACCCTTGATCAAAATCCCCCACTCAACGGTAAACACCTAAGTCTATATTCTCCAAACTCGACCCATAACTGCAAGAGAAATCATTCCAAGAGCTCAGAGCATTATCAAAATAAAGAGGAAGCACGCAAGAGGCTCCAACGGCATAAGACGTCGGAAGGAGGCGGAGCAACCTATCACCACCAGCAAAATCCCTAAACCCTAAAGTAATAACCGCATGCTTCTATATAAACAATCGAAATTCTCAAGCTAAACAAACAAATTCAAGTAAAGGACTCAAAAACGTACCAATTTAAGGTAGCAGAAACTTGAGAGCTGACAGTCAAAGTTACTAACGCGACAATGGATGGTAGAATCAGTCCTAAACCACCTTAAATTATCTCCCTGGATTGATGAAGGATGAAGTCAGCACGAATGAATGATATTGAGCAAAGAGAGAAATAAGAGAAAGTCACAAATGAAGAAGTATTCCCCTCTTACATAGACCATCACTCCGCACGTGGGTCTGCGCATACCTAGGGATCCTAAGGGAGTCGTCATTACACCTTAGTCAATAGGCCTGCCAGCATCCGATGCACACAGCTCAAGACCACGTGGGCAAAAATCTCCAAATTCCTCAACCCTTCGGCTCCTCGTCAACGTTCCTCTCCCCGGGAAAACGGTCTGGGTAGAATATCTCGAAATCAAGTCATCGCCTCTTCGACCAGACGCAATGACTTAGGGGGCTGTTATTTCGGACCGCCCGAATAGATGTCGGACCGACCACCTCTTTAGGTCTCATAACGAGCCAACATGCAAAATGGCCTTCGAAAGGCATCACCTGCCCGTGTTACGCGCTACCAAAACTCCTCTGCTCGACGGACGTCGAGCAGATCAAACCGATTCCACTCTCTAAGGACTATGCCCGTTAGGAGTCGTCTTGGTCGACATAACAGCTAGTTTTAAGCATTAGCGTCCGGTTTGACCTAGTTATCCCAGATAACTATATTCGTGGATCCGCATATCTAGGCCCAAAGATAACAACCAATGAGAACGTTCCTAAGATTATTATATAAACCCTCATATCTTTGAGGGCAAGGTATCACATTCTTACTCTAACAACTCTAATATTCTTCTATTCTCACCTTGATCACTTGCTTACTTTAGCATCAGAATTCCTTGTAGGTACATCACTCCCTTCTCTCCAAACACAGCTCAAAGAACCTCTGTTTGCTCTGGTCGTCTCAAATTCTGATCAACACTTCAGATTTGTATTTATAACAACACTCTACACAACAACACTTGGACATGCGTGATTATATGTATGTTCCTACCGTTGTTAAATGAGTTTTTCGTAGTAGTGTATTTTAAGTGTCCATCTTTCTTGCCGTAGGTACATTTGTATGCTAGATGTTTTTTTCTTTTCTATCCATCTTGAAAATATATATTTCTTGTAGGGTTCCTTCAAGCATATTTTATCCTCTTTGTTGGAAGATGATTCTTTGATATTTTCCCCAAGGTTGATATCTTTCCTCTTCTTTGTTCAACTGTTGAAGAAACTTCTTCATCTTCTTTGTTGTTCTTTGAACGGGAGAATTCTTCGTTTGATCGTTCAATCAAAAAGTATGTTCTTTCAAAGGATTAAACGGGACTTGTATGATATGAACAAGATGAGGACAATGATTATTTTCTTTGGCTTTGTTCATCTCTGATTAGTTGAATCAGCTCATCCATCTTCTTTATAATTTCCTTCATTCTTGATTTTTCTTGAAATTCATGAAGATTTGTATATATAGATTTAAGTGCTGGATAAATTCTATGATTCTTAGATATATGTTAGCAAAATAATTTCTAATAAAATTTCCTATGTGTCAAGTGCTAGCACCATAAGAAAATTGGGTTGTTATTTATGTAAGTTACGACAGTTAAAACCGCCATAATTTACAATCTATGATAGTGTCAATGTTGTCGCCAAATTGTGAGTTCCCATGTTGTTTAATGATGGTTGCCAAAACCACCACACCAACCACCGTTTTATTTCACGACTAGTTGAAACCGTCGTGAATATTGTTTGGATTTTTGTTTTCTTGTTAATTGCAATGGTTTAAAACCGCCGTGGGTTTGAAATCCTAGCGATACAAACTATCATATTTTAATAATATTATTTTTTCGCCTAATAATATTTTTATTTTCTATCACTCTTAATATAATAAAATTTCAATCACAAACATTTAATATTAAATTAACATATCAAGATGTCTAAAATATAAATTCTCTAATCATGTCACCTAGTTCAGTAAACCAAAAAATTGTCTATTAATCTTCTCATGGATCTAACCGATTATATATCGGGTTTTGAGAATAATTCATGGATGAATGAATAACTTTAAATAGCATCACCCCCACCTTGAGGTAAAGGGTCACCATATAAAGTTCCAAATAAAATCTCATAAGCATATAACTATAAGTAGCATATAAAATTTTTAATAAATTAAAAATGATCGAGAATTAAAAAACAGCACACAATCCTTACATACAATCTACAAAATAAGCTTAAGATGATTACCAATGAGAAATTAAAAATGATCGAGAATTAAAAAACAGCACACAATCCTTACATACAATCTACAAAATAAGCTTAAGATGATTACCAATGAGACTGATTACAATATATAGGAACCCCCACAAACAGTGTGGAATAGACTAATATGATGCAGAAATAGTCCTACTCCTAGGGTCTTTAAATAAAACAAGCTTTAATTTAAGAAACATATTAAAATAAAATTAAAAAGTACTTAAACATATAATCATAAATTATTTTTATACTCGGAACTGATCACTTCTTATAATTATGCTGGGTTGAAAGCCATTAGCAGTAAATCCTTCGTCAACACAAATAATCTGTCCAGTGATATAGGAAGCAGCTGGCAGGCAAAGGAAAGCCACCAAAGAAGACACTTCTTGTGCTTCTGCTATCCGTTTTATCTGTGTTCTAGATAGTACTTCATCACAAACTCTTTGTTAGCATATAATTGTAAGAAAAATTAACTGCTATCCGTTTTATCTGTGTTCTAGATAGTACTTCATCACAAACTCTTTGTTAGCATATAATTGTAAGAAAAATTAACAATTAGTAACCAAAGTTATGAACATAACAACATTGTAATTTGAAGATTCAAATTATTGAAATATATCAATACAAGAAAATATTTATTGTACCGTTCACTACAAACAAAAAATTAAAATTTATTAAGAATAAACCCCTCACAAATGTCAAAAACCCTCACAAATATACAATTTGCGAGAGAACAGGTCCCCTAGCAAAATACGTGGTCGAAAATCCATTTGTGAGGTACGAATCACCTCGGCATTTTCTCAAGGGCTAATCCCTTCGCAAAATGCCATTAATAAATTATCAGCCTGCAGCCATAAGATCAGACTGGTACATGCTAGGTGTGCAGTTTGGTCTGTAATGCTTCAGAATTTTGCCAAGAGTTTAGCCCGTGGCAAAATGTAGATTGCAAAATAATAATGTCATTTATCAAGGAGATTATCCTCTCGCAAATTACAAAATAATTTAAAAAAATAAAAAGTTTAACCAATAATATTAAAATAATTATAATATAATTAATATATAATTAATATAATTAATATAATTAATATAAATTAATATAATAGTTAAAATTCAAAACATAATAAAAATTACAATAAAAATTCATGCAAATTACAATAAAAGTTCTTAAGTTCGAAATACTTAAAATAATATTTTCATACAAATTAAAAAAAAACTTCTAATTTTCAACTTAAAATTCTATTATTCTTCTTGCTCTTCTTCTTCAACAACTTCTTCATAACCATTAGTTCGTCCAAATCCACCACCGAAATTTTGTGAAGCCAAAAATTGATCAAATCTTTGAAACCGCTCATTTGCAATCCACATTGCTTCTTGATACTCTTGTGTTTGCTTCCTCATTTTTCTCGCAGCTCAATTTCTCTTCTTTGCATTTCTTGTTGCATCTCTAATTGTTTTTTCTTCATCTCTTCAATTTCTGCATTTCTTGCTGCAACTTGTTGTTCTACCTCTGTATTAGCCAAATTTCTAACAGTTTCAAGCATTTCAGCGGTTAATTAATATAGGTTGGGCTGATGTTCCTTAACCATCAGCAAGTCTCATTCTGAAACTCCTATCACACTGCTTGATAGTTTTGGCGTAACTTCCAGCACCATACACTCTTCCATTTTTCTTCTTTCCACCTGAAGTATCATACCATGTCTGAAAAGCCAAACTAGGATTAACAGGATATCCCGACTGTGATCCATCTAATTCAAGATGATCTGACAACTTTATGGCAAGTTGTCTATCAAACTCCTCCTATAAAAATAAATAAATGTTATAGTGATTAGAATAAGTTATATACATATAAAAGAAATAAATAAAATATTTTTAATATGAGAAAAACTTACTTAGGTGTTTCTTGAGCGGTCGTCAATAAACTCTTCATTTCTCTTGAGATGAGTTTCCATATGGAGCTCATTAAGAAGTGGATTTCTACCGAACTCCTCACGCTAATTAAAATAGTGAAAATAATTAATTATTCATAAAATATAAATGATAAATTAATTAATAAATAAATAAATTTACGTACCATCTTTCGTGCAACTTCAGCAACACTGGTACTACCGCCTGCGTAGTTGCTGCCACCAACTTCAGATGCTCTATTTTTCTTTGAATTTTCGAATATTTCCTTAAATTTTTCAGAATTCCAATGGGCAACAAGCTGATCAAATAAATCTGGACTTATCCAACGTGGACGTTTCTGTTTTTGTCCCATTTCAGTCTGACATTCCTCATGGTGTCAGAAAATCGGGCACCACATTTTGAGTGAAATTATTCTTTAATTTGAACTTCATCTCTAATATCCCAAATACATTGCTCCTACATTGTTGTATGAATTTAAAAATATGCAATAAAGTATAATGATGATTAATATCTCAAAAATATATAAAGAAAATGTCACAATAAGTCAATTATATCCGAAATGCCTTAAACCAATCTTGTCTGTCATCATCAAGTACAACACTATAATTCGGCCAAAATTTTGTATACTTATCTTTAATAATGAATGTGATGATTGATACTTCCTGATGTGAGGGCAAGATCCTAAACACCAAAAGCTTGAGGTAGAATTAACTAAATAAAACTCAAATTTAAAATATAATATAAAACATATATAAACACTTACGATCTAGAATCGGGCCAGATGATAAGTTCGCCTTGATGGTATCTAATTTTTTATGGATCATTTCTTCTCAAGATGCTCTCCCTCCTTGTTTTCTCATTAGTACTGGTATCTCCATGAGCACTTATATCTATGCTGCCGAGGGCCTACAGACAAACTTCTCAAGTTTATTATTTTAGGACTTTGTGCAACAATACACGACAATTGTTCCTTGAACCATGCTGGAAAATAGACATGTGTGTAACCAGTCGATGATGGTTCACCCGTGCTTTGATAGTAGTAGGTACTAAATGCCCTATTTCTAAGAAAAATAGGTTAGAGAAGGTTTCAATAGAGAAGGTTAGAGAATAGTATACTTAATTAAATATACTTACTCAAGATATGGTTTGACTTCAACGCAATTAATCAACACATGAACATGAGCAGATTGTATTTCCTTTTGAGAAAGCCAATGCTCACTTTTCTTCCCTGAGGGACGCCCTGGACGACTAAAAACGAATAAGGTGAATTGACTTCTTTCACTGAAGTGAACTTAGTTCCTTATGATTCTTGGAGTCAACATCATGTAATTGAAATAATGAGAGCAAAAATGTGATGTTTCACGATGTAAATAATGTGCACAAATTGATCCCTGAACTCTTGCCTTATTTTTCACAGATCTCTTTGAATCACCCATGAATCGTTCAAATGGGTACATCCATCTATATTGAACAGGTCCACCTAGAAAAGCTTCATAAGCAACATACACAGGGAGATGCTCCATAGAATCAAAGAAACCTGGCAGAAATATTTTCTCCAACTTGTAGAGAATGACAGGAACATTTCGGTCCAATTTAATGATATCGTCCACTCTTAAAGTTGACGCACAAATATCTCAAAAGAATTGACTGATTTTAGTTAGTGGATTAAGTACATTCTTGGGCAGTGAACAAAATGCAATTGAAAGTGATCTTTCCATGAAAACATGACAATCGTGACTTTTCATTCCACGTATCTTTCCTTTTATGGCGTCAACACATCTTTCCAAGTTAGAAGAATAACCATCAGGCATCCTCAAATCATTTAACCACCGATAAACTGCTTTTGCATCTTGGAGAGTTAGAGTGTAACAAGCCTTGGGCTTTAATAATTTTCCATTTGGTCGAGGTTTTAACTCCAATTATTTTCGATTACACAAAAGTTCCAAGTCTTTTCTGACCTTCTCATTATCTTTTGTATTCTCATTATCCATCACTGTGTTAAAAACATTATCAATTTTTTTTTCTCAATATGCATCACATCAATATTATGTCACATTAAATTATCCTTCCAATATGGGAGGTCCCAAAAAATACTTCTTTTTGTCCAATTGTGTGAAACCACATATCCTTGAATTATGCGCACTTCACCATTATCTGTAAATTTGGGTAGGTCACAGACAATATTCCATACTTCAGTCGATAACTTTTGAGGGGGAGGTAGATCTGTTACTTTTTTGTCTTTTCTAAAAGCATTTTTATTTCTTCTAAACTCATGGTTTATAGGTAAGAACCTACGATGACAGTCAAACCATGAACTTTTCCAATCTTTTTCCAAAGTAAATGCTTTTGATTGATCCATGCAATGTGGACATCTCATTTTTCCATGCGTACCCCATCCAAACAACATGTCATATGC
The DNA here is from genome assembly GCA_021764765.1 of Vicia sativa. NCBI lineage: Eukaryota > Viridiplantae > Streptophyta > Magnoliopsida > Fabales > Fabaceae > Vicia > Vicia sativa. Next base: position 137,833,901 of record CM038796.1, read on the forward strand.
AGGAAAGTCGTTAAGTGTCCACATCAAAGAAGCTCGCATATTAATGTTTTGTTTACGAGACACATCATAAGTCCACTCTCCCACCCATAACCTATTGATATCGTCAATTAAAGGTTGCAAATAAACATCTATTCCTGCCTTTGGACTCGACAGTCTTGGAATTATGCATGTCAAAAACATGTAAGGTTTCGTCATGCACATCTCAGGAGGGAGATTGTACGAGGTAACAATAACTGGCCAACAAGAATATGAATTTGCTGACAAATTATAAGGATTGAAACCATCATAGCATAATCCAAGTCTTACATTCTTAGGTTCTGCAGCAAAATCAAGATGAACTCTATCAAAGTGTTTCCATGCCTAACCATCAGATGGATGTCGCATCATGCCAGAACTAGTTTTATTTGTATGGTGCCATGTCATTTGGCTTGTGTTGTGCATTGATGCAAACATTCTTTTCAACCTAGGTATTATTGGCAAATAGAACATGGACTTCAATGCAACTCGTTTTTGCTTTTGATGAACTCCTTTACTGTGAACTGAATACATCAGACTATTGTAAAACTTACATTCCTCCAATTCTCCATCATTAGTACCAAAATCATTGTCATAAAATAACATGCAACCTCGAATACAACAACCAATCTTTTCATCATAACCCACATTCACCCCTAATGTGTCACTGACCATATCCTCGACTAAATTAAATTGTTCCTAACATTGCATGTGTGATGGACTACAAGCAGCATCTCTACTTATATCTGATCCAACACGTATTTGACTGCAAGAAGCCTCTTTATTCATCTCTTGCATTTTCTCCCTATTAGATGTTCAAACCCAATAATTTGGCCTAAGACACACTCTCTCCAAGTGACGTTTCACTTCACTAGGGTCACTAATTATATTTCTACAACCACACTTTAAATGCGAACATGTTACCCCTCCTTCGCTTCGACAACAGTCTTGAGCAAACGCATATGCAAGAAACGCAACAACTCCTTCCTTAAAATGCGGTTTAACGCGCCTTCCAGAAAATGTTCTATCATACATCCAACTACGATAGAATGGATAATATTCCATACTGCACATGTTCATATTTAATTTTATTAAATAAAATGAGGAGTGTTCTATCGACAAATTTTTAATTTTTTGTCGATAATATCATATATCTAATTAAACATATATTTAATCTAAAAATAAATCATATTTATTATAATTATTCTAAATATCCACTCTTTCTTTAATCCTAAATAAAAATTATCTTCTTTTAATTTAAATATATACAAAATTTTATTTAAGTAGTAAATATACTATATATTTATAAATATATAAGTTTTACAAATAGGTTTTTTTGATATATATATATATATATATATATATATATATATATATATATATATATATATATATATTGTTTTTATATATATCGTTTTTTTCAACAAATATACTGGTTATATATACTATAACCAGGGCCGGTCCTAGGAGTAGGCCACAAAGGCTACCGCCTAAGGTCTCACTTTTTTCATATTCATATGGTTTCATTTAATAGACTTTTTAAAAAAAATAATAACAAGGCTTAGGATTTGTATTATATAATAATTGATTAATTTAAAAAGTCGGATAATCTTAAATTTGTAGAAGGCTTGTATATGTTTACCGTAGTTTAACTGCAGGAAATTTATAAGGGTCTTATTTTATTATCGTAAAACATAATAAATGTTTTTTAGATATTTTTAGTCACGACTTAACCTTGAACATTTTTTAGTCTTATGTGATAAACTATCTTGCACGCATTTAAAGACGGACTTGTTTAAAACTTTTCTTTTAAATATTAAACTTTAAGTTCTCTTACATAAAAAATACTTAAAATTTAAGTTTCTTTTTAAAGATTTTTTCAGTTATGATATTTTTAAATGATAGACAAAGTGTTTAGATGTGTTGGTTTTATAACCAATTGAAAATAAAATATTTAATAAAATTAATTGAAATAATTTAACGATTTTACATTGTAAAAAACTTATAACTAAAATATATTATTCTAAAATAAAAATATTTTTATTATATTAAAATATTTAAATAAATATTTGCCTTAGGCCTCAAAATGTGTTGGGCCGACTGTAACACCCCCTCCTCTAATTACCCGCGATTTATAATTTAATAATCAGAGTTTTTAACACATATCAAGAGGCATCGCAATTTTAATATATTTCAAAATTATAACCAAACAGATGTCATGCTTCCACTGAAGGAAATCAATAAGTAAAACAGACTTAAGGTTATGTTTAACAGCGGAAATGAAACATAACAAATCCTGAATACGTCGTTCATAATCATTCCAGGATAATAAATTGAAACATCAACCAAAACTAATATTTAATATCCAAAAAGGAATCCCAAATCAAGCGTTTCCCCAGTGTTACATCTACCAGAGCACGACACTGACACGCGGATTAACTAATGACTCGACTCTAGAAGCTATCCTCACTGATTCCAAGCAGCTAATCACTTCAAATCTGAAATCATCAAAGTAAGGGTGAGATTTCTATCCAATATAAAATGCATTATACGTTTTTAAATACAACGGAATAATTAAATACATTAGTCCATTATCCAAACATATAGTCATAACCAATTCACAAATGCATTTCACACAATGAACATGTAAATATAACAAACGATGGAAATTGCAACACTGGAAACCATCCTAGCATGTTACAACCCCATATGCAATGCAGACTCTATGCATGTGGTACCAAAACGTGAACCGAGTTCACCCACTGCTCCGTTTACATGTGGAAAGACAGCGGAAATCCATGATTCGCCCATAACCACTGGGTCAAGAATCTCAATCCATGATTCGCCCATAACCACTGGGTCAAGAATCTAGCCTCACTACCTCTGAATCCTGGTAAGTTTATTGGCTCTGCCAGCTCACTTCCACACAATGAGAATGAACCATAAACAATGCTTATGCATGCACCATAAAAGCATGCAACATCAATTCAACGGCATATGATAACAACATAATTCCACATAATGCCAACTTCAACGAGTATCACATGATAACAACATAATCATGAAATAAATTATCACAAAACATAACCATGCCAAACGCTTACCCTTCAATTAGTAAGACTATCACCAATATGTACAACAATAACAACTGAGATCAACAATCATCATGAATATACAACATCGACAACAACACATGATATCAATACAATCATGAATAAACAACAAGGAAAACATCACATAAGCGTCAATCTTCATTCAACTTGTCAAAAAATCTAACCATTATATCACATGATCACATCTCAATCATAATGGATAGCAGGCACAACGCATAAGTATCAGTCCTCATTCATTAAATCAAACAATTCATAACCCATTCTCCTTTGTCCTTAACCATCAACGTTTTAAAAATCGGGAACTCGACACTTTTAAAATAATTTTCACTAAAATAATATTTTCTTCTTTTTATAAGATAGTATTTTTAATTTAAGAAATAATGCCGAAAACGGCACTCGAATCGGAGTTACGGTTTGGAAAATATGAATTTTTGAAATTTTAAGTGTTTTGAAAAATTACACAGTGGAACCCGGTTCCTACCCTAGTACAACCCGGTTCCCACTTTTTGAAAAAGTCACGCCCCTGGAATTTTGTATGGGAACCCGGTTCCTACCCTACTGGGAACCGGTTCCCACGTACAAAAATGGCCAATTTTGAAATTTCAACACTGGGAACCCGGTTCCTCCCCACTGGGAACCGGTTCCCACGACCTGCAGAAACAAAAAATGCTATTTTTACAGCATTTACCCATTCCAAATCACTTCCAAACATTCCCATACGAATTGCAACATGAGGAACACTAAAATACATCCATTTTACACCATTATAACATCAAACAACATTATTTCATCATTCCTATTTATTATTTGACACACTAATGATTTCCGACCTACAATCCGACACAAATAGGGTTTAATCCTACAAACCTATAATCACCTAAATCAAACTTCCTAACATACCCAATCATCCGGTTGATTCCCAAAACCCATAAGGCATTAAAATCAAATGAAATCACCCCTTACCTCGCGATGATTTTCGACTTTCTCGGCGTTGGCTTTTTCCTCTCTTCACTTCTCTTCTCCAATTCTACGTGAAATAACTTTTTCCAAAAAGACATTCTTTCCTTCTTTTCCTTTTTATAATCCTTGTTATATTCCTTTATTATTTCCAATAAAATACATAAAGTAGTAATTAGTAAGAGTAGAGTAATTTACTCCTCACACCCTCTAATTACTCTTCACACCTCCAATCCTTCTTTTCTTTAATTAATCCAATAAAATCCCAAAATATTATCAATTAAGCTTTTAATTAAATAAATAATTAAATTCCTAATTATTTAATATTCGAATTAATTCGGGGTGTCACAACTCTCCCCTACTAAAAGAGTTTTCGTCCTCGAAAACATACCTTAGACGAAAAGTTCGGGATACGAGTCCTTCATCCGGCTCTCCAGTTCCCAAGTTACATTTCCGCCAGCTGGTCCTCCCCAAGCTACTCTCACCAGTGCTATCTCTTTACCCTGTAATTGCTTCACTTTCCGATCCTCAACTCTCGCATGTACTGCTTCAACAGTCAGATTATCCCGCACCTGCACATCATCTACCTGAATCTCATGAGACGGATCTGCAATGTACCTCCTCAACTGAGATACATGAAAGACATCATGCAAATTCGCAAGTGACGGCGGTAAATAAATATGATAAGCAACTTTCCCAACTCTCTTGGTAATCTGAAACGGACCGATAAAACGCGGAGTCAACTTCTTTGACTTCAAAGCTCGACCAATTCCAGTCATTGGAGTAACTCGCATGAACACATGATCTCCTTCACTAAACTTGAGATCTTTTCTCCTCTTATCATGATAACTTTTCTGACGACTCTGAGAAGTTCTCATCTTCTCCTGAATCATCTTAATCTTTTCCGAAGTTTGTTGAACAATCTCTGGTCCAATCACAGCACTTTCTCCAGATTCATACCAACACAACGGCGTCCGACACCTCCTACCGTACAATGCCTCAAACGGAGCCATACCAATACTCGAACGGAAACTATTGTTGTAGGTAAACTCTATCAATGGTAAGTAGTTATCCCAAGCTCCACCTTTCTCTAACACACAAGCTCTCAACAAATCCTCTAACGACTGAATCGTTCTCTCTGTCTGACCATCTGTCTGTGGATGATATGCGGAACTCAATCGTAACTTAGTACCCAGAGCTTCCTGCAATCCTGTCCAAAACTTAGACGTAAACCTCGGGTCTCTATCCGACACAATGCTAGACGGAATACCATGCAAACTTACAATCCTCTCAACATACAATTCTGCCAACCTCTCCATCGGATAATCCATTCTTATCGAAATGAAGTGAGCAGGCTTTGTTAATCGATCAACAATAACCCAAATAGAATCACAGTTCTTCGTTGTCCTCGGCAACCCAGACACGAAATCCATTGAAATGCCATCCCATTTCCATTCTGGAACAAACAACGGTTCCATTAACCCTGACGGTTTCTGATGTTCAATCTTTGATTTTTGACAAACCAAACACGCATACACAAACTCGGCAATTTCCTTTTCATTCTAGGCCACCAAAATAATTTCCTCAAGTCATGATACATTTTAGTAGCACTGGGGTGAATGCTCAACCCACTACGATGTTCTTCTTCCAAAATACTTTTTTCTAATCTCAGCAACATCCGGAATACACACTCTATCACCAAATCTCATAACGCCATTCTCGTCAATTCGGAATTCACCTCCTTGACCTTGGTTAATCAATGTCAGCTTATCCACCAAATCAACATCAGATTTCTGTCCATTTCGAATCTCTTCCAAAATACCACTAGTCAGCTTCAACATGCCCAATTTCACACTATTCGGAGTAGTCTCACATACCAAACTTAAGTCTCTGAATTGTTCCACTAAATCCAATTCACAAACCATTAACATCGACATATGCAAGGACTTCCTGCTTAACGCATTTGCCACAACGTTTGCCTTACCAGGATGGTAATTCAAACCGAAATCATAATCCTTGAGAAATTATAACCACCTTCTCTGCCTCATATTCAACTCTTTCTGGTCAAAAAGATACTTCAGGCTCTTGTGATCACTAAACACTTTAAACCGTGAACCATACAGATAATGCCTCCATAACTTCAAAACAAACACAACAGCTGCCAACTCTAAATCATGAGTCGGATAATTCCTTTCATGAATCTTCAACTGTCTCGAAGCATAAGCCACAACCTGCCTATCTTGCATCAAAACACCACCTAAACCTCTCAAAGACGCATCACAATACACCACAGAAGATTCTTCCGGATTCGGCAAAATTAAAATCGGAGCACTAGTCAACCTCCTCTTCAACTCTTGGAATCCTTCCTCACAATCTGTATCCCAAACAAATGCTTGACCCTTTCTAGTCAATTTAGTCAACGGTAAAGCTAACTTCGAAAATCCCTCAATGAATTTCCTGTAATAACCTGCAAGACCAAGAAAGCTACGAATCTCTGAAGCATTCTTCGGCGCTTCCCACTGAGATACCGCTTCTACTTTTGTAGGATCAACAGCAATACCATTCTTGGGAATCACATGACAAGGAAAACTCACTTCGCTTAACCAAAACTCGCATTTAGACAACTTCACATAAAGTTTCTTCTCCTTCAGTAATTCCAATACAATCCTAAGATGCTCTGCATGCTCTTCATCATTCTTTGAATAGATTAAAATGTCGTCAATAAATACCACCACAAATTGGTCAAGATACAGATGAAATATCATGTTCATACACTCCATAAAAACACCAGGTGCATTAGTAACTCCAAATGGCATAACAGAATATTCGTAATGCCCATACCTTGTTCTAAATGCAGTCTTCTGAATATCCTCCGCCTTAACACGAATTTGGTGATATCCAGACCTCAGATCAATTTTACTGAATACACAAGCTCCAACCAACTGATCCATCAAATCATCAATCCTCGGCAAAGGATACCGATTCTTGATTGTAACTTTATTCAACTGACTGTAATCAACACATAATCTCATTGAGCCTTCCTTCTTCTTAACCAACAACACCGGAGCACCCCACGGCGAAACACTCGGTCGAATAAACTTCTTCTCGAGTAACCCTTCCAACTATTTCTTTAACTCAGCTAATTCAGATGCCGACATACGATAAGGCGCCATCGACACCGGACTAGTTCCAGGAATTAAATCTATAGTAAATTCCACTTCTCTCTCAGGCGGCAATTCACTGACGTCTTCCAGAAACACCTCTGGAAATCCATCCACCACTGGCAATCCAACTCACTCGGAACAATCTCAAAACAATTCTTCACTACCGGTAATTCATCACTCTTAGATTTTCCTTTTACTTCCGTCGAAGAATACAACATAAACACCACAACACCATCATTAATATCTACGCAACTCTAACCATCCATCTCAATTCATTATCCTTATTAGAGCCTTCGTCAACTCACATGGTTCACAAGCTTCTACCAAACTTCATTCATATTATCACTTTATGTCCCAATTAGATAGCAAGACAATTATATACCATCCAATACGATTTCGTCTACTATCAACAAGAGATTAAGGGTGATCAAGTCCTCAATTTGTCAATAGACATCCGATAATCATACTGGAGTATAAACCATCATTACCAACACTTCCAATTCTCAGAATCGTACTCGCCTTTTTGCACTTCCAACTATGACTCACAATCCAAATGATTCCAACAACTCTAACCACTCTTGCACTATCTTCTCAAGCAGTACCTCGTACCAATGACTTACAATCGGAACATATTCGGGAAGCGTCCATTCTCCCCCAGTTAGTTACACACTACTCCTGCAATAATCAATCAGAAAAGCCACAAGTACCGACAGTGTTGTACACACTTGTCGCGTACAAAGGGATAATGACATTAAGACACTCGTCACATGACCGACTATGCTCTGATACCACTATTGTAACACCCCCTCTAATTACCCGCGATTTATAATTTAATAATCAGAGTTTTTAACACATATCGAGAGGCATCACAATTTTAATATATTTCAAAATTATAACCAAACAGATGTCATGCTTTCACTGAAGGAAATCAATAAGTAAAACAGACTTAAGGTTATGTTTAACAGCGGAAATGAAACATAACAAATCCTGAATACGTCGTTCATAATTATTCCAGGATAATAAATTGAAACATCAACCAAAACTAATATTTAATATCCAAAAAAATAATCCCAAATCAAGCGTTTCCCATGTTACATCTACGAGCACGACAACGACGGAGTAACTAATGACTCGACTCAGAAGCTATCCTCACCGATTCCAAGCGACTAATCACTTCAAATCAAATCATCAAAGTAAGGGTGAGATTTCTATCAATATAAAATGCATTATACGTTTTTAAATACAACGGAATAATTAAATACATTAGTCCATTATCCAAACATATAGTCATAACCAATTCACAAATGCATCTCACACAATGAACATGTAAATATAACAAACGATGGAAATTGCAACACTGGAAACCATCCTAGCATGTTACAACCCCATATGCAATGCAGACTCTATGCATGTGGTACCAAAACGTGAACCGAGTTCACCCACTGCTCCATTTACATGTGGAAAGACAGCGGAAATCCATGATTCTCCCATAACCACTGGGTCAAGAATCTCAATCCATGATTCGCCCATAACCACTGGGTCAAGAATCTAGCCTCACTACCTCTGAATCCTGGTAAGTTTATTGGCTCTGCCAGCTCACTTCCACACAATGGGAATGAACCATAAACAATGCTTATGCATGCAACATCAATTCAATGGCATATGATCACAACATAATTCCACATAATGCCAACTTCAACGAGTATCACATGATAACAACATAATCATGAAATAAATTATCACAAAGCATAACTATGCCAAACGCTTACCCTTCAATTAGTAAGACTATCACCAATATGTACAATAATAACAATTGAGATCAACAATCATCATGAATATACAACATCGACAACAACACATGATATCAATACAATCATGAATAAACAACAAGGAAAACATCACATAAGCGTCAATCTTCATTCAACTTGTCAAACAATCTAACCATTATATCACATGATCACATCTCAATCATAATGGATAGCAGGCACAACGCATAAGTATCAGTCCTCATTCATTAAATCAAACAATTCATAACCCATTCTCCTTTGTCCTTAACCATCAACGTTTTAAAAATCGGGAACTCGACACTTTTAAAATAATTTTCACTAAAATAATATTTTCTTCTTTTTATAAGATAGTATTTTTAATTTAAGAAATAATGCCGAAAACGGCACTCGAATCGGAGTTACGGTTTGGAAAATATGAATTTTTGAAATTTTAAGTGTTTTGAAAAATTACACAGTGGAACCCGGTTCCTACCCTAGTACAACCCGGTTCCCACTTTTTGAAAAAGTCACGCCCCTGGAATTTTGTATGGGAACCCGGTTCCTACCCTACTGGGAACCGGTTCCCACGTACAAAAATGGCCAATTTTGAAATTTCAACACTGGGAACCCGGTTCCTCCCCACTGGGAACCGGTTCCCACGACCTGCAGAAACAAAAAATGCTATTTTTACAGCATTTACCCATTCCAAATCACTTCCAAACATTCCCATACGAATTGCAACATGAGGAACACTAAAATACATCCATTTTACACCATTATAACATCAAACAACATTATTTCATCATTCCTATTTATTATTTGACACACTAATGATTTCCGACCTACAATCCGACACAAATAGGGTTTAATCCTACAAACCTATAATCACCTAAATCAAACTTCCTAACATACCCAATCATCCGGTTGATTCCCAAAACCCATAAGGCATTAAAATCAAATGAAATCACCCCTTACCTCGCGATGATTTTCGACTTTCTCGGCGTTGGCTTTTTCCTCTCTTCACTTCTCTTCTCCAATTCTACGTGAAATAACTTTTTCCAAAAAGACATTCTTTCCTTCTTTTCCTTTTTATAATCCTTGTTATATTCCTTTATTATTTCCAATAAAATACATAAAGTAGTAATTAGTAAGAGTAGAGTAATTTACTCCTCACACCCTCTAATTACTCTTCACACCTCCAATCCTTCTTTTCTTTAATTAATCCAATAAAATCCCAAAATATTATCAATTAAGCTTTTAATTAAATAAATAATTAAATTCCTAATTATTTAATATTCGAATTAATTCGGGGTGTCACACCGACCCTGACTATAACTATTATATATACTATTTTTTTCAACAAATATATTGGTTTTTAAAAATATTTCTACTGTTTTTCTTAATGTTATAAATCAAATATCACAAAAAAGTTATTTTTTCAGTTATTATATATAATTAATTTTAAAAATATTAAATTAAAATAATAATACTTTATAAACCAAATATCACAAAACAAATATATATTATATCTATTATTTCAATATTTATATGAAAAATAAAACGAAAATTGCAGATTGTATACCTTAAATTGATGAAAATTTTGTGTTCTTGATTAAAGCTTTCCTCCAAATTTATTTCTCTTTAAATATGTCAATTGAGTTATAAAATACAACAACTATATTAGAAACAAACTTTAAAAATAAATTAAATATATGACAAAATAAGTTAATATTTTTACCTAAAAATGTTGGAAGTTTGGAAATTTAGGTTTATTTTGGGGAAGGTAATGGAGGTTTGGAGGAGGAGACAAAACAAAAGGGAAGGGAGAAGATTTGGTGGTGTGGCTAGGTTGTTGTGTTTATGGTTAAAAAATGAAATTAATACTGGTATATAACATTTATGATGAAGCGGTGCAATTATTGATGTTGTAATTTGCGAGGGGCCTCCCCACAGAAATTAAACTGTCAGTTTTAGCGAGGGGATACCCATCGGAAAAAGCTACCTTAGAAAACGCAGATTGCATGTGCAGTCTGCACACTGGCATGACAAGATAAGAGTTGTCTAGCCTGTGTGTGGTTATCCCTCACTATTTTCACATTGACATATTGCTTGGAGAATCCCCGTCGCAAATTTCCTTACAGTTTGGTGCTATTTTTGTTTCACATGGGTCTTGTAACACCCCAATTCTACCCAAAGTTTTATATGTAAAAATCAGAGTAATTTAAAATTTCACAAAGTAAATACTGAGGCGTCACACCTTCAAAAGCAACTCACTTTAAACAATTTGTTTTAAAGTATATATCTCAGATACATAGCATTGCCGAAAAACATAGTTTGATTCATAAACATCAAAATATCTTCTTTATTTAACCCCCTTAATGAATCATGTTTTCATAAAATATAATTCTTATACATAAAGGAATAACATCAAAAGAACAACAACAAGACAACATGAATATTTCCCCCGAGTGCTACGTATCAGAGCGACACCGACTCGACTAACAGCAGCTAAAAACCTCATCTTCAACCTGCACGTTACCAATATATAGGTAACGGCGAAACAAGTAAAGGGTGAGATACTCCAAAACATATAATTAAAGGCATGATAAAATATATACATATAGTTTCAGAATTATAAAGGGTATAGATTAATAATTGTGATTCCAACACATAATCAAACTCACTTACTTTACTCGTCATCCTAATGTGTATAATCTACACCTTATCACCATAGCCTCATCGGCATAAAACGTCGCAACAACACATAACCCTCCGTCACCACGAAATCGTCACAAACTAATACATCATTAATTAACACGGTAGTCTTAAACAACAACATCAACCAACAACATTAAATAATGCTAGTAATATAAGCAATATAATAAATCATCACAAATTGGCTAAAGCCCATCTTCGCTTTTGGCATAAAGCCCATCTTCGCTTTTGGCATAAAGCCCATCATCACCACATCATCACAAAATATATCATCGCAATTCAATATCATCCATCAATCAACAAAACCCAACGCCAAACAATTCAAACATAAACATAACCGACTCCATGAGACACGACTATGTTATGCATGTGGTACCCATCGATTTGTCCGTAATTAGGGACACTTGGCATAAAGCCGATCTTCGCTCGGCATAAAAGCCATTATCGCTTGGCATAAAGCCCTCTTCGCTTATGCAATGTATGTGACTCGACACTAAAACAACACAACACAAAAACAACACCATCACTCATCCAAATTGGCATAAAGCCCACATCGCCATAATTTATCCCAAAACATGATAAATATATCATAGCATCATAATTGCATTATGCAAACATCACTAATAAATTCATCAAAAGTCATGCATTCACAAATCAGAAGCATTTATTAACAACCTCAATTTAATCATCACATTGCATATCAACATGTATTCTTTAATAAATACACCGTCGAAAAACTTACGTTTATTAACACCGCATCGTTATTAATTAATTCACTAAATTCCGAAAACGGAAAAATAGTTGAAACGTCAATAATCGTCGCGAAAGTAATTCCTAATAGTCGGTATTAATCATAATCGTCGACGTCGAAATCGGATTGTCCATACGTACCTTAAATCTACTAAAACACCGTCTGATTCAATTTTACCGTAAATTAGCCTATTTCGGGTCGTTCCGTAAAAACTCACAATTTCGAAAAACTAACTTCACCACTACGTTCTACACGTCAAACTTAGCTAGCACGTCAATTTTCATTGAATTCGGAGCAACTTGCTCCGCCGCCGAATTTACCGAAATCGAAAAATCAGAACATAATCGGGTTCTAAATTTAATCGGCTATCTCATCTCCTAATTATATTTTATGGGTATCAATTGTTACTAGGAGGAATTGGCATTTTATTAAGAAACAGAACCTATTTTCCAAAGAAATTATGCAGGAAAGTTACATGACAGCAAGCAGAAAACATTAAACACCAAAATTGGAAACAGAGAAGCTTGCGCCTCCCCTCTCCTTGCTAAGGGACGTAGTCCCCATTCATTCATCAATAATGAGGCGGGTGCCTCAATGGTCCCAAATCTAACATTTTCCACTTCTTCTTCATTTTTCCATTCTACCTACGTTTATACTGTATCACCACTTTTTTTGTTTTTATTTAACTTTTACTATTTTGTTTTGTTTTTCTATTTCCATTTCATTTTATATTTTCATTTCTATTTTATATTTTCATTTCTATTTTATATTTTCATTTTATCCAATAATAATCCAACCACAACAACAACTATACTTCAAAATCAACTCCTCTAATCTCTATCAAAATCACCCAACAACACTCATAAATCTTAAAGTTCAATTTATCCCAAATCAAAAATATAACAATCAAACTCTAATTATAAGAATTGGAAGATCAAACCATCAACACCCAACTCCAAAACTCAACACCAATTTCCAACTCCTCTAAACATTTCAACAATCAACCAACAAAATCATAAAACTCTACTATCAATTTTTCCCCCAAATCCAACATATATCATCAAACCCTAACTATAATGAGATGGAGTCAAACCCCTTACCTCTAGTTTGGTTGATCCATGGTGATGCTCCAAAGCTCAACCTCAAGCTTCCTCTCTTGCTCAACATCTCCCTCATCTTCTCCTCTTGTTCTTCTTCTCCCAAAACCCTTCTTTTCCTCTCTAGTTTCTATTTTTGGTTAAGTGTTCACAATGGAAGGAAAAGGAGAAGAAAATGGTTTTTATAACTTATTTTCTTACTAGCTTCCAAATTCTCCTGTTTGGTTTTTGGTATGTTAGGTTGGAAAGAAAAACAAGGAAAGTGTTTGGATGGAAAGAAAATGAGGAAATTGGTTTTATAATAACCTTACTAATAAACTAAGGTGTAAACCCAATTAATCCTCACACTCTTAATTAATTAATATAATCAATTCAATCAATTAAAATAATTCCGGGGAATTAAATATCGGATCCGAATAATATTTTACCGGACCGAACGGAACGTCGCTAGATAAATTAATAGATATATTAATTAATATAATTATTTTCGTCGCCAAATAAATATTGATCGGTAATTTGAAAATATTAATATAATATATTATTAATTAAAACAGGGCGTTACAGGTCTCCCCTCGCAATGCATCATTTCGAAATTTAAAAATTCCCTCTTTCCAATTTGCAGGGGTTACCCCAAAGTAATTTTTTTGTAAAATTTGCACTTAGCGAGGGGCATTACCCCAAACTAAATTGTTTTTTTTGTTTGGTGTTTAACCCCTGGCTAAATCCCCTGACAAATTTCAATTATTCTTGTAGTGGTTGGAGTGCGAACGAACAACAACTACAACCAAGATAAAAATAGCTTAGTCACAAACATTGAAGCAAAATAGGTAAATCTTCAATGAGTACCATGGTGTATACTTCAAAATATTTCTCGGATCTTTCAACTTCTAGCATGTTTAGAGAAAATCGAAAACTTTGTGAGACAAGAGCTTCTGGGTTTGCGGTAAACTCCTCAAGAAGGGCTACACTTTGGTCATTTAAGGGCATACAACAAAAGAAGAACTATGTAAACGAGTTGATTCAAATACTTGGTTGTACTCACAACAATACTTAGTAATGTGTAGGGATCGCAAAACGGGCCGCCTGTCCCGTCTTAAGCCCGCCAAAAAAGAGCGGGACAGACAAGTCCGCCAAGTGTAATGGGTATAAAATCAAACCTACCCACCAAGCTGGCAGGTTGGCGGGCGACGGGCTTGCTCGTCTATTTTTTTTTATTTTTCATTTTTTTAATATATTAATAATTTATTTTTTTTACATTTCAATTAGATTTTTAACTTTTTTTGAATATTTTTTTTGTAAAGCATATTTTTAAGAATTTTTACTTAAAAAATATTGCATATATTCACATATAAATATATGAAATAAAACCATTAAAATTTGAAATGGCTAAAATTAACTAAAAAAAAATGAGGAACTTAAGGTCGGACAGACTGGACGATAGGTGCAGCGGATTTTAGCGGGCGACGAGCTTTGGCGAAGCGAGCTTTAGCGGGCGGCAGTCCCAAAATTTCAATTCGTCGTTTTTTGGCGGATGCGTGGATCAACCCGACAGGTCGCAGCCTGTTTTGCCACCCCTAATAATGTGATGCGCGGCTAAACATATAAATATAATTTTAAAATTGATTAATTTTTTTTAATATAATATATATAAATTATAAGGAAGATAGAATTTACTTTCAGTAAAAAAATTATGAATATGTAGAATATTTTAATAAATTAAAGTTTAATTTCAATATGTAAATGTGTCTAATATAAATTTGTCTATTAATAAATTTTACTATGTTTGATTAAATTGTAGCAAAATAATATATTTGTTTGCTACATAGATGCTTTCGTTTCATGGTAGTTATTAACATTTTATTAAAGCACAAATTTTTAATGTAATTAAACAAATGTTAAAGATAACGAAGTAACATAGGATACTCCTTTCAATATATTAATTAGAATTAATAAAATTTATTAATAAGAACATTTATAAATATAATATAAGTAATATCACTACAAGAAAAGTCATTATTTGTCAGGGGAATTAGTCAGGGGTTAAACCCCAAACAAAAAAAAAACAATGTTGCTTGGGGAACATCCCCTCGCAAAATGAAAATTTCATTACAAAAAAAAAAACAATTACATGGGGTATCCCCTCGCAAATAAGCAAGATGTAATTTTTGAATTTTTAAATTTTAAATTGCGAGGGGTTACCCCTAGGAAATAAAAAGACCGCCAAAAGGTCATGTAATTTGCGAGGGGACACCCCTAGGAAATAACATCAGGTGATTTGTGAGGGGATACCCCACGCAGTGTGCAGACTGCGCGTGCAGGCTACAATAATCAATGTTATTATTTCCGAGGGGACACCCCTAGCTAAAGATGCTTTTTCCATTTCCGAGGGGATGCCCCTCGCCAATTGCAACAACATTATTTGGCCCACGGTTTCAGATTTGCATTAAAACCTGTTATTATAATCAATAATAACATACAATATTCATATCCTCTTTCTATCTTTCTCAAATATTCATTCTCTTTCTCTCTTTCTCAAGTCACAATTTTAATTTCTCTCTTCTTCTTCTTCTTCCACAGCTTTCTCCATTGTTACAAAGCTCCATTTTTATTCATCTTTTTCAATCAATAATAATTTTTAAGGTAAAATTATAAATTGTTTTTGGTATATATATGTCTAATTTATTTTATGTTTATTATTAATTTATTTTCTGTTTATTATATGTCTAACTATTTTATAATTTCCTTTTATTTTCAAGGATTTATTCACAAAGCTTAGAGAAAATCTTCAATCAACTAGTGTAATTTTTCTTTAAAGGTACACAATTTAAATTGTTTTCGTTTTTTTGGAAATAAATGTTTAAGTTTGATATATATTTATTTTGTAATGTTAGGTTAAAAAAATATAAACAGAAAAACGAAATTATATATATATAAATATAGTTACTGTAAAAACTAATTGTTTTTTGATTTTTAATTTATATGTAAATATATTAATTACTTTTAAAAACAGTGTGTAACTTTTTAAAAAATAGGATGTAATAATATTAATTATTTTAAATAAATAGTATATTAATTTATAGTATATATATTGTATTAAAACAGTAAAAACAGAAGAAAAAAAATAGTAAAAAAGGAAAATATATATATATTTTAGAAAAATATTAAAATATAAAAAAATT
The DNA here is from genome assembly GCA_021764765.1 of Vicia sativa. Lineage (NCBI taxonomy): Eukaryota > Viridiplantae > Streptophyta > Magnoliopsida > Fabales > Fabaceae > Vicia > Vicia sativa. Next base: position 137,850,658 of record CM038796.1, read on the forward strand.
CAAAATTATTATTATTATTATTATTATATATATATATATATATATATATATATATATATATATATATATATATATATATATATATATATATATATATATATATATATATATATATATATATATATATATAAAATTTAATTTTTGTGATTTTTAATGTAAGTGTAAATATATTTATTATTTTTAAAAATTATAGGACAAAACGTAAAAAGTATAATTATAAAAATTATACTTCTAAAAGTTATAAACTTTTATATAAAAAGTATATATACTTATTACTATTTTTGTCAAATTTATTTTATTTTAATTATACTTATTTTATTTTTATATAAAAAGTTATAAAAATTATACTTCTATTATTATTATTTATTTTAATTTTGGTCAAATTTAATTATTTTTTTTTAAAATTATTCTGCAATTTGTCAGGGGATAAACTCCTGTGTAGATTTCATCATTGTTGTATTTTTGCCACGGGCTAAAGCCCTGGCAAAAATCTGACGTATTGTAGACATGTCTGTACACCTAACCTGCACCACCTGACTCTATGTTTGTGTGCGTTTTTTATAGTGTGCAATTGGCGAGGGGATAATCTCCTGGGTAAATAGCGAAGTGACTAGTCCCTCGCAAATTGTTTTGCGACCCCCAATTTTGCTAGGGGAGCTGTGCCCTCGCAATTTACATATTTGTGAGGGGGTTTTGACATTTGTGAGGGGATAATTCCCTGGCAAATATTGATTTTTCTTGTATATGTCTTAAGTATAATAAATAAATTTTATTAATAAAAATGGTTATAAATACTATATAGTGTAACATAAATGCTAATATGACACCATATTTTGACACTACATAGAATACATTATTTTTTTTAAGAAAAATGATATTTTAACATTTAAATTTGGGTATTTAGTGTAAATTTTAAATATTATAATGTATTATTGAAATTCGTATAAATATATAAAATAAAAAAAGTAAAAAAGAGATAAACAATTAATATAGAATTGATATATATAGTGTCGGTCAAATTTTGAAATGTTGAAATAACACCGCTCTTTCTTAATACTTTGTATTTCACTTTGATAAGTGTGCCACACTAAAACATTTAAGAGAACTGTTATGTTTACACCAAGTTACTGCACCTATCTCATTTACACCGTAGCCATTAGACTATCTAAATGGTTGTATTATTCAACACCCTCTTTTTTCACTTTTTACATTCCACCTCATCTTCTCTCTCTTCCACCTAATAATTCAACATCAATTCAACTTTTAACCACTACAATGATTTTTGTTATTCAACACCCTACTCCACCACTTTTATTTCATATTTTTATTTTCTTTTATGTTTTTGTGATTAAATATTAATAACAATTATTGATTAAAATGAAATAAAAATAATTAAGACTTAAATACTATATTTTAATTTTTTCTAATTTAATAATTTATTTTAATTTTATATTTTTTAATTAATTTTTTATTTGCAAATAGTAAAGACGAGATATAATAATAGTCATTATTAAAACAAATAAAATTATACAACATAGAACAGTTAAAATACAATGCAGTCAACACACAACACAACACAAAAAACTTAAAATACAATACACTAAACATACAACACACCTAAAATGAAACACATAACTTAATTAGTACAATAGACTCAACTCACAAATAATCTATTTAATCATGAAACATTTCGAATTTTGTCCATATGTGTTTGACTAGATCTGCTTGCAATTCCTGATGTACATTTGAATCACGCATCACAGATCTAGTACGCACATGATTCGCAAATGTAGGTAGCACCTCGATCGAGAATGGCTCCGATGTACTAGACCCGCTTGCCTCACATTGATTATAATTTGTCCAATGTTGAGCATATGTATCTCGTTCATCCTCAACAATCATATTACGCAATATGATACATGACCTCATGATGAGAGCCAAATCGGCTATGTCCCACAAACGGGCTGGTTCGCGAATGATCTTAAATCGAGCCTGTAACACCCCAAATGCACGTTCGATGTCTTTCCGACATCCCTCTTGATATTTTGAAAATAACTTATCTGGTTCACTTTGAGGAAGTCTAATTGATTTGACGAAAGTCGGATAAGAAGGGTAGATACCGTCAGTAAGATAATATGCCATATTATATGGACGCTGATTCACAAAGAAGTTTACTCTTGGAGTATTTCCCTGTTCAACATCATCGAACACGGGTGAACGGTCTAGAACATTGATATCATTCAATGTGCCCGGACATCCAAAAAAGGCATGCCAAGTCCAAAGATCATAAGTTGCAACTGCTTCAAGAATAACAGTGGTGGTTCCCTTATCTCCCCGAGTAAATTGACCTTCTCATGCTGTAGGACAATTTTTCCATTCCCAATGCATGCAATCAATACTCCCAATCATCCCTAGGAACCCCCGCATTTCATTAACATGCAGTATTCTTTGTAGGTCATCTTGAGTTGGTGCTCTGAGATACACTGGCTCATACAATTTTATGATTCCTTTACAGAATCTATGCAAGCACTCTAATGCTGTAGTACCTCCTATTTTAATGTATTCATCGACCGCATCGGCTGCCAAACCATATGCTAACATTCGCATGGCCGTGGTACATTTTGCTAATGGAGATATACCTTCTTTTTTAGTTGCATCAACTCTTGGGGTGAAGTAGTTGTCACTGCTAAATAGTTCCCCAACAATCCTAAGGAACACATGTTTTCGCATTCGAAATCGCCGACGAAACATCGCATCGTCATATGTAGGTTGGTCTGCAAAGTAGTCGTCTACTAGTCTTTGGTTTGCCGCTGCATGATCTCTATTGAGATATTTCCTCTTAACATTACGTGTATATCCTTCATCTATTTAGTTTCGTCGCTCCCTGAACCGATTGAAGATATACCTCTCTTCGATTTCAGACTTCCTTTTGTAAGCTTCGATGCCAAAAGGAAATTCTGAAGGATCCATTGATGTTTTTTTAGTAATATGAGAGTTTTGGTATTGGTACATCAATGGAAGAATGAGCCCCCATTTATAAGATAGTAATATCATATTTTTTGGTATTGGTACATCAATAATATAATAGACATCAATGACTTGATAATGTCTTGATAATGTAGATAATAGTAGACAAGAAATAAAGTGACAAACAAAATGACAAACAATGACTTGACAATGACTGGAAAATGACTTGATAATGTCTTGATAATGTCTTGATAATGTAGAAATCAATGACTTGATAATGTTTTGATAATAGAAATCAATGTCTTGATGATAGAAATCAATGTCTCGATAATGTAGATAATAGTAGACAAGAAAGAAAGTGACAAAATTGAAATCAATGTCTTGATAATGTAGATAATAGCAGACAAGAGACAAAGTGACAAAATAGAAATCAATTTCTTGATAATGTAGATAATAGTAGATAAGAATCAAAATGACAAACAAAATGACAAACAAGGACTTGACAATGACTTGATATTGTAGATAATAGTAGACAAGAATCAAAATGACAAACAAGGACTTGACAATGACTTGATAATGTAGATAAAAAACAAAATACAAACAATGACTTGACAACATTTAATTTCCAAATAGATCGTGGCCCAACTTTTCCAGCAGCTCTTTGCTCCAGTCATCAAGATGCTCCTTTGAACTTAGCTTCATAAACATTTTCATCTTCTTAGCCTCAGTACTTTGTTTCAACAATTGGTTAGCCTCTTGTTGCCTCATGGCTATTTTGTCCAATCGTTCTAACTCGTTCTCCTTAAATTGTTTGAATTCATTCCACTCATCATTGACCGATTCCAAGGTTGCGCCATTGCTTTTTTTCTTACCTTTTTTTTTTGTTGCATCCCTCCCCATTGGGCGAGCACTAGATCCAACTGAGTTGCTATCACTTGCATCACTCTCGTGGACTCTCTTAGATCCACTACTTCCATATCCAGTATTTCCTCCTACCTGACTACCATAACGTGGTTGATCACGGAGAGCGAGCCATTCTGACATTAAAATGAAATGTCCACTCTTACCACTTGAATATAATTCATGCGCTTTTTCCATTACATCATTCTCCGACCACCCGCTTTCTTGCATACGCTTAACGTTATCATAAGCGCCAGTCCACTTATTAAATATTTTGTTCATGTAGTTGTAATGATTTCTACACGCAGCTCCATCACGGGGAGGATCAAATGAGCAATGCTCATTACAGTAATCAGCAATTTTACCCCAATATGAATCACTTTTTTGGTTTCTCCCAACAACATTTCCATATTTAATCCACCCACTAATTAGAATCAAATTTTGTTCAGTGGTCCATTTGGGGCTTTTTCGACGAACATGAGTTGAATCCTCTGTATTTGGAGTGGCTCCGTGATCACCGTTCATGCCACCAAGAGCCGTTTGTGTAGAAAAATCAGGAAATTCATCAAGTCCAACATTAGGAACATTTTCATTTCCCATTGGAGTAGAAGAATAATTAGGCGGTGCTTGAGATGAATATGCCATCATAGATCCATAATATGGACGATAATTTGGATTAGATGACGACATTATGAAATTTGGCATATTTTGGGGACCTTGTTGGTTGGAAGATTGATTTTGAAATATGTAGTTGGGATTTGGGTAGTTGAAAGGATAATTAGTAGAACTTTGGGTGTTAAAAGGGTTATTATTGGGATCCATTTCACCAAAAAATTGTTTAGAGCTATAAACAAGAATTTATGAAGGCTAAATAGAAAAATTAGAGAGAAAAAATGAATTTTTTTCCTTTGTCCAAATCAAATGAACCAAGACTCTATTTATAGACAAAAAAAATGATGAACTTTAGTGAAAATAAATATAAATAAAAAATTAATTTATTATAAAATAATTGTTTAAAATAATTATGATGAAATAAAAATCTAAATAATTTAAACAACCAATGGAATTTTGTAAAGTGTATGATGTGGTCCTCATTCACTTTTTATTCAACATGTTGAATAAATTCAACACCAATTAATCACATCATATTAAACAATGTATTCAATACACCATTGCAAGCATTCAATAGTTAAATAATTTATTCAACACCCCATTGCAAGTGGTCTTACCAGTCATCTGAGCATGGTTCAAATTCTACAGCAAAACAATAAAATAAAGAGAGAAAAAAATTACCGTATATACATACGGTGTAATGTAATTTAGATGTAGATTTATCATTTCTCAACATTTAAATACATACAGTGTAATGAGCATTCGGTGTGAAAATTAGTGTCAACCTAACAATCATAATGTAATAATAAGAGTACAACACTTGAAAAAGAAGAAAACTAAAGAGTCATAAGAAAATTTTAAATTTTCATAAACAATTAAGGAATTTATATTTTGATTTAATAAAGTAAATATTATGTAGAAAATTAAAAAGAGCGTCTACATTTGTGAAAATACTAACTGTAACTAAAAATTTCATTAAGCACGAACAATTTTAAAAAAGAAATATATAATAATCAGAAAAAATAGAAAGGAAAAAAATAATAATTAATGTAAAAAAGAGGTTAAAATTAATTATTATTTCTAAATTTGTATGCAATCATAATATTATTATTATTATCACGATTTTTTTTCAAATCATTATCAGAAAAGTATTATAAGGCTATTAAAAACTAATCTTTATAAAAAAACAATACTCTTATACTATACATTGGTTCCTTGGATTTCTAAAAAAACAAAAATGTTAGTTTCAACATTCACATCAACCTAATTAGATGATAAATCTATTTAATATAAATTTTTGAATATTTAATATTGATCAATAATTTATGAAAAATATAATTCTTGACCCATAAGAAATGTGAAGAGGAACTTGTAATTTATAAATCGCGTAGAAAAATTAATTTAATTTAGCCATGCATTTCAGATTTTTGATGAAAGGTTTATATTTGAGACACTCAAAACTTTTAAGTGAAAATACAAATTTTATATTATGAATTAAATAATAAGATATACTATTTAATACAAGTAAAAAATAAATTATTATTAATAGAACTATTTATTACACGGCATAAATCAAACTAATAAATAAATATGCAATATCTTATTATATTATATGAATAGTTTAATAATAAGAAATATAATAGAAATAGAATTATTATCTAATATGTGTATTCTACTGACAATTATTTGAATGTCTTAGAATTGGATAGTGGACAACTCTCTGACGATTATTATGCGTTTTTTTGTAAAATTTGAATGCTGGAATTCAAAAACAAAGACGTATATTATTGTTATTTTGAATCTTTAAAACTTAACTTGAAAGAAGAGATTGAGAGTTTTATAACTACCTTTTAATAGTGCATGCAAGTTGTAACAAATGATTTTGATTGGCAAGATAAAGTCTCACAATCTTCTCTTGATCAAAGATTTATTTTGTTTGGATGAGATGAACGCAATCTTGTGGGATTTAAAGAGAAAATGTTTGTTCTTGTTCATGCCTAGCTTATTCAAAGAAGAAATCAAGGATCTATTTTGTTTGGGTGAATGCCATCTTGTGGGATTAAAGAGAAAATGTTTTTTTTGTTAATGCCTAACTTATTCCAAGAAAAAGAAAAGATTTATTGAATAGAGAGAACAATTTATTTCATTCGTTTCAAAATGAGTGTCGTTTTAGAGGAAAAAAATTGTTTCAAAATGAATGTCATTCTCACTTTTCAACGTAGTAACGATGACTATTTTTCCAATTTTAACCTTTAATTATTAGTCTGTGCATTATTTCCAACACACTTAAAATTTTCATTAAAAATAGTAGACAAATCAATTAAGATGAAGTAATAATAGAAAATGAATAAAAATTGTAGACAAAACGATAAACTAATAGTAGTAGAGGAATTTATGAATTTCTAAAGAACTATTTAGATGATGAGAATAATAAGAATAATGAAATGGTAATAATGTAATATAGGAATGATAAGAATAATTGAATGGTAATAATGCAATATAGAGAATGACACATAGGATTATCAACGACGTGGCAAAAATAATATTATGTGACACAAAAATGATGAGATTTCAGCAAAATAGGTTTGAAGTCTGTTTTAATATATTATAAATAAATAGATGAGTCCGTAAAAAAATGATTAGCCAGTCACAATCACAACAACTTTTAATTTGAGATGCTCATCATCATATATAATGCTAATTTTTTTTTACTATTATACTATCTATACATGAACTCCATACATTGCACAATATACTTGCATTCTCTTTTTTATATTTAAAGCTAACTTTTTTGTTTCATGTGTTCATCTTTTCTAGATTAATATTTGGAAAAGCTCCATATATCTTCTATAGAGTATCTCATATTTTCTTGGCAGTTTTACAATGATTAACATCAAGAAGGTTGTTATCATCTAAAGACATTTGTATGAAATTTTTTAAATAGATCCTTTTTTTTTCTTTTTTTCTTCGGTCTAAAGAGAAACCAGACCATTTACTCGATAGTAGGATAAATCAGACCGTTGATTATGATTTTTCATAAATCATGATTTATATCTTGAAAAAAAATTAAATATAATTTTCCAAATATCTAAAACTATCTTTTTCAAAAAGTGGTGGTGTGTTTTAAAACGATCTTGTGTTGGAAGTCATCTTATTCCCGGGACTTGTTGGACTAGAGACTTCTCACACAAGAAAGGGGGAATTGTGTGATTTGGAAATACATGGTTTTAAAAACTTTTTGCAAGTTAAATCAGAGTTTAAAAATATTTTCAAATATTTTGAGCAATGGAAAGTAATGTATTGAATTTAAATGTAGAAAATAAAATGATAAAGGGAATAAGAAGAACACGGAGAACTATAAATGTTCGGTCAAAAACAAAAAGGACCTATTCCTCTCCCTAGTACCTGGTCTTGAGAATTTTTGATAATACTTGAGAGTGTTTAGTATGAAAGACTCACAAATCCCCCTTATACAAGGAATGATGGTTGTCCTTCAATCAAATGATACAAGACGATATATGGGCGTTTGAGTATTTTCTCTTATAACTTGTTGAAAGTGAAGTGACCAAACTTCCTTCCCAACTATAGATTGAACCAGTTAGTCTTATCTCCGTGAATCTGGACCTTGTAGCGGTTCGTCTTCAAGTTCCAAATATCTGAGCTCAATTTTGGTTTAACAGAATAACCAAATAACCTCTGAGATTTTAACCGGGTTGATCTCAAACTTAGGAAGATTTTTAATATCAGTTAATCTTCAACCAATCCTGGTTTTATCGACTGACCAAGAACCAAGGGAAGATTATCAAAATTAGAAAATCTTCAACGTATATATAGTAACTGATCACAATCACCAAAAGTAAGCTTTTAATAGGGTTAGCTTAGAACCACATATATAATCCCTATTTAAATAGTATTCAACAAAGTTGTATAACCTTGGTGAATTTATACAATTCCACCCTTCCATAATTACAATGGTGACCTCACTTGTAAATGATACTTTCCTCACAAAAGCATTTGGTCATAAGAACTAATGAGAGGGAGTTAAAAATAAGACTGAGAGAGAGTGAGTAGGTGTCAATAAAAAAAATCGTGTTCTAAATGATTTGAAATGAGAAAGGGATCTTTTATTTATAGGCCTGAGGTTCCCCAAAAAAGAAAATAACATATAAGAAAAAAAATTGTTATCTAATCGATAAATGCTTTTCCTAATTGATTAATTTTGAAAACTAATCGTATATAAGTTCCTTTTATATATATATATATATATATATATATATATATATATATATATATATATATATATATATATATATCATGTTCGTGCCAATATAATCGATTAGCATTTTTCTCAAATTTATTAAATAGAGTAAAAAATTCTTTACTAGCTTTTTGATTGCTTCCATCCTGTTCTATAGAACTTTTATATGCTTTTCAAAGTATTCTCTTTTGATAAATAATTTGATAAAATGATTTTGTTTGTGTGCTTATAGCCATGTACTTCTATGAAAACGTCTTTTTTGCTTTTACATAGTTTCACTCACTTACTAATTTAAGTTACTTTATCTGAACCTTTGTCGGTTGTAATCCTTTGCGTTGACACTTTCTTGAGATCTCTTGAGGCTTTTGATAGAATCCAGTTTGTTTGCCTTCATCTTATAGTCAAATTTATCAAACCTTTATATTCATGGTTTGCCTATTTATAAGATCCAGTTTGTTTGTTTATGTTCTTTTCTTAATAGTTGTCATCATGAAAAGATGTAATCTTGATATAAAATCTATTAAATAAGGTTTCACAACTCTCTCTCTCTCTCTCTCTCAGAATTTTGTTTTAACTTTCTCTCACTAGATGTTATATACAAATGCTTTTGTGAAGAAAGTCTCTTTGTGAGTGAGGTTACTTGTGTAATTCTGGAAAGGGTAAAGTTGCAAAATTCACCAAGGGAATCATTTATATACACCTTTGTTGAATAATGTATATTTAGGAATTATTTGTGGTTTGAAGCTAAACTTGATAAAATCTTAGGTTGGGGATTATGTGATCAGTCTCAGGTTGAACATTAGTCGTTATTAAAATCTTCCTTGGTTTTTGGTTAGCCTGGTAAAAACCAAGATAGGTTGAAGATTATTCTGGTTTTAAAATATTCAAAGGTTCAGAGATTAGCCCGATTAAAATCTTAGAGGTTGTTTTGTTAGCCTTTAAAACAAGAGGAATTAAACTCATCTATTTTAGAATTTGAAGACTAACCACTCCAAGATTCGTGTTCATGGAATAAAGACTAATCACTTCAGTCCACCATTGGGACGAAAGATGGGCCATTTTACTCTCAACATTATATTGAAGAAAAGATGCAAACTCTCATATCTATCATCTTGTAATATTTGGTTGAAGGTTTATTAGACTATGCAGACTTATCTAGAGGGGGTGAATAGATCCCAAATAAAATTCACCTTTCAAAAACAATCTTGAGCGGAAGGTTTTTGGCCTAGATCAAAATAGTAGTCTAAACGAACATAGTTATTGGAAACTCATATATGCATAAATCATATGGAATTAAGATAATGATAAAATAAATAAACATAATAATATCTCAATGAATAGTTTAATATCAAACACACCAGTTTCTTATTTCCAATTAAATTATATTAATATATAACTTGACAATTTATCGAACATATCGCGCACAATCAATTTTTCATAATTTTCTTTGATCTTTATTTTAATATAAAAAATCACTTATAACCAAAGTCATTATAAGCTAATCAACAACGCAATTTAAACTTTAATAATCAAAGAGAAATTCTATATAGAAAGTAAATGAGAGTAACAAATAGAGAGAGTGACATAATGATTTGTTTAGGAAGTTTACCGACCGTCCTCACTTTGGCTACGTATCCCCCCAATTCAAAATTTGGAATTAGGATAATTTATTACTTTTTAAAAAGTATGATTACAAGAGAAGTGTTCAAGAGCAACCCTACGAACCTTAACCGTTTGATGTAGATTCTACTCCTTTGCATTCTTTATCTCCAAAGCTTTCCCCCATGTTCAATTGTACATATTGAAACACAAGACTTAAAATAGATTCCTCGTTCTCACGTTACTTTCTTTGAGTTCTTTATCTCTAAAGGATCCTTTGCGTTCTTTATCTCCAAAGGCGTTCACTAGGACGCAACCCTCTCTTGAAAGTCTTACAAGAAAACCCCCAAATGAACCAATGATATTGGAGTACAACCCCGCGATTTTCCTTGATGAAGACCCCTACAAATGTCAACTCAATATTCCTAGCTACACAAGAACTTAATTGAACGTTATCAAACCTCGCATAGATTGCATCCCAACAAAAGATTATTATGTGTGATTTATTAATGTGTATGCATAGTTAGGAGGTTGAAGGTAAAGAGAAAATGTAGGAAATTTTTATGTTATCATCAAGTTGGAATGATGCATGAATGATGTATTTATAGTTGTGAAAGTTTAATGTAAAAAGGAGATTTTTGGAATTAAAAAGAATTGAAAAATTGACCCAATCAAACAGTATGTGTCGACACATAAGTCAAATTTTAATTTTATGTGTCGACCTGAAAAGTGGATGTATCGACCTAAGCATGGTAGTAGTTTTTATCCTTTAAAAAAGAAGTGCATGTGTCGACCTGAAATTTGTATGTGTCGACACATAAAGTAACTATTTCTGCAATTTCTTAAAAGCTTCTGTATATGTCGACATGAAATACGTATGTGTCGACACATGTAATAAAAATTTATTCAAAAACTTATTTTTCAAGACTTTGGTCAATTTCAAAATAGTTTTTAATGGTTCCTAAGACCCCTAATTCAAAGGAGTTCGTCAAGACATAAAGGTATAGTCCAATATACATAAATGCTAAGTTTTCTTAGTTTTGACATCACACAAAACATATAATGGTGAAGTTTTACTCACAAGGTTAACCATCATTTCCTTGTCTAAGGGGGTTTACGAGGTTTCCTACTAAAAGCTCTCAAGTATTATTGGAATCTCTCAAGACCAAGTCTTGGGGAGAGGAATATGTCCCTTTTGATTTGACTGAACCTCTATAATTCTCTATGTTCTTCATATTGTCAAACTCGAATTTTTGACCTAAAGATCGTGCATTCCATATGCATCATTACGTAGAAAGTGTTCATAAGCGATTCGATCTATTTTTTTGCCAATTCTCGAGTCGGATTTCAAAAATTCATAACTTCTTCGAATTTTGATATTTTTGAGCGGTTTTTTGTGCATATGATTCTCCTTGACACCATCCACAATTTTTCTTTACAAGTCGAGAGCTGATTATGTTTAAATGAGCCACGAAAAATAGAAACGTTAGAAGTCGTTTTGTGAATTCAATGAAATTTGATTTCGATTGTGTTTTATTTATGATCTCTTTTACATTTAAAAAAATTACAAAAAATAGTAGGTAATTATCATCTTGTTATTTTATTTAATTCCAAAATATTAAAAAAATATTTTTATTTACAATTATATTTTTTAATCATTTAAGTAAAAAATCTAAAAAAAATATTTAGTTTAATTTACATTTATATTGTTTATATCATTTAAGTCAAAAATCTCAAAAAATATTTAGTTTCATTTACCTTTATATTTGTATATCATTTAAGTTAAAAATCTCAACAAAAAAAATAATATTGATATAAGTCTTTATTCTTTTACTTTTTTATTGTTAATTTATTTTAATTCAAGAAAAATCATAAATAATTAAATTAATGTATCTTTATTTTGGTTTTTAGAATTTTCATTATTACTATTATTTTTATTGTGATTTGTATTATTTAGGGGTGTTGAAAACCAAACCAATCCAATAGAAAATTGCAAAGCAAACTAAACCAAACCGAAACCGCAAAAAAAAACGCATTTGATTCGGATTAGTTTGGGTCATTTTTTAACAAAACCGCATGGTTTAGTTTGGTTTGTGGTTTGTATTTTACAAACCGAACCAAACCGAACTAAACCGCATTATGTTACAACCTAAATTTTACTTAACTCGCATCTGACCCAAACCTAAATCTATTATACATTAGCCTTATGATTACAGACAATTTTCTCATCTTTACAATTATGATTTCAGTTTCAATCTTCTTAAATATCTCCTAACATTATCATTTCATCTTCACCACTTACATCTTGTCTCTTCTTATCTAATCTCTACTCTCTTATATTGTTTCCTTTGCACGTTCTTATTTTTTATGCAATTTTTCTCTTTTTCAATTTCATTTTATCGCACATCTTTATCTCTAATCTCTCCTATCTTATTTTCTTTCTTTTTCATTTTCACTAATTTCTCATCTCATTTATTTTTTTTGTTTTATTATAATATTTTTTATATTGTTTTATGCTATTATTTTATGTTTATCATTTCACTTTTGTCTAATCTAACTTTTACATATTAAATGAGAAGTTATTGTACAAATATTTTTGGTTATAATTTAGTAGTGTATCATGTATGAATGACCAAATACAAAGTTATGTTGTCATATATATGTGAATGTATGACTCAACAAATTATTTGTAAGAAACCGAACCAACCGCACCGAACCAAACCGCATTGGTTTGGTTTGGTTTTTTTCTCTAAAAGTCAATCGAACCAAACCAAACCGCATGCCTTTTTCTCTCGCGGTTCGGATGATTTTTTGCGTCAAAACCGCCCAAACCGCACCGCGAACACCCCTAGTATTATATTAGTATTGTTATTATTATTATTGTTACTAACAACTTTTTAATTTTTCTTTTTCATTATTGCTATTATGATATTGTCTTTTTGTCAATATAGAAAAATAATTTTTGCAAATGCTAGTGTTGGTTGGAAATTTCTAAATACGTTTGAAGGGACTAATTAAGGCAAATGTTCCTACAAACCAAGGCCAATTCTAAACGAAGATAGTTTCTTTGGGAGCGCCTTATAAAGCCAAGTTAGAAATATCAGAAAACATGTGTCGACTGAAGAGTTGAGTCAAAGAACCAACTAAATCGACCATGCAGACAGAAGAAACATACGAGACAAATGCGTCAAAGACAAACCACATCGACAAGATAGGTAAAGGATGATTGTTGGTCGACACGACATATTTTGGGTCAAATGAAGGAGTTGGTCGAAGGATGGATGTTGTCGAAAATGTAGGCCAAGGGACTTAGGAAATATTATTATTTCCTAAAGGTATATCGAAACCAGAAGCGGGAAAGAGTCAAAATGTGGAGATCATGGGCAGTTACTTAAGAAGACCGTGGTTCCGAAGCGCTAAACGAATGGCGAAATCGTGTGTAGCAGGTTTCTTTAGTTTGAATTTCGTTCGTTGATTACTCTTAGCAGTTACCTTGTAAAATACTATAAATAAGTTAGTCTGTTATAATTTTAGTGTGTTCACTCGTATTCTCAAATTGCTTACGAAAACTCTGCCGAATTCTGCGCTAAAGGAAGAAAGAGTCATTGAGCTTTTGATGTACGTGAATCACAATCTTTACTTTTAATGCAATCAATTTATACTTAAGTTTTATCTTCACTGTTTTGGCTACTTTCGTTTCATTTCGAGTAATGTCTATATCGAACACTTCAACGTTAATTGTTGGTCACGAGTCACCAATTAGTGATTAGTTGAGTCTTGTTTATCCAGTGTCTGTTGTCGGTTAGCAGGTGGTCGAAATTATGTGTGGAAAGCCATTGTACTATTTCCCTTAGTCTCTGAAAACCGTTTCTTGGTCAAGGTTTATTTCTATTAGAATCAGTATAATATACCAAATCGTAGCACGTGTTTTAAGATCAACTGGTCGATCTTGCGAGTAACCCTTAGTTTTAGGACCTAGGGAGGACCAGCGGTTGTTTACCATTTTCCACAGTAAACAGCTGGGACCACTTCATGGTGCATATACGGTTTGCACATTGTTACAGCAAGAAAATTCTAAACTAAATTCACAAAATCTCATACTTCAACAAGACCAACTTCAACTTTTTTCACCTCTTTTAATTCTTTCCATTTGTGTATAAAAAAATGTGCCATCATGCTGCTATGAGTCCACAGTCTTGCCACAAAACAACAAAAATGCACTACTACTCTGTTATCAACCAAACACATCAGTCCAGAAATTGCACCATAATAACATACACCAAAAACTGCATTAGAGAATATCAAGTCAGTGCCCAAAATAGTTCAAATCCCGCCAATTTCCCCCCCTAAAAAATTCTTGATTCTAATCTATTAAGGAAAGATCTCATTAACACAGAAAATGGGAGAAGAAAATTCACAAAGAATTACATAGAGAAAACAACACAAAAACTCTCAAACCACAAAATACTTCCAACCTTATAAACTTCAATGCTAAACCAACAATTATAGAAAAAACACCATAAAAATTCAAGCAGAAGCAATTAACATTGCTGCAACCACAATTCACAACAACAACCTCTAAACGCACCACGGTGTTCTACTGTTAAGCCACATACGACTGTCGTCGAACTCCGCCAAGAGCTGCCACCGATCCGACGCCGGACTCCACCAAGAGCCGCCACCGATCCGACACCGGAAGATCGCCGAAGATCCACCATCTCAACATCGTGGCGCGTCCTCGTGCGTGCTGACCTCCGTTGTCGGAGGTTCATCTCCCATTCAGTATTCTTTTTCTACCTTGAGTTTTTTCTGTTTGATTTCTTTGCTTACTATGTGAAGTTTATTGTGTGCTTGATGAGAAGTTAAAAAAAAAAGAATATAGAAGAAATATTTGTGTTTATGAAAATGAGTTTATTTTTATTTTGTAATCGAAAGAGAAGAAGAAAAAGGGTATGAAATAAGAATGAAGATAAAATGGGTTTGTGTTTTTTTTTATTCTTCTATTATTTACATCATTTTTTTAACCTCAGGCCATGTGTCGGCCATTTATTGGCTTTAGTTTTTTTTTGAAAAGTCTAAACATTTTTTACTTATATGAGGCGTTTCATATGCTTTGCTGTATATTTTTTTTCTTTTCTTTCTTTTATTATTTTAATTTGTGTATTTACTTTAGAATAAATTAGAGTTTCTATTGCACGGGCTTTGGGTCATTAATTTCTATTCATACTAATATTTGTTGCTTTTGTACATTTCTTGTCCATTTTTTTTTGTTTTAGTTTAATTAATTTAATCATTTAAGTTAATTTCATTTAGGATTAGTTAGATTTTCAGTTAATTTCATTTAGAATTAATCATAACTAAAAACAATAATTTATTAATTAATTAGTTAGATTTTAAGTTCATTAGAATATTTCTTAATTAATTCAAGTATTTGAAAATAACTAAAAACAATACTTTATTTTAATTAGACTTATAAATTTCAGACCTACAGATCCATTAACCTCTCTTATTCATCTCACATCCTTTCTAATTTAGCATATTTTAGTATTTATTTAAGTTTTATTTTAACTTGTTAGTTTATTATAATTAAATAATTAAAAATACAAAAAAAAACATGATTATTTTGTTTATTATAATTAAATAATTAAAAATATAAAAGTTAATTGGTTCTAATTTTGCATTTAGTTTATATTTTTATTTTAGATAATTTTTTTAATTAATTTTAATCAGAATTAATTTCATTTTAAGTTAATTAGATATTTCTCATTTAGTTTAATTTCTTTTTTTTATAAAATAATTAAATACGTTTTGCATAAATCATTAACTAAATATCAAAATCTTAAAAATAATTTCTTTTCCTATCTCCACACTCTTTTGCAAACAAACAACTTTAGCCTAAATACACAAATATTTCAAGAGGTTCTTGCGGAGTACCGCAGATGCACGGGGTGCTAACACTTTTCCTTTGTTTAACCAACTCTCGTATCCTTTAATCTCTTTATTGCATTGCTTTTAGTTTTACTTCTTGCATTGCATATTTACTTTGAGTTTTATTTCGCTCTTTTCCCTTTCCCATGGAAACAATAAAGCGCGGTGGCAACTCATGTTTGTTTAGCGAGTCAAGTCAATTAATGACTTGGTCTCCGATTTTCACCGCTACAAAATTGACGACTCTGCTGGGGATAACTCTCTAAGTGGGTTAAGCCTAACTTGTTATATTTGTGTTTATTGTTTGTTTGCTATTTTCTGTTTGTTGGGTATTTGGTGAACTTTGCAAGGACAAGTCCTACACCCGGACTAAGTTACACATAAGATTAGGATGGTGATATAATTAATAGTTACATGATTGGAGTAATCATGACAAAAGTAACATATGATAACCCCACTCAGCGGAGGCCTCCTTGGGGTGGTAGTGCTAAACAAGACAGTTGTTAAAGCATTATTACTTTCAACCTGAGAGTCCGCGAAACTGGGAGATGTAGAACCCCTTAACCCATCTTGGCCTTTAGGAGATAGTGTGGTGGCAACTCAAAAGTAGTTTTGAATTAGCCGTTACGCGATACTAAGCCAAACGAGTTTTTCTTGAGAATATTATTAATACTCACAAGTAGTTGTGTAAATTAGTAATATCCGAAAGAAGAATCATGACTCTCAGTTTCTTTAGAACCTTGTTCTACATGTACAATCAAACCCTTAGTACATACCTTATGGGTGGTTTTTACCTTGACTTCATGCTCGACATCAAACCTTTGAACCTTGTTTGTGATCTTGCTTGTGGTTGTTGCATAACCATACATAACCATGCCTTCATGCATCCATGAAAACTTATTTTCACTTTATTTTTAAGGAACTTAGAGGTCTTTCTTTGTAAAACATCATAAGTTTCATCAAACTCAATGGATCTTGGGTGTTGATGGGATGCAAATCCTAATCCACCAAAATGGATGATTGATTTTGATGATGCTTTGATCCAATTTAGGGTTTGCTTTCTTCATGCTTAAATGTTTACAATTTAATATCTTGAGTTCCTTGAAAGTCAAATAAAAACCAACATTTCATATCATTTGCATAATTTATGCATACATCCAGTTTGTATAGGATCTTATTCCAGTTATCTCATTCTTTCGAGTTATCTTTCAACTGTCAAGTCGTTTCCTCAACACAAGTACGAGACTAAAACCAATGCCAAAAGAAGAATGGAAGACTTGAGCTCAAGAATTTATTAGGGAAAATATTTTATTCTTCAAGGATGCCGGTCCTAACGCCACCAAGAATTTTTTCAAGGGCACATTAAGTGAAGCTTTAGTTGGTTCAGGCAAGTTTCCCCTCAACAAGTGTTTCGACATTGACAATTGATCTTGCTTTTGATTATTGCACTAGACCTTATTTCATTTCTGTTTGTACTTTCCATTTGACTATGTTAAACTGTTTGCCTTTTAAATTGTTCTTCGTTTTGTCAATTTAATGAAATGAGCATTGTGCATCTTTGAATCAATTTATGGTTTCAATTACTAGTTTTGTATATCCCTTGTTTTACATTCTTTATTAAACTTTCATTTATGAAAAGATTGGAGGGAGGAGGATGAAAACAAAATACTCATAATTGTTGTTGATATACTTTCAATTGAAACTTCGCTGACGGTGTAAGGCATTGTTTCAATCCCTAAACACTGGAGAAATAAGGAAGTTAATCCCTCGTTCACTCGTTTGAGCCTAGAAGTCGGAGTTTCTTTCTGTATAAAAAAACCGCAATCTTAACCTGGGGCAGGGTAGTTTTTAAGGTTAACTTGACTATGCTTTCCAATACAAGAGAATTTTACAAGACACCTTTCAATAAAGGTTGCAATCAAGATTTCCTTCGCACACATCAAAGAAATGTCGAAGATGTCTCAAATCAAAATCAAATGATGGTTCACCTTACTCATTAATCCAGACAGGCACTACCTTCCAAAAAAATGAAATGAAAAATCAAAGAAAAGCCTGCTAAGTCAAAACATGTTAAGGAGACTTAGGCAAAATTGGGGCATCCCGTTGACTGTATAAATTCAAAATGAAACAGTTCAAACAAAAGTTAGGGATAATAAAAGAGGTCACCACAATCCTCAAAAATGAGTTGACCAAAGTCCTCCACAAAAATAACAAAAATGTTGTAAGATAGAAGTGACTATCATCTCAAATAATCACCTGGCTTTTGAGCCATCATCATCATACCAGAGTTGCAATTTCAAAATCTCTTGAAACCGTAATGCATAGGTTGATTTAACTGAACGTAGGACTGAAGAACATCACGAATAATGGGGTGGGTACAAATAAACTTTGAGCCTTGATCCTTTGTTTCATAAACCGTGAACCAGACTATGTTATAACCCTCGAAAGACCTAATTGAAGCTGAGTTACTTTTGAAAGCATACTACAACAAGGTTGCATCACCTGACTCCCAAGTTTCCACTGGTCTTTTGCTCTTGGCATTATTCCTTTTATTTATCCTTTACTTCAAACCAATATGCTTTAACTAGTGACATCAATTTATCATTAAACCATTGTGTTTTAGCCAGTGAGCTCTTTTCTCTTTCATCAATAATATCTTTCAAATAATAATTTTTATTTTAATCTTTTTCATAAGCTTCACATTTAACTTACCATTTTTGAACGAACAATTTTATTTGCAAACATGTTTTCCCCATCAAGGAATTTACAAACAGTCAAGAAACTTGGTCTATGTTTTAATCAGGGGTAAGTATCTTCAGTGTTTTGTTGGAGTTATTTCCGAATTTATGTATTAGTGATTACTTCTCTTACAAGTTTATCCGAATTTCCTCTTCAAGATTCATGTTGGGGCAAGTGTGTTAGGTATATAACAATGACATGTATTTTACACCAGTCAATTGGGTTTGGAGTCATCATCTTCAGTAATCCCTAAGCGGCTCTGCAGTCCTTCATACAGGATACCTTTGTTCATTACGCTTCACAAATGTGATGGAAGTTTGTTCGTGGCATCTTCTAATTTCAGGCTTGGCAATGTTCCCTGTGTTGAGGAATCAAAATCCAATCTTGCCTCACAAAAGAGTCTAACCCAATTGTGTTAGCACCATATTACATAGAGCATTCATATATCATGCATAGAAAAATGTATATACGATACATTTTCATATGAATTTTCCTAGTTCTTGTTGTTTTCAACACCTTATCTTGTGGTCTAAGTCCAACTTACTTGACATTTATCAAACTTTTGTTTACCCTTGTAATTCTTATCTGTCTGTTGTCCTGTTATCTTCCGAAACCTGCTCTTGTCTATCCTCCTTCCAAATGCAGTCATGTTATACTCTTTAATGACTTTAAGGAGATTTTTAGAGCTAAATCTTGTTTTATGTTGATTGTATTTGATGTTTTTGAATCAAGTTTTACTCTTGATTGTGCATTGATGTTGTTCAATCAATTTTTACTCTTGATTGTCTGTTGATGTTGTTCATTCATGTTTTACTCCTGGATGTCTCTGATACGCTATTTTCATAGTTCAATCATGTTTTAATCCTTATTGTCCGTTGATGTTGTTCATTCATGTTTTACTCTTGGACGTCTCTAATACTTTGTTTTCACAGCTCAATCATGTTTTACTCCTGATTGTGTGTTGATGTTGTTCAATCATGTTTTACTCTTGATTGCTCTTTGATAAATTTTTATTCATGTTTTAGTCCTGAATGTCTAAGATATTTTTTTTCATAGTTCAATCATGCTTTACTCCTGATTGTCTGTTGATGTTGTCCAATCATGTTTTACTCTTGATTGCTCTTTGATGATTTTCATTCATGTTTTACTCCTGAATGTCTTTGATACTTTATTTTCATAGTTCAATCATATTTTACTCCTAATTGTTTGTTGATGTTGTTCATTCATGTTTTAATCTTGGATGTCTCTTGTTATACCCCAAAATTTTCCCTCCTATTTCTCAAGTCAATTACATCTCCATACTCAAAGAAGTTCTTAAGGGTTGACCAGATGAACTCTCTCCTAAGCAATTAACCCTTAACTAGGATTTTGATTCTCTCAAGTCAAAGATGAGTTATATCACCTCAAATGGTCATCATACCTCCTCATATGTCTCCAGGGATCACCATGACAAGTTTCAAGCCTCACAGCTCAAGTTTGCTCAGTCAATTGTTCAGATGGTTGAAAATCAGGTGTATTGGACAAAAAGTCAATTGTGGTCAACATACAGTCAAACTTCATCATTTTTGGTCAACATAAATATTTTGAAGTCATATTCATCATTTGATTAAGGGTTGATCCTGATTCATCAAGAAAACTCAAGATTTGATTAAAAGTCAAAGTTTATAAATTAGGGTTTTTGGACAAAAAGTCAGCAGAACTATGACCAGGCATAACTTTCACATACTTTATCATAAATTTTTCCACCAAAGCTCATTTTTAAGAGAAGTCAATTCTCTACAATTTCATGTGTCACAAGCTTTGGCCAAAAATGCTTCATTTGAGAGTTATGGATCAAGACATTATAGGTCCTCCTAAAAGTCAACAAAAAGTCATCTTTTTGCAAAGAAGTGTACATGAGTATAGAAACTTCAATGAATATGAAACCAAAAAGAGTGTTTATAGGATATGTTGAGCTTTCTAAAAATTCCAAGAACACTTCAAAATGTTGAAAATGGATCAAGATACAAGTTGTGCAAGTTTGACATTTTTGAAGAAGTGCATGAAGATAAATACTTAGCAAATTCAAGTTTTTTCTAAATGGGCCTAAGTTTTTGTGATTCAAAATTATTCTTAAGATTATCCATGACATCTACACTCATTGCCACGCAATTCCTTTATTTAATTAATTTATTTTTGAATTAAATGGCTAAAATTCAAATTTTATTAAATAAAATATAAAGATAAAAGATAAGGTGAGTTGGGCTTGGTATTTGCATGACTTGAGCCAATTTTGGAAATATTTGATTAAATTTTCAATCAAATATCTTCGCATTCAAGGAAATATATTTCCACCCAATGCTTGACCTAATTTCACTCTCCTATATATACTTAACAAGATTAGACATCAAACACACGGATTGCTAGTGTCAAGAACCCTAGATTTTTTTCCAAAATTTTGCAAGTTTAGGGTGAAACAACCGGCTGAACATCATCAGATAACTATATCAATGAAGTAGCCATCGAACATTTTTTATCTCGCAAAAGGAGAAAGGTAAACGCATCGCGAAAACCTGAAAGGGATAAGACACGGTCTTGCAACTGAGAGATAGGGTAAGGGAATCTATTACGTGAGGGGAAGGTATTAGCACCCCACGCGCCCGTAGTACTCTATGGTATCCACTTTTATTTTTTGTATAATGGGTGTGTTTATATCTATTTATTGCTTAATCTATATTTGCACGCTAAAAGAGAATGCATGTGAAAGAAAGGAAAATAAAGAAAACACGGGGAAAAGGAGGAAGTATTTACAAAGTTTTGCTCGATCGAGCCCCGTGACAAGATGCCTATGTATTCTCTCATTTAATGGGAAATTCAGAGCGTCGTAGTTCGGCTCACTTGTTATGGTGGGTTTTGTGTTTTTTACTTATGAAAAAGGTTTTAGACACAAAAAGAAAATACACCCGTAGGCGAAAAAGGTTTTGCATTCAGTCACAAACAATGACAATAACACAATTCAAAAGAAATTTTTGAAAACACTCTTCAAAAGCAGAATGTCATTCAATGCTTAAAATCTTATGAATGAGGACAGAACTTACAACTCAAAGAATAGTCATGCTGTTCTATCAAAGAAATATTAGAGAGGCTCACAATGCACACAACCCTAACAAGAAGACATGGTAAGTTCCATGATTTTATTATGGTTAAAGCCATCTATTTATAACCTTGAATGCATTGGATTTGGGCTTCAAATTTGGAGCTATATGTTGCATAAAATTAGCAGAAACTTCTGCTTGAAAATAGAACTTTAATTATTTGTTTCCTAAAATGTCTCAACTGTTAATGAAACAAATTTATCTTCCAAAAACAGCAACAATAATTGATTCTTCAATCTTGGAAGACACAAATAATATCCTAATATTTCCAAAATATACATGATCTGATTAAATATAAAAATTCCAAGATTCACAAATATAACAGACAAGATGTCAAATAAGTTAGATAGGACATCGTGTTCGACATCTTATTGCTGAAAGTTTAGAACATCATTTTATACATGTTACAATATAAATTAGTTTTACCAAAATTATTGTCAATCATAAATTAGAGAATAAACACCTTTATCCATCTGAGACATTGAAGCCTTCATCTGAGACCTTAGGAGATTCATTTGATCATTGGGTTTTATATGTCTGTTTTCTTTTGTGTGTTTTGTCTAATGCATGAATTTTCATCTAAGACATTAACTTTTTAGCTGATGCATGAGAATTCATCTGCACTCTTGTGATTCATCTAAGGCCTTGAGCTTGCACATGAGATGCTAAATTTTCAACTAGTGCTTATAATGTTCATCTAATTACTTGCTTCTGTTATGGATGTAATCCAAAGAAATGTGGTGCATGGTTTTACTTATGTCAAGTTGATTGCTTTATCTTGATCAGATATTTTCTATCTTTGCTTTTACTTTATGCTTTAGGATAGTCCTTTCATCTCTTGTCCATTTTCTTTAATTTTAAAATTCTTCTTCCATTTTCAAAACCTTCTTGTGTTTCTTTTTAAAACTTAAACCACTTTCTCAATAAACCTTGACTTTGTCAAGTGCATTTTCAAAACTTATTTCTTTAATAAATGCTTCAAGACACTTAAGCGTATCAAACATTTTCAAAAGACTAAAAAATACAAAACTCATTTAAAATCTTTTGCCATTTGAATTTTCATTTTAAAGTATTTTCTCAAAGATTATACATGAGTCCTCTTCATAGTTGAGATGTAATTCTCCTATCTCCATAGTATTGATTGATATGATGTTGATTATTTTCCACTTGAAAGAGTTAGTGGCATATTTGTTGATTTATGTCCAAGTTGAATTCCTTATTTTATTGTGATGCAAATGTCCATCTTTCTCATATTTATGGATGGTTGGTTGAGTATTTTCCTTAAGATGACAAAATGTCTCTTCACTTATAATCAACCAAACTAATAATTTTGTTCACTTTTAGAATAACTACGAGGTTCTGATTTCTTCATTGCACATTAAAAATACGTAGGCACATAACTCTTGAAGTTTTGTCGAATAAAAATTATAAAAAAACATATCTTTTCTCATGTCCACAATATTTTTGCAAACAACCAATTTTACCCAAACACACACATTTTCAAGAGGTTCCCATGGAGTACCATGGATGTTTAGGGTCTAACTGTAACACCCTCCTAAAATACCCCGCGAATAATAATACGATTCAGAGTTAACATGCAATTAAAGGGCGTCACAATTAATTGAAAATATAAATTTCCAAATTCAAATGTCATACTTTACTGAAGAACATTATTTCAATCAATAATTAATCAACACATGTTTAACACAACGGAATTATTTATTCAAAACTTGGATAATTCAAACCAATTAAATACCAAGATCAAAAGGTCAACACCTTAATCCATCAAAACGATTATCCAACTAAAACATCAAATAAAAAATGAGTTCAATAATAACTCTAGACAACGTTCCCCAGTATTACAAGACCAGAGCATGACACTGACACGTAATAGGTAAATAGCATAGCTCTACGAGCCATCCTCACCAACTCCTAAGCTGCTAAACTTCAATCTGAAATCATCAAAGTAAGGATGATACTTCATCATAATTAAAATGCATTATAAATTCATAAAACAACAAAATCTCATAAGCCACTATTCCACCCTATTCAACATGATCAGGCTTAATTCACAATCCATGTCATAACATACATCACACACAACAGCAAGATTATAACATTGGAAACCATCCTAACATGTTATAATCCATACAAAATGCAATGCAAGACTATATGCATGTGGTACCAAAAGTGAACTAAGTCACACACTGATCGATAATCACCCGGATACAGTTACATCGATTGGTCTATAATTACCCGGACATGAATCCAGCCTCACCATCCATAATCATCCGAGAACAGTTATCAGCAATACTCACTAATTCCACACAATGGTCATTAGCTACTACTAGAATGTATATGCATGCACATCATAAAAGCATGCAATATTTAACACAGGTTATGATAACATCATACATCATAAACCATCATCAATCCAAAACATGATACAATCATTTACCATGAATATCATCAAACAGCGTAAACATGCACATCATCAACCAAAACATGATACAATCATTTATCATGAATACACCATTGCATATACATCAAATATGCACATAATAATAAACCGCATAATCGGAAAGTCAACACTTTTCAAAATAAACTCAAGTTACTGTTATTTTCTTCATTTTATAAAATAGAGTATTTAATTTAAGAAACAACGTCCAAAACGGCGACTAAAACGGACTTACGGTTTGAAAGTTATGAATTTTTAAAGTTTAGTATTTTTCAAAAAGTTATCGTGGTAACCGTTCCTCCTGGGGAGTAACCGATTCCTACTCTCATAGTGAAAACACGCTCCTGGAATTTGTACTGAGAACTCGGTTCCTCCCACCAGGGAACCGGTTCCCACGACTCATGGAAAATTACTCCCTGGAAAATATACTGGGAACTCGGTTCCTTCCACCAGGGAACCGGTTACCCAGACACAGACACAGAATTGTCACTCTGCTGGAAAATATACAAGGAACTCGGTTCCTCCCACCAGAGAACCAGTTATGCGACCTCCTGTAGCAGAAAATTACATATTGACAGCATGCTTGTTTCCCAACTCAATTCTATTATCCAAACACGAATCAAACCATAGATTATCACCAAAATCACTCAGCAAACAACATTATGATGCACAACAACACAATTCTTTCATACCTAACAATCCTATAACATGTGATTGATTCAATTTCATGCAATTAGACCATTTTAGGGAAAAATTCTATAAACCTAGAAAAACCTAAATTGGAATTCCTAACTACTTAATCAATCCTATAATTCCCAAAATCTATAAGGCATGATTATCAGATAAAATCACCCCTTACCTTAGTCAATTGCTTGAATCCTTGAATCTTTGAGTTCTTAGTTCTTCTCTTCCTCTTTTGCTCTTCTCTCTTCTCACGTATAATCAATTTCTCCAAATTAACTTTCCAACCCCTTTTCCTCCTATTATTCCTTTTTATTATAATAATAACAATAAAATAAAGTGTTAGAGGCTTTTACTCTACACACCCCCTCACTTATACTCATTACCCCATAATTCCAAACTTCTCCTTTTATTTATTTAATTATTTCCAATAATTCCCAAAAATACTAATAATTCAATTTTAATTAAATAAATAAATAAAATTCAAATTATTCAATAATTGAAAATATTGGGGTGTTACAACTCTCCCCCACTAAAAGAGTTTTCGTCCTCGAAAACATACATTAGACGAAAGGTTCTGGGTAAAAGTCCTTCATCTGGCTCTCCAACTCCCAGGTAATATTACCACCTGCCAGTCCTCCCCAAGATACCTTCACCAACGCTATCTCTTAACCCGCAATAGCTTCAACTTCCGATCCTCAATCCTCATAGGCAATGTTTCAACAGTCAGATTATCTCGCACCTGTATATCATCTACCTGAATTTTATGAGACGGATCAGCAATGTATTTCCTCAACTGAGATACATGGAATACATCATGAAAATTTGTAAGTGATGGTGGTAAAGCAATCTGATAAGAAACTCTTCCAACCTTCTTCATAATTTAAAATGGACCAATAAAACGCGGAGTTAACTTCTTTGACTTCAAAGCTCGACCAATACCAGTCATCGGAGTAACTCGCATAAACACATGATCTCCTTCGCTAAATTATAGATTATTCATTATCTTATCATGATAACTCTTCTGACGACTTTGAGAAGCTCTCATCTTCTCCTGAATCATCTTAATCTTTTCTGAAGCCTGTTGGACAATCTTCAGTCCGATCACAACACTTTCTCTAGATTCATACCAACACAACGATGTTCTACACCTCCTACCATACAATGCCTCAAACGGATCCATACCAATACTCGAATGAAAACTATTATTGTAAGTAAACTCAATCAAAGGTAAGTAACTATCCTAAGGTCCACCTTTTTCTAATACACAAGCACGCAACAAGTCTTCTAACGACTGAATCGTCTTTTTCGTCTGACCATCTGTCTACGGATGATAAGCAGAACTCAACATCAACTTAGTATCCAAGGCTTCTTGCAATCCTGTCCAGAACTTAGACGTAAACCTCGAATCTCTATCTGACACAATACTAGCAGGAATACCGTGCAAACTCGCGATCCTCTCAACATACAACTGAGCCAAATTCTCCATCGAATAATCCATTCTTAGCGGTATAAAATGAGAAGACTTCATCACCTGTCCAATATAACCCAAATAACATCATAATTTATAGGTGTCCTCAATAGACCAGACACAAAGTCCATAGAAATTCCATCCCATTTCCAATCCGGAACAAACAACGGTTCTATCAACCCCGACGATTTCTGATGTTCGATCTTCGACTTTTGAAAAATCAAACATGCATAAACAAACTCAGCAATTTCCTTCTTCATTTCAGGCCACCAAAACAACCTCTCCAAATCATGATACATCTTAGTAGCACCAGGGTGAATACTCAATCCACTACGATTTCCTTGACCTTGGTTGATCAATGTCAATTTATCAACTAAACCAATATCAGATTTCTGTCCGATTCGAATCTCATCAAGAATACCATTAGTCAACTTCAGCATACCCAACTTAACACTATTAGGAGTGTTCTCACATACTAAACTCAAGTCTTTGAACTGTTCAACTAAATCCAATTCACGCACCATCAACATAGACATATGCAATGACTTCCTACTCAACGCATCTGCAACAACGTTTGCCTTACCAGGATGGTAATTCAAACGAAAATCATAATCCTTCAAAAATTCTAACCATTTTATCTGCCTCATATTTAGCTCTTTCTGGTTGAAGAGATATTTCAGACTCTTATAATCGCTGAATACCTCAAATCGAGATCCATACAAATAATGTCTCCACAATTTCAAAACAAATACTACCGCTGCCAACTCCAAATCATGAGTCGGGTAATTCGTTTCATGAATCTTCAACTATCTTGAAGTATAAGCTACTACCTACTTATTCTGCATCAAAATACCACCTAAACCCATCAGTGAAGCATCACAGTACACAATAAAAGATTCTTCCGAATTTGGCAAAATCAAAATCGGAGCACTAGTCAATCTCTTCTTCAACTCTTGGAAACCTTTCTCACATTCCGAATCCCATACAAACACTTGCCCTTTTCTTGTCAACTTAGTCAACGGAAAAGCTAACTTCGAAAATCCTTCAATGAACTTTCTATAGTAACCTACAAGACCAAGAAAACTACGGATTTCAGAAGCATTCTTTGGCGCTTCCCACTGAGATACCGCTTCTATCTTCATAGGGTCAACAGAAATCCCATTCTTGGAAATCACATGACCAAGAAAGCTTACTTTACTCAACCAGAATTCACACTTAGACAACTTCACATATAGCTTCTTGTCCTTCAACAATTCCAACACAATTCTGAGACGTTCTGCATGTTATTCATCACTCCTTGAGTAGATCAGAATGTCATCAATAAAAACTACCATAAACTTATCAAGATATGGATGAAATATCCTGTTCATATACTCCATGAAAACACCAGGTGCATTAGTAACTCCAAATGGCATAACAAAATACTCGTAATATCCATACCTCGTTCTAAATGCAGTCTTCTGAATATCTCTCGCTTATACACGAATCTGATTATATCCAGACCTCAGGTCAATGTTACTGAATACACAAGCTCCAACCAGTTGATCCATCAAATCATCAATCCTCGGCAATGGATATCGATTCTTGATTGTAACTTTATCCAACTTCCTGTAATCAACACACTGTCTCATTGAACCTTCTTTCTTCTTAACCAACAACACAGGAGCACCCCACGGCGAAACACTCGGACTAATAAACTTCTTATCAAGTAGATTTTCTAATTGCTTCTTCAATTCAGTCAACTCGGATGCCGACATGCGATAAGGCGCCA
This sequence comes from Vicia sativa, assembly GCA_021764765.1. Classification (NCBI taxonomy): domain Eukaryota; kingdom Viridiplantae; phylum Streptophyta; class Magnoliopsida; order Fabales; family Fabaceae; genus Vicia; species Vicia sativa. The sequence goes on from CM038796.1 coordinate 137,879,176, forward strand.
TCGGCACCAGACTAGTTCCAGGAATCAAATCTATAACAAATTCCACTTCCCTCTCAGGTGGCAACTCACTAACATCTTCCAGAAAAACCTCTGGAAATTCATTCACAATGGGTAACTCATCACTCTTAGTCTTTCCCTTCACTTCCATCGAAGAACACAACATAAACACTACAACACCGTCATTAACAGCTACATTCATCTGCTTAACGGACATAGTCAAATCTTCAACACTAGCCACTTCCAGAAAACTAACCGTCTTCGCAAAATAGTTGATATGAACCTGGTTGAATTCCAACCAGTTTATTCCAAGGATGATATCAAGTTGTTCTAACGGTAGGCATACTAAATCGATACCAAAGCCTTTACCAAAAATTATAATAGGGCAATTCCTACACATAAACGAAGTAGTCACTGAATTCGACACAAGAGTGTTAATAACCATACTTCTATTCATATCAGATATGTCCAAATTCAATATTTTAGAACAATCTAAAGCAATGAACGAATGAGTCGCTCTAGTATCAATAATCGCAATCAAAGGTGTGTCATTAATAAAAATACGTACTTTTAATCAATCTATCATATGGATTAGTCTCTGACCCAGACAAAGCGAACACCTTACCACCAGACTGCTCTTTCTTTGGTTTAGTGCATTGCGGACGAGTATGACCTTCCTCTCCACAGTTATAACAAGTCACAATCCTCACTCTGCAATCATTAGCCACATGTCCAAGTTTTCCACACTTGAAACACTTCTTATCAGTACTCTTGCTTTCCTGAATACGATGCCTCATTTCACCATACTTGTAGCACTTAATTGAAGCACTAGAATCTCCCCCACTAGGCCTTTTCCACCCACCAGACTTCTGGTTATTTCTGTCGTACAGTTTGCCACGACCCATTGGTTGCTTTCCTTTCCTATCAGCAAACCCATGAGAGTTCGACCTAGTATTAGCAAGAGTCTCTTCCAAAATTCTACTACAATCCACCAAATCAGAAAACCTGCAAATACGTTGATACCTGATACCTTGCTTAATCTCATTACGGAGACCGTTTTCAAATTTGATACAGTTAGAGAATTCTCCCTCTTCATCATTATTATAGTGAGCATAATACTTAGCTAACTCAGTAAACTTAGAAGCATACTCACTTACAGTCATGTTACCCTGCTTGAGCTCCAAAACTTTGATATCTTTATTTCCCCTAATGTCTTCAGGAAAATACCTTCTCAGAAAAGCCCTTTTGAACACAACCCAAGTCATCACAGTACCATCTTGTTCCATCTCAGTTCTGGCAGCAACCCACTAGTCGTCAGCTTCTTCCGCCAGCATATAAGTACCATACCTCACTTTCAAATCTTCAGCACAGTCAATGACTCGGAAGATCCTTTCAATCTCCTTCAACCACTTATGAGCGCCATCAGGGTTATGCGTGCCTTTGAAAAACGGAGGATTGTTCCTCTGAAAATTTCCCAGCTGCCTGTCAGCACCAATACCAGCTCCCTACTGATTTCCTCCAAGTATGTGATACCCCAATTTAATTCGAATATTAAATAATTAGGAATTTAATTATTTATTTAATTAAAGACTTAAGTATTTATATTTTTGGATTTAATCGGATTATTTAAAGAAAAGAGGAGTTGGTGGTGTGAAGGGTAATTAGAGAGTGTGAGAAGTAAATCACTCTACTTTACTAATTACTAATTATTTATTATTTAGAATAAATAAAAGGAGTATTAAAAGGATTATAAAAAGGAAAAGAAGGAAAAGAAGGTCTTTTTGGAAAAAAAATCATTTCACGTAGAATTGGAGAAGAGAAGGAAAAAGCCAACGCAGAGGAAATCGAAGATCATCGCGAGGTAAGGGGTGATTTCATTCGGTTTTAATGCCTTATGGGTTTTGGGAATTAAATGGATGATTGGGTATGTTAGGAAGTTTGATTTTGATAAATATAGGTTTGTAGGATTAAATCCTATTTTGTGTCGGATTATAGGATTTAAGACCATTAGTGTGTCGAACAATTAATAGGAATGATGAAACAATGTTGTATGATGTTGTATTGGTGTATAATGGTTGCAAAATGGTGTTTCTAATGTTACAAGTCGTATGGAAGTGATAAGGGATGCATAAATGCTGTCAAAATAGCAGATTTTAATTCTGCAGGTCGTGGGAACCGGTTCCCAGTGGGGAGGAACCGGGTTCCCAGTGTCAAATTTTCAAAAATTGGGCATTTTGTACGTGGGAACCGGTTCCCAGTGGGGAGGAACCGGGTTCCCCATGCAAAAATCTAGGGAGAGCGTATTTTTCAAAAGTGGGAACCGGGTTCTCCTAGTGAGGAACCGGGTTCCACTGTGTAACTTTTCAAAATACTTCAAACTTCAAAAATTCATATTTTCTAAACCGTAACTCCGATTCGAGTGCCATTTTCGGCATTATTTCTTAAATTAAAAATGCTATCTTTTAAAAAGGGAAAAATATTATTTTGTTAAAATTATTTTAAAAAGAGTCGAGCTTCCGATTTTGAAAAGTGTGGATAGTTAAGGACAACGGGGAAAGGTTATGAATGGTCGGAGTTAATGAATGAGGAATAATGCTTATAATGTTGTGTTTTATATTCATTATGATTGAATGTAATACATTGATGATTGGAATTGTGTGGGTTATGTTGATATCATAATCTGTAAATTGAGGTTGCATGCTTTTATGATGCATGCATACACATTTGTTAATTGGTTCATTCCCATTGTGCGGAAGTGAGCTTGCAGAGCCAATAAACTTACCCGGATTTAGAGGTAGTGAGGCTGGATTCTTGACCCAATGGTTATGGGCGAATCATGGATTTCCGATGTCTTTCCACATGTAAACGGAGCAGTGGGTGAACTCAGTTCACGTTTTGGTACCACATGCATATAGTCTGCATTGCATATGGGATTGTAACATGCTAGGATGGATTCCAGTGTTGCAATTTCCATTGTTTGTTATATTTGCATATTCATTGTGTGAGATGCATTTGTGAATTGATTGTGGATTATGTGTTTGGGTAATGGACTAACGTATTTAATTATTCCGTTGTATTTAAAAACGTATAATGCATTTTATATTGGATAGAAATCTCACCCTTACTTTGATGATTTCAGATTTGAAGTGATTAGCTGCTTGGAATCAGTGAGGATAACTTCTAGAGTCGAGTCATTAGTTAATCCGCGTGTCAATGTCGTGCTCTGGTAGATGTAACACTGGGGAAACGCTTGATTGAAATTCTTTATGATTATTAAATAATGGTTTTGGTCTATGTTTCGATTTATATCCTGGAATAGTTATAAATGATGTATTCAGGATTTGTTATGTTTCATTTCCGCTGTTAAACATAACCTTAAGTCTATTTTATTTATTGATTTCCTTCAGTGAAAAGCATGACAACTGTTATGGTTATAACTTTGAATTATATTAAAATTGTGATGCCTCTTGATATGTGTTAAATACTCTGATTAAATGTTTATAATACGCGGGTAATTAGAAGGGGTGTTACAAAGTACACCAACAAGCATCCCCAAAGTCTCAACAATTGCAGCGTCATCTCTTCCGTTACCTCTTCCAACCATTGTTCTGAGGATTCATAAAATAATTCTCATTAGAACACAAGTATCGACAGTGTTACCTTGCACTAGTCGCATACAAAATGGATAACGACACTAAGACACTTGTCACAACGAACGACTATGCTTTGATACCACTGTTGTAACACCCTCCTAAAATACGCCGCGATTAATAATATGATTCAGAGTTAACATGCAATTAAAGGGCGACACAATTAATTAAAAATATAAATTTCCAAATTCAAATGTCATGCTTTACTGAAGAACATGATTTCAATCAATAATTAATCAACACATATTTAACACAATGAAATTATTTATTCAAAACTTGGATAATTCAAACCAATTAAATACCAAGACCAAAAGGTCAACACCTTAATCCATCAAAGCGGTTATCCAACTAAAACATCAAATAAAAACTGAGTTCAATAATAATTCTAGACAATGTTCCCTAGTGTTACAAGACCAGAGCATGACACCGACACGTAATAGGTAAATAGCATAGCTCTACGAGCCACCCTCACCAACTCCTAAGCAGCTAAACTTCAATCTGAAATCATCAAAGTAAGGGTGAGACTTCATCATAATTAAAATGCATTATAAATTCATAAAACAACAGAATCTCACAAGACATTATTCCACCCTATTCAGCATGATCAGGTTTAATTCACAATCCAAGTCATAACATACATCACACACAACAACAAGATTATAATACTGGAAACCATCCTATCATGTTATAATCCATACAAAATGCAATGCAAGACTCTATGCATGTGGTACCAAAAGTGAACTAAGTCACACACTGATCCATAATCACCCGGATACAGTTACATCGATTCGTCCATAATCACCCAAACATGAATCCAGCCTCACCACCCATAATCACCCGTGAACGATTATCGTCAATACTCACTAATTCTACACAATGGGCATTAGCTACCACCAGAATGTATATGCATGCACATCATAAAAGCAACATAGGTTATGATAACATCATACATCATAAACCATCATCAATCCAAAACATGATACAATCATTTACCATGAACATCATCAAACAGCATAGACATGCACATTATCAACCAAAACATGATACAATCATTTATCATGAACACACCATTGCATATACATCAAATATGCACATAATAATAAACCGCACAATCAGAAAGTTAAATCTTTTCAAAATAAACTCAAGTTACTGTTATTTTCTTCATCTTATAAAATAGAGTATTTAATTTAAGAAACAACATCCAAAACAGCGACTAAAACGGACTTATGGTTTGAAAGTTATGAATTTTTAAAGTTTAGTATTTTTCAAAAAGTTACAGTGGTAACCGGTTCCTCCCGGGGAGTAACTGGTTCCCACTCTCATAGTGAAAACACGCTCCTGAAATTTATATTGGGAACTCGGTTCCTCCTACCAGGGAACCAGTTCCCACAACTCATGAAAAATTACTCCCTAGAAAATATACTGGGAACTCGGTTCCTCCCACCAGGGAACTGGTTACCCAGACACAAAATTGTCACTCTACTGGAAAATATACCAGGAACTCGGTTCCTTCCACCAGGGAACCGGTTCTGCGACCTCCTGTAGTCGAAAATTACATTTTGACAGCATGCTGTTTTCCAACTCAATTCTATTATCCAAACACGAATCAAACCACAAATTATCACCAAAATCACTCAACAAACAGCATTATGATGCACAACAACACAATTCTTTCATACCTAACAATCCTATAACATGTGATTGATTCAGTTTCATGCAATTAGACCATTTTAGGGACAAATTCCATAAATCTAGAAACTCCTAAATTAAGATTCCTAACTACTTAATCAATCCTATCATTCCCAAAATCTATAAGGCATGATAATTAGATAAAATCACCCTTTACCTTAGTCTATTGCTTAAATCCTTGAATCTTTGAGTTCTTGGTTCTTCCCTTCCTCTTTTGTTCTTCTCTCTTCTCACGTATAATCACTTTCTCCAAATTGGCTTTCCAACCTCTTTTCCTCTTATTATTCCTTTTTATTATAATAATAACAATAAAATAAAGTGTTAGAGGATTTTACTCTACACAGCGTCTCACTTCTACTCATTATCCCATAATTCCAATCTTCTCCTTTTATTTATTTAATTATTTCCAATAATTACCAAAAATACTAATAATTCAATTTTAATTAAATAAATAACTAAAATTCAAATTATTCAATAATTGAAAATATTGGGGTGTTACACTACATCCTCTTTGCACAACCAACTCCTGAACATTGTTCTCATTATTTTAGAGACAATAAAGTGCGGTAGAAACTCTTGCTTTGTGAATTAAGTTAATCAATAACTTAATCTCAATTTTTCACTGTTATATGTGGCAAATAATGTATAAAGTTCAAGTGTATTTTTAGTATAACTCTTAAAAAGAAACTCTTGGAGGCAGAAGTATGCTAAGTGGTTAGCCCGAACTAGTATAAATCTCTGTGCTTTTTTTATTTCTATTATCTCTTTATTTCTTTATGATGTTTCTAATATGTATCTCTCTTCTCTATATCTTCTTTCTATATTCCCACTACCATATCTTTGGGTTTATCAAATAAAATAAAAATTGTTTTAATGACCAAAGTTTTTATAAATTGTTTTTTATTTTCAAACCACGCAATTCATAACCTCTTTTATGTTTGGAGTCATTTAGTCAACACAATCTATTAGTAAGATATATTTATTCGCCTACACAAAAATATTGAAACGAAGTCAAACATATAATTCGTTATCGTAAGAGTATAATAAACATGGGTTAATTTTATTCTAAGGTATCCAAATTAGAATAAAAATGATATGCAGATACATGCTACTTGTTAGTTTCTCATAATGGTAAATCACTAATAGGTTACTTGTTTACTTTTTGTTTTGGACCATCCACAAGGCCCAAAGGAAGAAGGTCCAATAATGAAGCAACGCGACATTGAATGTTAAATTCGTGGGTTCTTTCTTCCAACTAAATAGGCTATTCCTGAAGCGAGTACCATGCCAACCATCCAAATAAATATGACGGCTGAGCGCAATCCATGTCTTTCCACACACATTTAGTTGTCAATAATTTATCTTGTTTCAAGAGAAAAGTGCAAAATTTCTCAAGTATTCAAATTCTCGATCATTCAAACACCACTTTTTATTCCTATACTAACTTGAGTGTTAGCGTGTTAAGCTTGCAGGTAAGTACCTCACTCCACCATGTTGGAAGTTCAGAATGACTATAGTAAGCTCTACATCGTCACCTTTGGTCAACTCTAGTGCTACTACAGAACATTGGTGATGTTTATAGATATCAACTTTCTGATTCTTATGATTTTCCACGATCAAACCTCTCCTGATTGAATTGAATATATTTAGTTAGAAATCTATATTTGCTAGATTCGAAGCGCATATCTTCATTTCCCGATCGTTTCTCCTGAATTTCAACTTTTACTTCATTTAATTTTCCTTCAGATCCATCGATAATGATGGCTTCAAAAACCATTTTCTTTTTTGTTCAACGACAAGCTAATGTTGGTAATGTTGAAGTAGCCAAAGATCTACGACTTCATCCTCAAAAAATAGATGATGAAGTCTTGGTAACGTCTATGTCTGATCCACTGAAACAAGTTCTCGTCCAACTTAGGATAAATAAAGGGGAATTCCAGCCTCTTTTGTTCCTCAAAATTACGCCATAATTTCACCAGGGTAACCATTTTCTCATACCTCCATCATTGCCTACAATGCATGGACAAGTGTTTCTCAACCTTCAACTATTACAAAGTAACACTAACATGCAGGGGACAATGAACTGTTGAACAATATTTATAATATGGTGCAGCAACAAAATTTCTCATTTAAACATCATGTTTCATTCTTGTACTGATTCAAGTATTAGAGTATTGTTTCTTAATTTTTTTAATATACTAGATATTATATTAATGATTATATTGTCTTTTCTTCACTATTAATCACCCATAATTTTTCTTTTTTACTTTTTAACCATCAATATAATCTGGTTAGGAGTTAGTTTTGGTATCAAGTGATTTCAGTTCTCTTCAAATCGAAGTTGTGGGGGTCGAACTGTGCTTCTCCCTATCGAATCCAACACCGATCACCTATCATTTTTTATATAAGTTTAAATGTATTGGGGTAGTCAAATGCATAAAGGAAGCTCCACTCAATTATTTATGACCTCCAGTTTTAAGTTTTAATATTACGAGCTTTTTTTGGGAATTTCTTTCCCCACCTAGTGGGGTTTTTCTCCATCTTTGATGGAAACCCAAAAATACCCCCAAGTTTCGTAAGTACACTTACGAATTCACCTTGGAGGTGGACTTCTCAAGTGCACTTGCAAATTAACCCATGATTTGTTAAAAATAGGGTGAATTCGCAAGTGCACTTGCGAATTCACCTAATTTTGGGTAATTCGTAAGTGTACTTGCAAATTTAAGTCTGGGCAGAATTCATAAACACTTAACACAATTCATAACATTCATTCAACTTAATTCAAAGAAATTACATAGCAGATGCAGAAAATTAAATTACATGTTATTACAAACGGGAAGTTGTGGGCGGTGCAACATCTTGATAACATCTTCTGCCGATCTACAAATTGTCGCATCCATCTCAATCGTACCCTTTGTGGAGTATTATTGAAAGGTCTCCCACATAACCTCTAAGTCTTCGTCGTTCTTCAGCTGAAACGGGGTGAACTTGACATTTCCTTCAGTATCAAGTGAAGGTGAACGATACTCAAGCTTGACCACCTTGCGATTATCTGGATACTGCAACAGAGAATGCAGTGTCATAATGAGCTCTTTGTATGGAGTATCCTGCGAGAGCTTGGATTGAAGTGGCGCACGTACAACAATGAAGTAAACAAAATCAAGGTATGGATATGTTTGTGTCATTTATGGTTTTGGTTTGTGATGGAGAATGAAATGGTTTGTAGACTCAATTTATAGGCATGTTGGAGTAAAATGGACCAAATAAATCTTATCAGGTCACATTTTGCAAGCGCACTTACGAATTACACAAAATCAGGTGAATTCGTAAGTGCACTTGTGAATTCAACATAAATATGATGTGAATTTGCAGATGCACTTGCGAATTATTCCATGTGTTATTTTTTTTAAATCCAGGCAAAATTCCCAAGTGTACTTGCGAATTCTGTAGAAACATAATTAAAAATCATTTTCTGCTGAAACAAAAATTTGCTTTTTAGGTTTTTTAGACATTCAAAATGTTATCTATGTATTAGAAATGGAATATAGATAAAAGGATATATTCCACAGAAATGGAATTTTGATTTTCATGATATTCCATCCATTCCACGGATGTGGCCGAAATATGACAACCTGGTTTCAAATAAACTTGAACAAAATGACATGACCTAAGATAGCCAACACACATGACGTGTCCAGATGGATCTATAGGTGGTGGAGCCAGGAGAGGAAAAAAGGTTTCCAAAAAACCATATCTCGTCAAGTCGATACACACCATATCATATGCACTTTCTATAAGATGCCCCATTTCGGGGAAGCTCGTCGATTTTTCAACCGGTGCGTGAACGGTAACACTTAGAGCAAGCGCATGGTGAACTTTATTAAACTTGTCTGTTGTCACATATAAGAACGTGTAAAGTTCCCTATGGGAGGTCAACTCATAAATAAGTGTTTGACGAAGAGTGCGTTTCTCCTCTCCATGACCAAGCAAACCAGATACGACCCTAAACCCACAATTACCATTGCTCCTCACATCCATAATTTTTTCAATGCGCTTGTGCATAAAAAATGGCTTCTCATTAATGTATATTATTGGTGGTGGTGGTGGTGTTTGTGTCTGAGGTGGTTTGGAAATATGGGCTCCTTTTTTAACACTTGTCTTAGATTTTGGGGTTGGAGAATCTGAAGCCTTTTCCAATGAGTGCATACCTCATCCATTCGTTTAGGGGAATTGAGCTTGATTTCTTTAAAAATAATACAAGCACATGGAAGCCCATAAGTCATTCGTATTGCACACCCACATTTCAAACTACCGGGTCCCGTTGTTTCCGCTCGTTTTGCTTAATAAAAATAAAATTCAATCCTGCCCGAGATATGTTGTGAACCAACTGTGCATACAGAGTGTTGTCTTCGAACCGATGTTCCAACACAGTTTTGCTCCTACCAAATGTTGTTTGAATTTCATTATGTTGGTTTAGGAACATTTGGTTCACAACATCCCAATCTCTACATAGATCGCCCTTATTATCACCCAACCACTTCTTCAAAGCCGCATGTGCAGATTCCACTCTAATAGTTGTTGTGTTCTCCAAATGTAACACGACCCGTCCATGCACATACCACTTTGTCTTTCACTTGATCAAAAATAGTGGACTCAACACATTTCAAAAAAATGGGATATTCCACACACAATTTTCTAAAGTGGATCATATTCTCAGTATACATCTCTTCAGAAGCAGAATTAAGAATTCCAGTCCATGCACTCATAATCTTCTCTACTACAACACCGTATTTGACCACTTGTCCGTCTTCACCTTTCTTCTCTTTAGTGCCAACCGCGGGTTTTAGCCGTGCTCTCACATTTTTGTCATGTGATACTGACATTGTAAAGCGTTGACGACGGAAACACGGTGGCAACCGCATTCATAAGAGGGTTATCTCGATCAGTGACGATAACCATAGGCATAATTTTTTGATCTTTCAACAAAGTCTTGCAAACACCTAACACCCAAGTAACATTGTCTTCCTTTTTACATTCCAAAAAACCAAAACCAACCAAAAATGTCTTGTCCATAGAGGTGACACCAATAATTTCTAGAAGCGCATACCTATACTTATTGGTCTTATACGTCGAATCACTCATTAGAACAGTTGGAAATGTGTTGAACAAATTGATACTTGTCGAATGCGTTCAAAATATATCACGGATACTTACGTTGTCCTCACAAACTTTATGCCTGGAAACGTAGTGGTTATCGTCCAAACATTTCAATAAATGTTGCATTTCGGACCCCGGACCTCTTTGAGCAACGTGTTGTTTATCTCAATAATTGTAAGCCAATTTTATATTTGAAACACATTCCACTTTATTCCGTTTTAAACCGACAAGTATGTTTCTAGGCGTAACTTGATCAACGACAATTCGGAAACATATTTCTTCTCTTTTGTCTAAGCCAACAAACAATAGGATGCCCGTTTAACTTAGTCTCCAACGCATGATTATGCGTTTCGGACATGACAACCAAATGCCATAAATTATCCACCCTACAATAACTGCGCAATTTGAACGGACACCCACATTTCATCGATCCTGTGTCTTTGTGTTTTATCTTGTGAAAGTTTGAAACGTATGCTCCACTTCTCTCGCATGTCAAAATAACAAATGGTTGTCGATTACTACTCCCATTGTCGGACCTCGCAATGACAACGCTAAAACCTAGTTTGCTAGCTTCCGTTCTAACATAATCAAGCATTTGTTGATGAGTGGTGAAAGTTTTGACATTTGGAAATTTATTCCCATGATCTATCACAACATCAATAGTTTTATCTACTTCTTTCACCACAATCAGCTTATCGTCTATGCTGACTTTGTCCAGAATCGGAACCTTCACAATAGCTTTGACAATATTGTCGGAGTGCACCATACCTAAAATATCAAAAACATATGAATTTTGTTAAAACAGAATTCTATTTCTACATCAGACTTTATTTCGCAAGTGCACTTGCGAATTATTTATGGTAGACTTCGCAAGTGCATTTACAAAGTGACGTTGTTTTTTGCAACATCAAAACAGCTACAATACAACAAATTTAGACTGAGGGGACGAAAGTTTACCTCAAATTGTAGCTTCCAATGCTCACTTTGCTAGGCTCACACACTTGACATTTGATTTGGAGAAGAAATTTTCATTGACATTGAGTGATGTTTAGGAGTTTTTTTTTTGTTAGAGAAAGAGAAAATGTATGAAATAGTGTGAATAAGTGACCATGCAACATTTTAGTATGGAAATGGAAGTTTCGTAAGTGCACTTACGAATTCATCTTTCAGGGTGTTTCGTAAGTGCAATTACGAAGTAACCTTATTTTTTTCAAATTTAATATCTAAAAGAGTAAAACGTAAAAAATAAGATGAATTCGTAAGTACAATTACGAAACACACTGAAAGATAAATTCATAAATGCTCTTACGAATAATATGTTAGATTTTTTAAAGTTTTAGGAGAAAATCAATTGGTGAAGAAAGATTTTTTTTTTTTAATTGTAACTATTGATTGTTTTCTTGTGATGCATAAATAGTTTTGTGAAAGAAAAGAGTAGTGTTTCATCAACAACAAACACAAACGTGACGAGAACGGTGGATAGCTATTGTAAATTTACAGTACTAGTTTTTCTCCAACCAAATATTTTTGTATTATAAGACTATTATATTCTAGGCCCACAAATTAATATTTAACCAACAAAAACATATTTATGTAAGTCAGTTTTTCTTCTTCTGGGACCTATTTCCGTTTTTAAAAGGTAAACTTAACAACCATTGAAAGTAAAGTTGAAGCCTTATAGGGGCAAGATAGGGATGTGGAACTGTGGAAGTGAATATGAATGAATATAACAGATGTTGAAGTTAATATGGACAAACAAAATGCTGAGATCCACAATAATTAGTATAATTATCTCAGTTTAAAATAGAATAAAAAATTAAGAAAAAAGTAAAAGAAAGAAGAAAAAACGGAAAGGAAAGAGAAAGAGAGATAACGATGATAACGGTTGGGTGAGTGATGATGGGTTTTCTTAGTTTGACTGACGACATTCCAGGCTGTATAGCATTACGTGCGGATATTTATTTGTTTTTAATTTAAATTATTTAAATTTAAAAAGTATTGGTCGTTGATTGATGGAAGAAAAATACATAAGCAGGAGGAGCCACAAGACAAGAGTATGTTGACGTGGCATAAAACGACAAGATCGGTCGCCGAATCGGAGCGCGAATCATTGCTGCTTTTTTTGTCAGTCCAGCCTGTATTCTTTACTTGCCTATATCTATCGCTATTTCACCCTCCATTCACTCACTCACACCTGTCGGTCACCTTCCTCTCTTCTTCCTTAATTTTAAGCCTCTTCCAATAGAAATTTATTTTTAATTATCTTAACTCAACATGTTGCATAAACATTTTTATTTTACATTGTCTAATTTCTAAGGTAGAAGGTTTGAACTTTAGACCAACAATCCTTTATCTATCTTGTAAGTATTAAGGGAACTATCTCATCTATTTTTTAAATTTTTTAAATAATTAATATATATGATTTATATATAATTCTAAATATATAAATTATTTAATAAATTTAAAAAATGAAATTTGTTTTTTTAACATTTAAAAGAAATTTTAATTGTTTATTTTCTATTGTTATTACAATAAATATTTTTCACCTTATATTTATGAATAGAAAATACATGAACATTAAAGTTCGATTTTAACATACAATATTTAATTTTTTTAAAGATAAAATCTAATCGTAAATTATCAAACAAAAATATTTTAATAATTAAATATATGATTGAATATGTATAAAATTTTACAAAGTTGCATTTTTACTTTTACTCCATCTAAATTTTTTTGTTAAATAATGATTGGTCTAAAGTTGTAGATTTTGATTTTTGGTCAAGTGAATTGATATATTGTATGAAAACGTGACACTACTTCGTGAGCATCAACATTATATTATCGTTGACGTCTTACACCGGAACACTCAATATTAGAAGAGTTTATTATGGAATATTTATATTTTTTCTATGTGAAGATTTATAAATTAAATTTGTTTTTAAAATTTATTGAACAATTAATATATCTGATCTATATATAGACCAAATACATTAATTATTTAATAAATTTAAAAAGTAAAATTTATTTATAAGTCGTTATAAGGAAGTATTGTATAGGATTATACACTTTTGTAAAAAACATACCACTTATTCACCTCAAATCTTAAAATGATATTTGAGTGAATTCTCCCACTTATAAATATTCAAGTCACTATACATTCATATTCAATGTGAATTATTTCTCCACTTATTCATACTTACACTATTATTATTCTAATATATTTTGACAATAGTTTTTCCTTTTATCGAGTTTTTCTCAACTTTTATATTCGGACAAGAATACCCATAATATAGTTTTAATCTAATCATTGCTTAATAAAATATTATTCTCTCCGTTTTATAATAAGTAACTCAAAAAAATAAAATAGTGTCCCAAAATGAATGTGTCATTTCAATTGTCAGTACAATTTTTTTTATTCTACTCTTTAATTAATTAAACTTTCACAATTTTCAATTTATAATTAGCGATATTATAGTAAAAATATCATTCTCTCTTATTTTCTATATTTTTAATATGTGTGAAATTATGTATTGGATTGAAAAAAATAACACATATTCTTACAAAAATATTATTAAATACATTTCCTTTAAAAGAAACTTAAAGATTTTATAAAAGGCACGAAGTGACTATTACTAATGTTAAATTTTACTAGTACTGTTGCATTAAAGAACTTCTTGCTATAGTATTTTATCATTGAATGAACTACTAATAAAAGTGGGGACTAGCGGATGCTCATGAATTAAAGTAGTATAGGAAAAGGGCGAAAGAGAAAGCTGTCGGGTAGGATGGAGGTATAGGTTTTCATTTTTCAAATGTCAAATAGGAGTATCATCCAACAGATCCGTATCCAATCCATTTCTGTTTACTTGTACCTCCTACTCCTACCTACTGCTTAGTGCCAACTAACGCCTTCTGTCTTCATGCAATTTTAATCCTTCATCCTCGGATTGTGTCAATATGCATTGCATGCAATAATCTCCTGATTATCAGCATAATTAACAATACTTAATGTTCCTTACCAAACTAACAACTATTAATATCAACATAAAACTTAATTTAATGAAGATTACATATTATTCTTAATAAAAATTTGTAAAAATAATTGTATTTTACCAGCCAGTGCATGCAATATAAGGAAAAACTTTAGTTAATGGTCACTTTCAATTGATGATAAGATATTTTAACGTGCCTAAAATATACAGTACAGTAGTTAGAAGTTGTGGACAGCAAAATGAAAGAGAAGTGTAAAGTTAGTGTAACCATCATTTTGAACTGGTAATTTTGCAGCTGTATTTACTCCACAGAGAGAGCGTGGTAATAATGGTAATAATGCTTCATCCTTTATGAGATGGTTTTTTAAGTTTTTCAACCCGCGTGGAATTTTCTATAAGTAGAAAATAAATATCGTACGGAGAACTGTAACTGTAGTACTTTTTCTCCATTATTAAAACCGGGCAGAGACAGCTGTAATGTACAATTATTTACATACAGATTTTTTTATTGATATGTTACAAAAATTCATTTAGGTTTTTGAAATTAATATGTGGTCATGCGAATTAAGTTAACTATTTTTAAAATGATTAAATATGTTGTGATATTTGTGATATATTGGATCGAAGGTAGTATGTTGGTTTGACGGTTCAACAGAATTTAGTATGCAGTCGAAGGTTGCTCACATGCTATTGTCGAAGTGTTACAAGTTATATTTGAAGTGTGTTCTAACTTGTAGTATCGAAGGATGCTAGGACTGTTAGCATCGAATTGGACCTGTTTGTTATGTCCAATTGGTTAAGTTAACTTGTATCCCAAGTTAGCTTGTAATGAGTATTTGTGATAAAAAGCCTATTACTTCAATATGTTAGATTTATTATAAATAACATACTAATCTCTCATCATTGCATACTGCAAATCCTATTTTGGGGTGAGAGGATTATTTGTTACTCTTGTATACTTGTAATCTTATTTCAAGAGTAAGGAAAGAATAGCAGTTAGTAACCAATCTTTGTGTTCATCGTGTTCTTCATTTTTTTTCTATCCTAATTGTTTCTTGATCATTAAGCAACAAGTTTATATTTTGTTCTAAGGCATCCGATTCACAACAAATCGGTGCGGTGAGCGTGGACAAGATGCCTTCGACAAAGTATGAGATTGAAAAGTTCACTAGAGTGAACGATTTCGGTCTGTGGCATTTGAAGATGAAAGCCCTACTAGTTCAACAGGGTTGTTTGGAAGCGTTGAAGGGAGAATCAGCCATGAGCGAAGCGTTAACGACAGCTAAGAAGACGACAATGATAGAGAAGGCCCACAACGCAATTTTGTTGAGCCTTGGTGATAAGGTTCTTCGACAGGTATCAAAGGAGACGACGGCGACAGGGTTCTGGGTGAAACTTGAAAGTTTGTACATGACCAAATCTTTGGTGAATCGACTCTACCTAAAGCAAGCTTTGTATTCATTCAAGATGATTGAAGACAAAGTGTTGGCTGAGCAGTTGGATATGTTCAACAAGATGATTCTTGATCTTGAAAATATTGATGTGAAGATCATTGATGAAGATCAAGCGTTATTGTTGTGCGCGTTGCCCAGATTACATGCTCACTTCAAAGAAACTCTCTTGTATGGAAGGGAGTCTCTGACCTTTGAAGAAGTTCAATCAGCCTTGTATTCGAAGGACTTGAACGAATGAAAGGAGCATAAACCTTCGACGGTTAGTGAAGGTTTGGCCGTTAAAGGAAAATTCTTGCGAAAGGATAATAAGTTCGACAAGAAGAAAGGTAAAAGTCAACAGAAGTTTTACAGTGGTGAAGCATCTGGTATTCGATGCTATCATTGTAAGAAGGAGGGCCACACAAGAAAAGTGTGCCCTAAACGCCTAAAAGATCATGGAGGAAAGGATAATGGTAATGCAACTATTGTTCAAGATGATTTCGACTCATCTAATATTTTTGTGGTTTCGAGCAGTAACCCGTCGAAGGAGTGGATTATGGATTATGGGTGCACTTGGCACATGACTCCAAACAAAGTCTTGTTCGAGGAATTATGTGATCAAGATGGTGGATTTGTATTGCTGGGAAACAACAAAGCTTGCAAGATTGCAGGTGTTGGATCTGTGAGATTCAAACTCCATGATGAGTCAATAAGGTTATTGACTGAAGTCAGGTATGTACCTGATTTGAAGAGAATTTTGATTTCTCTTGGTGAATTCGACAAGAAAGGATATGTTTTTCAAGGAGAGAAAAATGTCCTAAGAGTCATGAAGGGGTCGAAGGAAGTCATGAGAGGCGTGAAGAAACAATGCTTGTATACCCTTGAGGCTGAAGTTGTAAGTGGTTCGACAAATGTTGCATCCACGAAACCTTTGTCGAAGACAGAAATTTGGCACATGAGAATAGGCCATGTCAGTGAAAGGGGTCTGGTCGAATTGGGGAAACAAAATTTTCTTGGTGGAGACAAAGTCGAAAAGCTGAAGTTTTGTGAACCCTGTGTACTTGGAAAATATTGCAGAGTGAAGTTCAACAAAGGCAAACAAAGAACACATGGATGCCTTGATTACATCCATGTTGATCTTTGGGGGCCTACAAGGTGTCCATTACATTCAGAAGCAAGGTATTTTCTATCCATAGTAGATGACTATTCTAGAAAGTTATGGGTATTCATTCAGAAGACTAAGGATGAAACTTTTGAGAATTTCAAAGGTTGGAAGACTCTGGTCAAAAATCAAACTGGTAGAAAGGTCAAGAGGCTGAGAACAGACAATGGTCTTGAATTTTGAAATGAGGCATTCGACAGCTTTTGTGTTGCCTCTGGTATTGCAAGACACAAAACTACTGCAAGCACTCCACACAAAAATGGTTTAGCTGAAAGGTTTAATCGAACCATCTTGGAGAGAGTTAGATGCATGTTGACTAGTGTTGGGTTAAAGAAGGTGTTTTGGGCTGAGGTTGTTTCGACAACAACATATCTGATAAACAGATGTTCTTCGACTGCATTAGATATGAAGACACCTGAAGATGTTTGGTCGGGACATCCACCAAATCTCGACAAACTGAGAGTATTTGGCCGCGTAGCCTATGCTCACATTAGGCAAGACAAGGTCGAACCTAGAGCTCTTAAATGCATGTTCATGGGATACCCTGAATGAGTCAAAGCTTATAGACTATGGTTCCTAGAGTCAGGTCACAAAAGGATTATCTCCAGTCAAGATGTTGTTTTCAATGAAGCTGAAATGGCGTTCAAGAAAACGGATGATGTTGGTCGAAGTGTAGAAGTATCTGACGAAGAGCTGGAATAGGTAGAGATTCCTGTTGAGGTGGAGCATGTTGATGCTGAATTGCATATCCCAGATAAAGTTAAAGAAGAAGAAGATGCTGATGAAGTTGAGGAAACTACCGATGACTATCTATTGGCAAGAGATAGGACACGAAGAGTCATCAAACCACCTCAAAGATTTGGGTATGCAGATCTTATAGCTTATGCCTTAATCTCTGCAAGTGAGGTTCTAGATGAAGAACCAAGAGACCATAAGGAAGTTATGAGGAGTCAAAATAAGACTGAATGGCTGAAGGCCATGGATGATGAGATGAAGTCTCTTCATGATAAAAATACTTAGGAATTGATCAAGAAACGTGTTGGAGCCAGGTTAGTCAGCTGTAAATGGATTTTCAAAGTTAAGGAAGGAATTGAAGGAGTGACGTTGAAAAGATACAAGGCAAGGTTGGTTGCAAGGGATTTCACTTAGAAAGAAGGTGTAGACTTCAATGATGTGTTTTCTCCTGTTGTGAAGCATAGGTCCATTTGAATGTTGCTTTCCATGATGGCACAGTTCGATCTTGAACTGGAACAGATGGATGTGAAGATTGCGTTCTTGTATGGTGATCTAGATGAAACAATCCTAATGAGGAGACCTGAAGGGTATGTCGAAAAGGGAAAGAAATATTATGTGTGCAAGTTGAATAGATCTTTATATGGGCTGAAATAATCTCCTCGACTGTGGAATAGGAGATTTGACAAATTCATGGCACGCATAAGTTTCATTAAAAGTCAGTTCGACCATTGTGTTTACTTCAGATTTCATCCTGGTAATTTATTTTTCATTTTGTTGCTTTATGTTGATGATATTCTCATATCAAGTAACAATGCCGAAAAGGTAATGAGGGTGAAGGCTGAACTCAATAAGGAGTTCGAAATGAAGGATTTGGGAGCATCTTCTAGGATTATTGGGATTGACATTCGAAGAGATAGAAAACAGTCAAAATTATGCTTATCTCAAGAGACATATTTACGGAAGATTCTCGAAAAGTTTGGTATGTTGAATTCGAAACCTGTTGTGACTCCAATAAACCCTCAATTCAAGCTGAGTATTGATAAGTGTCCCAGTACTGAGGTCGAAAGAGCTTATATGAATAGCATCCCATATGCTAATGTAGTAGGTTCTTTGATGTATGTTATACTTTGTACTAGACCCGACATAGCATATATAGTAAGTCTTGTAAGCAGGTACATGGCGAATCCTGGAAAGGCTCACTGGCAAGCATTGAAGTGGATTCTAAGGTACATAAATGGGTCTCTGAACAAATTCTTAATTTATGGTGGAGCCTTGGGTGAAGATAGTAAAGAAGTAATTGAAGGATATGTCGACCCTGATTATGCAGGTTGTATGGATTCCATAAAATCTATTTTTGGATATGTTTTCACTTTGTTTGGTACATCAATTAGTTGGAAATCAACACTTCAGAAGGTTGTTGCATTATCAACCACTGAAGCGGAATATATTGCTTTAACTGAAGCTGTGAAAGAAGCATTGTGGCTTGAAAGTTTTGCTAAGGAGCTGAAAATTCAAGGTGAATTTATCACTGTTAAATGTGATCGTCAAAGTGCAATACACATGTCGAAGAATTCAGCCTATCATGAGCGAACCAAGCACATTAATGTGAGGTTTCATTTCGTTAGAGGGGTAATCGAGCATGGAGAAGTCCAAGTGCTGAAGGTTTCGACAGATCATAATGCTGCTGATCACCAAGACATTTCCTAGTTGCAAGTTTTCCCACTGTATGCAGTTGATAAAGTTGCATGAAGAAAACTAGTTCGTTAGTTGATAATAGAGTTTGTTCCAAGGTGGAGATTTCTGAGATATTGGATTGAACTCTATTGGGTCTAAGGTAGTATCTTGGTTTGACGGTTCGACAGAGTTTAGCATGCAGTCGAAGGTTGCTCACATGCTGTTGTCGAAGTGTTACAAGTTGTATTTGAAGTTTGTTCTAGCTTGTAGTGTCGAAGGATGCTATGACTGTTAGCATCGAATTGGACCTATTTTTCATGTCTAATTGGTTAAGTTAGCTTGTACCCTAAGTTAGCTTGTAATGGATATTTGTGATAAAATCCCATTAGTTTAGTATGTTAGGTTTATTATAAATAGCATACTAGTCCCTCAATATTGCATACTACAAATTCTATTTTAGGGTGAGAGGGTTATTTGTTATTCTTGTATACTTGTAATCTTATTTCAAGAGTAAGGAAATAATAGCAGTTAATAACCAATTTTTGTGTTCATCGTGTTCTTTATTTTTTTCTACCCTAATTGTTTCTTGATCATTAAGCAACAAGTTTATATTTTGTTCTAAGGCATCCGATTCACAACAATATTATAAATATTTACCATTTCACTTTTGAAATTGAGATAATGCATTGTGCATTTCCTTTAAACTTTTTAAAAATTTTAAAATATTTCTTTTAAAATTACTTTTTATTTAATCTGTCTAATATAAATGTAATGTGGCAGGATATTTTTTTTTTGCAATATTGACAGTTTTAGTATTTGTCATAGTGAATTTAATTTAATTAAAATATAATTATTTATTGTTTTGAAATATTTAATAAAAAACCATCTTCTTCAACTGTGTGTGTCCTAACTCTTTTACCTTAATTTTGTTTTCCAAATAGCTTTTAGTAAAAAACACATAATCCGACCATTTAATTTTGTTTCAATGTTATCTTCAATGACAAATCCAACCAAAGCAATGTTTATGTCATTCTCATTTGTAAGAATTTGAGTTGGACATTTGTGTGGCTGTCAAGTTTGTATGATTTCGTATCAATGTTATAAGGGACTCAATAAATAAAGGTTTTCATAGAGATGTCTATTTGGAGAGGTGATAACACATATGATTTGTTCATATGGGGTGAAGATATGAGAACAAAAGATGAAAAATGAAGATGAGAGCAATATGAATGAGTTGGAAGTTGTGGATTATTTGAAGGAGACTTTGAAGATTCAAAGAAAAAGAACAAGAATTTGAATAATAAACTGAATTCATAGAAAGTTTTAGAAAAATGAAAATGTTATGTATTGCAATATCTTTTATGTTTACTATGTATTTTATTTTGAGAGACACTGTTGTATTGTTGAAAATGCACATTATTTAACTATATGTATTGACAATGTTTGATGATAGAATGTTGATTTTGATTAAATAATTGTTATAATTTGCACAAATTTGGCATAGTAACACTTAAATGTTGGACTAAATTGGCATAGTAACACCTTAATGTTGGACTAAAATTCTGGCATAACAACAATTAAAATTCATACATGTTCTAGCCTTAACTTGATTTAATAATTTGAGATCTATTGTGATATTACAAAATAGATATACAACCACTCAATAGTAGAATTTTTTGTAAGAACTACATATAATATTGATGGTTTAATTTCATACAAGAATTCTTAGAGTACCAATACAGATACAAAATACTCAGAGTAGTAGAATTCTCACAATACACAAAATAGTTATGGTACCAAAACAAATACAATCTAAAATAGCATAAGCAATAGAACGCTTATAATACACAAAATACTTAGGGTACACAAAATGTTTAATGTTGTTACATGTACTTAGAGTACAAACAAATGTAAAAATACTCTAAAAAAAGCATGCTTGAATCTTCAAAAAAGGAGACCCTTTTGAATCATTGAGACAGACCATTCTACATTTCATTGCAACTCTTTATTCTCTTAGCACTACCACCAACTGGTTCTTATTCTCAAGGAATCACAAGTGGATCTTCAATATTCTTTCCAGGTCCCACAATTTCATGTGTCTTGGTCGTCATAATTCTATCGCTTTTTTTCTTTTTTAAAGTGGATCATGGCTGACTTTTCATTTTTGATGTCATGTTTTTGACCTATAATGATAACATAAGTTTAGCATAATGAAGAAATGAATAAAACTAAGTATTTACAATAATTATCATAACATAACTTACAGGGTCATTGCTACTTGGCTTGTAAGTAAATATTCCTTAACAACTTCTGGTTGTTTGAATGCAATAGTCTTAGTAGACTTAAATATTATGGGTCTTACACCAATGAATATTTTAACACCACTTGATGTTGGCTTGATAGAAGTAATTTGTTTAGTAGGAGTAGGTTGTTTAGCAGGACTTGTGTCAATACAAAGTGGTTGATTGTCTAGTACCACATTATCTTCAAAGTCTTCATCATTCAACAATAGAGCTAAGGTTTCAGGGTCTATCCCAAAAAAATTTCTCAAACCAATATTATGTTCAATAGATACCTAATTTTAGGTCTAAGTACATGAATGTTAAGATAAATTATATGAGGTTTAAGGTCATTAATTGCAAGTTCAGGTAGATGAGGTTCTTGATTGCAAGGTGTTTATCCTTCTTACATGTTTTACCCTTTTGTCCATATTCTAAGCACTTCTTGCACTTATGGATTGTATTTATTCTTTGACATTTGGTTTGGTTTTCCTCATCTGGTTCCCTTCTATGGAGTTTCTTTGGCCTTCATGTACCATGTTTGAACATTGGTGGCAATATTATAGGATTAGTGATATTGGGTCATTTGTTTTGTCAATTTATGTGATTGACAACTTCATTATAGTATTTTATGTAAGTAGACCCATGATAACACTTATGTAAATACTTGATTGGATCATCAACCTTCCTATGTATTCCAATAACACCATGTTTACATGGGATCCTAACTAAGTCACAAAAGTTACATGAACATGTGTGTTTTTCCAACTTTATAACAAAGCTATCAGTGAACAAGACATGTGTTACTTGAAATGTTAATCTCTCGGCATATGTTACAGACCAAGTTACCCTTTTTTCAATCTCTCTATCTAATATCCTAAGTGTCTTAGACATTATCTCCCCTTATAATTTTATATTTTTCCCCTAAGTGTGGCTAACTTACCCATAAGGTAATTCCTCATCCAATCAAACATGGTAATCACAGGTTTGTCCCTTTATAGCAAGATATAGTAGCATTAAATTATTTACTAAGATTGTTTATTAGAACATCACACTTAGAGTAAAATGGAAATGCATGCTTACACCTTTTGTGTTTGGGAACAATATTTAACCATTCAAAAGCCTATAGATTCACCTACTAATTTGCATCATCTTAGCTTCATGTGCTTCATAGTATGTCGCCTTTGTTGCATCCATCATGAGATCTATAAATAATGTGCCACCTCCAAATTTCTTCTTGAAGTCAGAATACAAATGCCTAATACAAAACTTGTGTTCATATCTAGGTCATTCCTCTTCAAAAATTTGCATAAGTCCCTACAAAAATAACACAACTTTTCAGCAAACCATGAAATAATAAACACGCGCTAATAGGAATACCTTATGTTGATCATAAATGAAGTATTGATGTTGAGTATAATCAAATGAAAGTATTTTTTATCGTATCCGCAAGGATTGAAGCGATATAAAAATCGTTCAACAATTTCTATTATTCTAAGCAGAAGTTCCAAGATGTTTGATTTATACGTTACAGGAAGTAAACACATACACTAAATAAAGATAGTTTTAGAGGAAAAGGATTTTTGGGAATCGACATTCATTCGCCGATTAAATATGTACATCACGAAACAGTTATACACAACTTAAGCATGTTTCGTTAGCATTACATATCGCTCACAAACAAGGTTTATTTCAAAATCTTGATGAGATTTCTACCTTATGGATTAATCGACGATTTCTCAGCCTATTAAACCATACAACAACATTAACATTAGATACTTTTGGTCAATATTAAACCTAAATCTATGTATAGCATTTAGAGTTTAATAGATGTTATCTTGGATCAAGATTAGAACCGTATTTGTCAATATCAATTCAATCCATGAAATAAATGATAAAATAAAGATAACATCAATAATGATTCATACATAAATTGTGTATAACACCATGATTAGTGAGAATACATATTGTTTCAGTGAACTACAACCAATCCCAACAAGAGATGAATTTAACTACTCATGGTAGCTTGAAGCATAATGGACAAATTAATTTGAACCAACATCAACGACAATTTCCCGACTCTTGATGCGTATCCAGTTCCTCCCCCTTACAACCTATCATATCCTCTAATATAATACAATGTAGTTTTATATTACAAGATGGAATAATTTATGAACTGAGTTATGTGCTATTTATAGAAGCTATGGCCGCTTGAGTTCTCTAAGCGAACTATATTTCGCTAAGCAAAGTCTTGCTTCTTCATTAAGTTTTCAAATCAACCCGTCTTCAGGAAACTGCCAAAGTTCGCTAAGTGAAGTGATGCTCTCTTAGAGAAGTTACTCTCTTCAACCTTAAGTTCTTTCAAAATATATTTCTATGACTGCCCCGATTTGCTATGTGAAGGCTTTGTTTATCCTCGTTGCTGGAGAAATTGGTTGATTTGATTTTGTCTTCACTTCGTTGGAGGTTTGCTAAGGGAATTGTTCACTGCAACTTTTGCTTAACGAAGTCTTTGTTTCCTGTTTTTTTCTTTAAGGGCCAAAACCTTCACAAATGCAAACCAAACCAAGTAAACTTGCACAATAACACTTTTATTCAATAGTTTTAGGTTTTTATGTTCGAATCTTGCAATGTAATTAAGATAAATTCCATTTTTTAATATGATAATTTACTATGAATCAAACACTTATCAAACTCTCCCCAAATTGAATCGTTGTTTATCCTCAATAACAAATTGTCTTTAGACATTATTAATTTCATCAGAATAACATATTTCTCATTTTTTTACCAGACATTCTGATTTTGAGAAATTTACTAATATTCCTTGGTAACACAACTTACTAATTCTGATAAGATTATAAGTTAGCCCTTTCACAATAAGAACATCTTCTAAACTAGGTGATACAACACGTCAATTTTGCAACTCCTTTAATTTCACCTTTATATCAATCACCAAATTTGACAAAACCTGTGAGATGAGAGGTGATGTCTACCAACAACTTTTGAACCCCTGTCATATGTCTAGAACATCCTCTATTAAGGTACCGATCTTCCCTGATTAAAGCTCTCAATGAAGTATGAGCTATAAGGTTAACATTCATATCCTTAACACTTCTCTTTTTGCTTACTTGATTAGCCTTGGAATGATCTGAAGATTTTGGATTTCCATACAATTTCTAAATAAAGGGTTTATATGACCATACTCACCACAATAATGAAATTTCCAAGACGACGATTGGAATTCAGTTGAATTTACATAATGTCTTCCAGGATAATGTGACATATGAGTGGACATGTTGATCATTCTTTTCTTTTCAGGAGGAAAGAGGTTTTCTACTGATGTGTTCTTTTGTTGATTATCAACCCATGTATCTCCAGGATCTTTCATAATATCAACTCCATTTTTCATTTTTCTCAACAAATCTATCATGCTATTGAGCTTGGAATTTAAGAGATTTACCTCACTTTGAAGATGATAAACAATACATAGAAGTTTCTTCTTTTCATTCTCTAATTTAGCTATGATATTTCTCTGATCTTCCTCTATCGTAAGAATTTCCTCACATTTGTCACAAGTATCCTTTAAAGACACATCCAAACATTCATTGAGTACATTCTCATCACATGATTCAACTTCGTCTTCCCATAAGCCAGAGAGAGCATTCACAGACTTGACAGTCTCTAGGTTAGGATCATCTTCTAACTCATCATCATAAGACCAAGATATAGAAATCCACTTTTTCTATTTCTAAAGATATATTGGAAATTCGGGTCTAATGTGACCAAAACCTTCACACTCATAACATCAAATTCCTTTGCTTTGATTGGACTTCTCCTCTGTTCTGGTATTTTTCTAAAAATCATCATCATTGTTGATGTCAAATGAGATGTTCATGACATTTGGTCTTCCTCTTATGTCCATTATTTTCATAATTCTATTGAATTTCTTTCCAAGTAATACAATGGTACTTGACAATCCTTCCTCAGTGTCCAAATCAAACTGTCTTTCTTTACCTTCAGAATTGGACACAAAAGCTATATTTTTGCTCTTTTAATCAGATTTGTCACTAATAGCCAATTCAAAGTTTGAAGTGACCCGACAAGTTCATCAACCCTCATGTTATTGATGTCATATTCTTTTTCAATGAATATTACCTTCATGTCAAACCTCTTAGGTAGAGACATCTGAATCATTATAACAAGCTTTTCTTATGCCATCTTCTTCCCAAGGCACTAGATGCATTTTCTATTTCAAGAACATTCATGTGAGAGTATTGAAAGCTTTCATCATTATTCATCTTTAGGTTCTCAAATATGGTAGTAAGAAGTTGAAGTTTGAACATATTTACTTTAGATTTACCTTCATGAGTTGTCTCAAGGATTTCCTAAGTATCTTTAGCTACAGTACAAAAATTTATTAATTTGAAAACATTCGTGTCCACTCCATTGAATAAAGCATTCAAGGCTTTGGAATTTTCAAGAGATAATTCATCTTCCTCCTTAGACCAATCTTCTTTTAGCTTCAAGGAGTCATTCCCCTCTTTTTCCTTTACAACAGGATGATTCCATCCTTTTAAAACAGCCTTACAAGATTTGTTGTCCATGGATTTTAGAAAGGCTACCATTCTAGCCTTTAAATAGTCATAGTTTGCACTATCTAATAGAGGTGGTCTGTTGTTGTATCCTCCTTCCTTATCCATAATACCAAAAATTATTCTCCCTGGAGCTCACCCAAACACAAAATATGGTGCTTGCTCAGATGCCAATTAAAATTCTGGCACTATAAAAAAATGATGCCAAGACTAATGTCTCAACACCAAAACACAATATCAGCACAAATTTTATGACATTATCTACCTAATACAAATATTCGCAAAAGTTGAATTATGCAAAAAAGTAAATTGATGAAGATAAAATAACATAATCAATTGTTAACCCAGTTCGATGCAATATCACGTACTTTGGGGGATACCAATCCAGGAAGGAAATCCACTATGATAATATTAGTTTAAAGCTAAACAACCCTAATTTACAACTTATCGCCTAATCACTACCTCTTTAAACTTCTACCTAGAAATCCTCTAAATATGAGATCCCCCTTTCACTTCCCACAACTCTCAATGATAAAACTAGTCACAAATCAGTGATAAGAACCAAAATAGAAGATTACACTTCCAATAAACAATACTTAACTCTTTGCTTAAAAGCTCATGATTTAGAATATTAACTTGACACATAATCAACTCTTTGCTTAAAAGATCATGAGTGATGGGCAAGTAACAATAAAATAAATCACTCTACCTCTTCATATCAAAATATACAAGGGCGACACACAAAAGCACAAAAACTTTAAAAGACTCTGAAAGCCTAAACCCTTTTACACCCACAGTTTCTTGTTGTGAATGCTTATTTTTTTAGGTTTAGCAAGTCCTTATTCATAGACTCTTGCAGAATGGGCTTGGACTCTTCAATCAAATCAAATCTTATAATTTTAAATCATTGGAAAGATCTTCAACAAAAATATGAACTAATCTTCAAAGTTTCCTAAAAAGACTCAAAGATCATTTTTAACGAAACCAAATCAAATTTGCATTGTGCCTAATAAGATCTTCTTGACATGCAGAAATAAGTGAGATATATCCAAGGGGTTCTCACAAAATCAAATCAAATATGTTAAGGAAAATATCAGCACCACATATTGTGTATTTGACCAAGATGTCAAGACATCTGGCTCAATATTTGTCTGATATTCATGACACCATAAACTGTCAAGATATTGTGACATCTTTCTCAACATCAACTAAGAACCATGTTTCAGAAAAATTTATGTCAATCATAAAACCATGGATCTAACATAACCAATATTCATGACTAAGACACAAGTCTTCCACCCGATACATACACAAATAATTTAAAGAAAAACAATAGATTTTCTAATGTACCTTTAATCTACCTCTCACACACAACATTTAGAGTTAGAGATCCATAAAAATGGTTTCTTGACAAATTTTGAATATGATGAATAGTAACTTAAAAATCTCAACACATCTATCTAATTTCTAATAGGATCCCCATGCTAGGAGGTTAATCACAAAGTATTAACAAGGAAGATAAGATTTGGTGAATAAAGAACACACATTTGGGTTCTCTCGAGGTTCTTGGAAAAAATGAGTTTCTTGGATTTGGTGAATATCTTAAGATTGATCAATTTAATCCATGATTTATCAACTATATATTTTCTCTTGATTTCTTATTCTAATACAAAAATACACAACTGTGTAATAAGAGATTGTGTTACCACACACTTATTATGAGTATCACCTTGTGTTTCAATTTTGGTCAAACATTATATATATCATAGACAACAAATAAAAAGGTAGGAGATATGGTGCTAGAGGGTAGACACACTTGAAAAATAAGGATACAATAAGGTTTTATCAAATCACAGGGTAATGATTCGAATCAAACAAACAATGACTTGAATCGGTTGTTGGAAAATAAAAGAGTTTTTTCATCATTTGAGTCATGCACTACCTATGATTCGAGTCAAAGAGTGTTGTGATTCGAATCATACTCTCATGATTAGAATAAAGTGAGCCAGAGTCAAATTGTCTCTTTCAAGGAATGTTATGTTTTAAGTCACGTTATACATGATTTTAATCAAGCTTCACAACAGCCTTGATTCAAGTATTCCAACTTATGATTTAAACTATTATCACTCAATTGACCTAAATCAAATTTCTAGGCTAAAAAATAAGGCATTATCATGGATTGAACTACGAATTTATTGAATGAAGAGGATCTCAAATATACAACACTAAACATGGTCCAAGCAATACAGATAGAAATGAACCAATAACGAATTTCATACATATTAAATCAAATAATATACATACACATAAATCGACAAATTACAAACACGCGATAAATCAAATTAAGCATATACAGACATTGAAAATCCATCAAAACATAAATGATACCGATGACGTGTGTAATTTCATCACATTTATAGGCTTGGCTTCTAATATTAGTAATTTCATATGTTAACGTTTCATCGTTATTTTATGAAAAACTAAATATAATCTTTAATATCTAAGTTTCTCTTTTCTATTTTATCATGTTATTCAATTAACTTAGCATTTAATTTGAATAATTTATTGTATGATAAGATTGTTACCTCACAACTATCTTCTTCATCTAAGACCTTCAAGCTAACATGTTCATTTTCTTCATTGGATGAAGGATCTCTGAAGATTCAACCAAAGGTTGGTTCTTTCAAGATTTGTTCTAAAGATATTGCTTGTTGAGACTTCTTCCAAATTTATGCTTTCAAAGGTTCCAGTGAATTAAACTTACTTATCGTCTTCATTCATTAAAGTGTGTATTCTCCTATGTGTATTTTCTCCATTATCAGGCGACGAGTCTTTTAAAGATCGTTCATCCACTAAAATTATTCTTTCAAAGTTGATTTTTCTTCTTATTTTTCACATGAGGTCTTTGATGAAGTTAGTAAATTTTCTTCTTAGATTCTTGAACACATTCCTTCATCTTTTAATATTTGAATCAACTCGTTAAGTTTCTTAATGATTTTTCCTTCTTAGATTTTTTCTGAAGGTCATAAACATTTCCATCTCTCGATTTAAGGGTTGGATTAGGTTTCTCATTCTAATTATCATCTCTTAAATATTTATCAGTTATGAAAGTTTTAACATGTCTTCCATAATTCTCAATAGTTGAGCACCATATATGAAGAGAGGATTTACATTCATTTGATGTTTAAACGTCTCCGTCTCGCGTATTAGAGAAACTCCATAGATCATTTCATGAGTGTTCCACATAACTTTGGTGGAATTACAATTTAGAACATAAATAACTTATTTTTCACTTAAAGGCATGATAAAAAATTATCTTCAAAATTAAAATTGAATTTTCTTGTATCTTCTTTGGTCCAAAAGAAATCAAGTTTATCTACTACTTCACTGTTAACATAGTCAGTAAGGATAAACTGGTTACTAATTATCATTTCCACAATTCAAGATTAATACTTTGAATAAAAATTTAATTATAGCTTTTCCCAAGGCAAATCTATCCCGTTACATAATGGAGGTGTGTTTAGGAAAGTTCTCTTGTTAGAAAAAGTGTTGGAAGTCATCTTCCTCAAAAGATTAATATTTAAATAAGAGTTAGACTTTGATACCATTTGTTAAACATGTGACTTCATACCTAAGAGGGAGAGTTGAATTGCAGAGGTTTTAGAAATGTTGTTTGAAAACGAAAACATTTGAAAAATATGAGTTAAAAAATAATTTTTTAAAGAAACAAGTAAATAAATAGCGAAATAAAAGGATAAATGGAAAAACAAAAACAAAAACAATAAAATAAAGATATAAGGGAGAGAGAAGCACCCAAAATTTATATATGTTCGATCTAAATTGACCTAGCCATATTCTAAAAATTATTTTTGAAAATATTCAATAAATTTGAGAGTTTTAAGAATAGTGTGTATGAATCTTCTCATACAAAAAATAAAATTTAAAAGCTAACCTCCAACGAAACAACGAACTGAGGTGAAGAGAAAGTTTGATTATCAGATTGTCAGGTTCAAATCTCTGTTTAGATTTCTCCATATGTGGGCAATGCATCTTGGTTGTTTAAATATTATTGAGTCCTCTTGGAAGACTAAGGTGGTGGGATGTCCTATGTATGTTTTAACAAGAAAGCTTCAAATTCTAAAAAAACAATCTTTAAGTCTGGAACCAAAACTTTTTTGGTAATGTTCACTCCCAGGTAAAGCAGCCTGAGCTGGAGCTTATTGATATTCAGGA
Source organism: Vicia sativa (assembly GCA_021764765.1). Taxonomy (NCBI): domain Eukaryota; kingdom Viridiplantae; phylum Streptophyta; class Magnoliopsida; order Fabales; family Fabaceae; genus Vicia; species Vicia sativa. The sequence goes on from CM038796.1 coordinate 137,909,769, forward strand.
GAAAATTAACAGGAAGGGCCACACTGATATTTTGTCTGTTATGAAAAAAAATGCTTCATCTAAGTTGGATCTTGCTCTTAACATAAGGGAGTTTTATTGAAATGAAAAGGCTAGGGTTCAATGGCAAGTGAAGGGAGATAGAAACACCAAGTTTTTTCATAGACTCACTAAAATTAGGAATTCCACAAAGAATATTCATAATATGAGAGTTGGAGACAACACCATCAACAATCATGATCAGATTTCAGAGCATGTGGTAAATCACTTCAAAAACCTTTTTGACAATTTTTCTTTATGCAGGACAATAATTTGGTTGACGAGGTAATCCCTCTTTTGGTCACAGAGCAGGCTAACTGTAACGCCCCAAATTTAATTAATTGGTTAGTTAAATTATTTAAGGATTTGATTATTGGATTTATAAGAAGTTCGAGAATCAATCGAATTTTATTCGGTTAGTCAGAGAATTAATAAAGTTGATTACGTTGAAAAATTAATATTAGATATAATATTATTATTATTGGACTTTTATTTATTTAAGTTAAAGTCGGATTTTAGTCGGATCGATCGGAAAATAATATTAAGGATAATATTATTTAGTTGTTGGAACATTTTATTTAATTGGACTAGTGTATTTAATTGAAGTGGGCTTGAATTGTGGTGTCACAAAGTAATAAGAAGGTGTATTTCCTAGGCCCAATAAGACAAGGTGAATATTCTATTATATATTGATTATTTGGAAAAAGAATAGGTTTTGTGTTGGTGGCTATAAGTATTGCTTTAGAAAAGGAGAGAAATCAAGGGTTTGAGAAGGAAGTAAGAACAAAGAAGATGCAAGGAAGAACCAAGAGCAAGAGTTGAAGATTATAGAGTTGCCATCAATCTAAGAGGTAAGAATGGAGTTCTAACTCTATAACGGGATACATGATGAATTGTATGCGGGAATTGGGTTATTGTAATTACTGTTATCATGTGATGTTTTATTGCGAATGATTGTTGTAATCGACGTTGAAATTGGTTGTTATCGATGAATTAGTTGTGAGCAATTTATTTATGTTGTTTTGTTACGATTTCTATATAGCTGTGGTACTGTACTGGGTTGGTGAAAGGTTGGTGGAGATAAAAGTTGCTGGAAAACGTATTGAAAACAAAAGTTTGGAGTTCATCCCTACGCTTTGCACCAATCAAGGACGCGGCGCGAACCCTTTTCTATCAAATTCAAAGGTGTTGCGCTGCATCGCTTGTTTTGCTTCAAAATAATTCTTGAGAATGAATTGGTAGTAGGTTCTGTGTAGGTTGCAGAATCTTTAAGTAGCAGAATTAGGATTATTACTAGTATGGAAATTTATTGAATCGACCAAAGTAGCATGCCATTAGATTAATTTGATTTAAGTTGCAGGATAGTTTAATAATTAATTTTAGTAGCCGCTCCTAAATAATTGGAAGGATATTAGTATGGTAGTTAGTTGAATGGAATTAAGTAATTGTGTTGGCAGCAGAGTGATGATAATCGGTTCCGATGAATAAAGTTGCAGTAACGATTACCTTAAGTGAAGTATGACCCTTAGTAGCATGGAAAGGATTGTGTAATCTATTGTAGTAGGGATAATGATGGTTTGTGTAGTAGGCAGTGACAATGGCTGAAGCGGATGGATACAGCAGAATGATGAATGTACAATGTTGTTAGGATTTAACAAGAAACTTTAGTAAATAATGAATATAGCATAATAGTAGCGTTGGTAGTAAATTAGCAGAATGGTTGTGTAACAATGTTTAGTGGCAGACTTAGTAGTAGAGGCTAAGTTGATTGGTTGCAGAGTTGGCATACCTTAGTAGAGGACTATGTAGAATTATCAGTAGAAGTTACTTAGTGTAATAAGTTGGCATAAGAAGAATGTAGTAACTAGGGGTAATTTTATTAATGGATGATAGGTGGTACAAGTTTGTATGAAGTAGTATAAGTAAGACTTGTAATAAAAGTATTGGTATGAATAAGTTGTTGTTGTTGTTATGTTGTTGTTAAATTGCTATGTTGCAGGTGATGAATAAATATTGTAATGCCTTTAACGATTTGGTAGAGATAAAATTGTAGGTTTATGGCCGGTGTCAGTTTGTTGTTATTACTACGTTGTTGTTGAAATACCAAGTTGTAGGCTTATGGCCAGTGTTGAAACATTGCTAAGTTGTAGGCCTTTGGCTAGTGTTGAATTGATGTTGTTGTTGCGTTGTTGTTGTTGTTGTTGTTGTGATATTGTGGTTTTTGTCGCATGCTATAAATTGCATTATTAAGTTGTCCTGGATTGGCACCATGTTGGCCTGGATTGACAATTTTTATGTTGGAGCAAATGCTCACCACGTTGGGCGTTGGGGGCAAAGTTAATTACTTGAAGGCTTATGCCTTGTGCCTCAGAATTACTGGAAATATTCTAAGTTGGGAGTTTTACTCCATTGGTACCACATGCATATGCACAGTTGAGTTGCATTTCAAAGTCACATAATTATAGTTGTTACATCGATGTGTCGATTGATTTAGGTTGTTGGTTTTGTTCACAAGTGGTGAAATAGTTGTTATGTTGTGTTGGAAATATTGTTGTGATATAATTGTTATAATTGTGGTCGTTGCTAATTGTTAGTATATATGTTGCTGTAATCGTTGTTGGTATTGTCGATATAATTGTTGTTTGGATTATGTGAAGCGGTGAATTATATGATCTACATTCTAATATATTATTTATCATGAACTCAATTATATTGGTAGATATCTCACCCTTTCATTTGTTTCGCCATTGCCTTTATACTGGTAACGTGCAGGTATTTGAGAATGAAGAATATAGTTGCTGTTAGTCCAAGTCGGTTTAGTTGCTCTGATACGTAGCACTCAGGGGAATGAACAATTATTGTTTAATTGTTGTTATTGTTTTAGTAGTTGAATCTTAAGTTGCTATTATTAAATAATTGTTATATTAAAAGTTGTTTTGAGCTGAACATGAGGTTATATCATTATAAGTTGAATTATGTGAAATCACTTATTAATAAAAGTTGTTTTAATTTCGAAAGAATAAATCAACTTGTTATCACTTTATCCGAACCAGTGTTATGTATCTGAATTAATTATGGTTATACGAAGTTGTTCTAAGTTGAAAATGTGGCATCTCATTTGTTTGTTGAAAATTTTATACTCTGATTTTCCTTATAATTACCGGGTAGAAATGGGGTGTTACATTAACACCTTGCTTACTCTTGTTCCTTCTGAAGAGGAGATCCACAATGCAATGTTCAGCTTGAAGAGGGACAGTGTTGTTGGCCAGGACGAATTTGGCACTAATTTTTTTCCAATCTTTCTGGAATGTGGTTAAGGAGGATGAAATTTAAGCTATTTTGAAATTCTTCACATAAGGCTGGATTTCTCCCAATTATAATTCGAACGCGCTTGTTTTAATTCATAAAATCATGGAGGCGAATAGGATTGATCATTATAGGATAATTGCTCTTGCTAATTTCAAGTTAAATATTTTAACAAAAAATTGGCGGATAGGTTAGCTTAAGTTCTGCCCCAGATCATCTCCAATGAGAAAAAGGATTTTATTCATGGGAGACGCATATAGGATTTCATTTGTTTAACTTTGGAGGTGGAAACATCATGACGAAGTTCGACATTTCCAAGGCTTTTGATACTTTATGTTGAACTTTTCTTCTAAAAGTGCTCAAGCCATTTGGCTATTGTGATAAATTTTGTAACTGGATACATATTATTTTTTTTCCAGCAAAAGTGTCAATTTCCATCAATGGTGAATCTCATGGTTTCTTTAATTGTCGGAGGGGTCTCAGGCCAGGAGATCCCATGTCTTTTTTGTTGTTTTGTATAGCTGAAGATGTTCTTAGTTATGGGATTTCTCATTTGGTTCACAATAATCAGATCAAGCTCATTATAACGACTAAGAATATGAAAGTTCCTTCTCATACCTTGTACGTTGATGATATCATAACTTTCTCTAAAGGTTGTACTTCTTATATAGATGATATTGCTAATTTGTTTAGTAGGTGGACTGCATGTTCTGGGTAGGTGTGCAACCCCAGTAAATCTACTATGTATGTTGGATCCATGTCAAATGCTAGACACCTTAGTTTGGCAAATAGAATTAGATTTTCATTGGGTCATCTTCCTTTTGTTTACCTGGGTGTTCCAATTTTCAAAGGCAGGCCGAAGCAAATTTATTTCCATCCTATAGTAGATAGAATCAAAACCAAGCTTGCTTCTTGGAAGGCAAGTCTTTTATCCATTGTTGGCATAATTCATAATATGATGATGTACTCTTTATTGGTTTATTCTTGGCCAATTAATTTAATTAAGATCGTGGATAGCTGGTGCAGAAACTTCATTTGGAGCGCCGATATCCAAAAGAGGAAGTTTGTGACACTTGCATGGAAGACTTGCTGCAAAGATTTCAAGTATGGCGGTTTCAGTTTGCGGTCTCTTAGAGTTATTAATGAGGCCACATATGTAAATCAGCGGCGGAGTACTCTAAACAAAACCGATGATTGGGAAAATTATTAAATTCTCGGGTTTTCAAAAACGACAAGCTTGTCAAGTATCATGTGTTTTCCTCTTTATGGACTGGTTGCAAATATTTTTCGAATGTCATCGGGGAGCATTCTATTTGGGTGGTGGGTACAGGTGTTAATATCAATCTTTGGAGAGATAATTGGTGCGATCAATCCTTACTCGATATTCTGTAAATCTAGGGGCACATTCAAGACATACCGAATGTCAAGCTGAAAGATATTATTAAGGGTTCTTCAGTTATGTTGCCCCTAGTCTGATCCAACTTTGTCGTATATAACCTCAACTCGTCTCGAGGGGTTCACATTAATAGGCAGGAGGATAGTTTAGTGTAGAAATTGACATAAAATGCCTTCTTTCAGTCAAAAGTGCTTATGATGACCTTACTTGCAAATTATCAAGTAGCTTCTTGGGGAACTTTATTTTGGATCCCTTTCATTCCACCTTCCAAGTCCCTTTTGTTTTGGAGTTTAATTCATGGTAAATTGTCCACAGATGACCTGCTTGCTTTGAAGGGTTTTAACTTGCCCTCGATTTGCAGCCTTTTCTCCTCGGATCAGGAATCATTATTTCATCTTTTCTTTGATTGCAAGTACGTGCGCAATATTTGATGTTAGTTGGCGAATTTGATGGACAAAGGTCCTCAGATAAGTTGTGAGCTCATGGGAGTTGTTTTTACCATGGAATTTACTATCTCTCAGAATTAGAGTAGAATTAGAGTAACTTTTAGTTGAAAATTGATTCTAAATTTATTATTTTTGCATGTAACAACTCTTATGTGATGTCTAGAAAGATCGGAAACAAATGAAAAAATTATTTAACTCAAATGAAAAATATCAATTTTTTAACTTCTCATATTTTTTTATCTAATTTTAAAACCAGTTAGATTTGAAGTCTTTGTTTAAACCGCCTCATTGTTGTACCTATTTTTCCCATTCTATATCAGGGGCTAAAGCCCAATTTTTTTGGCTAAAAAAAAATCCGTAGTATTATGTCACTCATATCTTCGTGTAGCACCGTGCTGAGCTTCTAAACAACCTGGACATTAGTAAATTGAGCTGCCTTTATAGACTCTTGGTGAACCCACAGTAATAGTTTTTCTGTAAAAAGAAAATTGAATTTTGTAATTTTAGTAATTTTTTAGTTATGAGAAAAGGTAAAATCACATCAAAAATTACAGTACTAATTTGTGTTAGAACGTAACTAAAAAAGAAAGAGAGAAGCATTAAGAAATGGATTACGTTTTAAGAATACATATTCATTAAATTCTTACTAAATTTTTTTTAAAAATTATTTACTCAGTAAGATTCATTATTACTAGTAGTTCACTCGTTCACAAGAAATAAATCCATCCATATCAGGGTGATTTTAATATAGGCACAAATAAAAATTATTTCGGCACACTAGATAAATACCATACTAATTAATTTAAAATTAATAATTAAATTTAAAGTTTCCTTTATAACTTTATTTGTGTCTAAATAATTAGATTTGTGGTTGTGACCATGAAAATGTTGCTCCCATATCCCTTATCCAGATCCAAATGTTCACGTGATTGGAGTTGGAGATCAAGCAAAGCGGACACACGTGGCATTTGCTTCCTTATAAGCGGCAAACTAAAGTGTTAAATTACAGATGTACCCATTGTGGCGGTGAGTTTTTTACATGAAAAAAAAACAAAAAAGTCTACGCCAAACGATTGAATATTGAATCTTACTACGACGTGTCGTGGATTCATCCTTGTCTTGTTTTATTATTGGGGAAAACAAAAAAAACGGTCTAATACAAGACAATGATAAGGTACGGAAACAAAGGTAAATAATTCAATTTCTTTCATGGCTTTCAGTTGCAGGCTCCCCCACACCAGCGTCACGTGTGGCTAGCCAATTCAGTACGTTCATCTGCTACTATTATCTTCTTTTATTTTAAAATAAATCTCGTTTAAACTTTTAAATTATTAAAGATAAATTAAAAAAGTGATAATTTGAGTCAATAAAATTAACATTTTTATAAAATTGTCTTTAATTATTATTAGTTGTTATATATTGTCATATTTAAAAAAAAGTGTAGATAAGAGATAAAATTGATAAAAATTACATTGAAAAAGTAAGTGACTATTATTTTAGGACAAATTTTAATGGTTAAAAAAATACTTATTTTGAGATAGATGAAGTACTATTTTCTTCTTTTTTAAATAAATATTATAATTTTAATTTTATAAAATTAATTTTATTAATATATTAAAAAATATATAAAAAATAATAATTAAAAATATAGTTAAAAAATAACAATGAGAATAAAAATTAAGGGACAGAATTCAAAAACAGTAACCTAATAGGGGTGTTTAAAACCAAACCAATCCAATAGAAAACCGCAAAACCAAACCAAACCAAATCGAAACCGTAAAAAACCGCATTTGAATCGGATTAGTTTGAGTCATTTTTTTAACAAAACCGCATGGTTTGTTTCGGTTTGCGGTTTGTATTTTACAAACCGAACTAAACCGCATTATGTTATAACTTAAATTTTACTTAACTCGCATTCAACCCAAACCTTAATCTATTATACATTAGCCTTATGATTATAGACAATTTTCTCATCTTTACAGTTATGATTTCATTTTCAATCTTCTTAAATATCCCCTAACATTATCACTTCATCTTCACCACATATATCTTGCCTTTTCTTATCAAATATCTACTCTCTTATATTGTTTCCTTTGCACGTTCTTATTTTTTATGCAATTTTTCTCTCTTTCAATTTCATTTTATCGCACATCTTTATCTATAATCTCTCCTCTCTTATGTTCTTTCTTTTTCATCTTCACTAATTTCTCATCTCACCTCTTCTATTTTTTTGTTTTATTATAATATTTTTTATATTATTTTATGCTATTATTTTATGTTTATTATTTCACTTTTGTCTAATCTAACTTTTTCATATTAAATGAGAAGTTATTGTCCAAATATGATTAGGTTTTTGGTTATAATTTAGTAGTGTATCATGTATGAATGACCAAATACAAAGTTATGTTGTCATAGATATATGTGAATGTATGACTCAACAAATTATTTGTAAAAAACCGAACCAACCACACCGAATCAAACCGCATTGGATTGGTTTGGTTTGGTTTGGTTTTTTTTTCTAAAAGTCAACTGAACCAAATCAAACCGCATGCCTTTTTCTCTCGCGGTTCGGATGATTTTTCGCGGCAAAATCGCCCAAACCGCACCACGAACACCCCTAACCATTATTACACTAAAATATTAAAATAATATTTATTTTAAAACAAATTTTATTTTTTAAACTAACATTACTTTTAAAAAATACTCCATCCGTGTCGATTTATATGTAAAAAATACTCATTTTTGTTGTTTAAATCATTCTCTTTGATTTTTTTTTATGAGAAAAAAAATTGTATAAGTCAAGTGCAGTATGAAAGCATTAGAAGCTGCTTTGGAAATAACTTGTTTGAAAAAACGGTTCTGTTGTTGAAGCAGAAATTCTGGTTTTAGAGGAGGAAATCAGTTTTTATATTTGAAGAAACCGGTTTCTGTCACAATATTTTGTTTTTCTGTGTAGCAGTTTTTTCTGTTATGTTTGTTAATTTGTTTTGTGTTGTTTATTGATGCAACATAAATAACAACCTCTTGTAATGTGTAAACTAATGTCATTGTGAATAATCATAATAATTTTCTCCTCAGTTATTCTCTCTCAATTCTTAATTTTCTCTCTAAACTTCATCTTCTCCAATAAACCATTTTCACCATTAATTAACCTTTAACACTTTGTGTGTGTTCCAACATCTAGCATCAAGAGCCTTGTTTCTGATCCGTTAATCCGCTGCAAATATGTCCACCACCGGTCGAATCCCTACCAACCTCCCAATTCTTGATTTCAAGAATTATGACAAATGGTCCAAATAAGTGAAAGTTTTATTTGGGTATCAAGAAGTCCTTGAAGTGGTGAATGATGGAGCTACACAACTTGTTGTAGGGGCTACAACAGCACAACAAGCTACCTTCAAGGAAGAGAAGAAGAAAGACTACAAAGCTCTCTTCTTGATACATTCTTCTGTCGACAGCGAAAACTTTGAGAAATTTGGTGATTCTACGTGGGTAAAACAAGCTTGGGAGATTTTGAAGAACGTTTATGAAGCTGCCGACAAAGCGAAGGTTGTGAGGTTACAAAATCACAAGAGGAAGTTCGAGTTAGTGAAAATGGAAGAAAAGGAATCGATTAACGACTACATTACGCGTATAACGCGTTTGGTGAATCAAATGAAGGCTTGCGTTGAAACTGTTTTGGTGTAAAATGTAGTGGCTATGGTATTGCGTTCTTTAACGAGAAGATTTGATAACATAGTGGTGGCAATAGAAGAGTTAAAGGATATTATCACTATGATCAAGGAGGAGATTCAAATCTCATTGGAAGCACATGGACAAATAATGGATGAAAGGGAAAGTGACAAGGCCAAGGAGGAAATTGCGTTGCAAGCACAGTTCAATGAAAGGAACAAGAGGTCAAAAGGCAAGTGGTCTTCGAAGAGCAAGGCAAATTTCTAGAATTTTGGTGGAAAATATCCACAAAATTTAAATGGTTCTATGGCTCAAAGAGGATAGAGCATCTCCAAAGGTGGCAGTCAAGGAAATAACAACAAGAGGTATGACAAAATTAATGTGAAGTGTTTTAATTGTCAAAAGTATGGTTGTTTCACAAAGGAATGCAATGCGAAATCGAAGGAAAATCAAGGGGATGAAGCCAAAGTTGCAATGCAAGAGGTAGAGGATGATGATACACTTCTTGTTATGATCACGGAGGATAACAATGGCAATAGAGAGTGGCTGGACTCCAGTAATAGAGTGTGTCGAGGGCTGGGCAACAACCCTGTCAGTGCATAATTTTCTGCACAAACGCGTTGGAGCGAAAGCAATGGTAACCATTCGAGGTGGAGCCCAAGGTAGTGATGAATGGTACTTGGATTCGGGTTGTTCAACTCATATTACAGGTAAAAAGGATTGGTTTGTGAATATCAATCAAGCCACGAAGAATAATGTAAGATTCGCGGATAACACCACTTTGGCGACCGACGATGTGGGTGATGTTTTGATCGTGAAGAGGAATGAGAGCGATTACTTGATCAAAGATGTGTTGTAAATTCCTGGAATTAAGAGTAATCTCTTGTTCATTTGCCAACTACTTAAGAAGAATTACACAATTCACATGGAAAACAAGATTTTGCGTGTTTTTGACTGAAACAGAGTCTTAATCCTTAGAGCATCCATGACTGCAAATCGTACTTTCAAGATAGAGCTAAAAGTAGTGGAACACAAGTGTCTTGCTACAGAGGCAAGTCGTGATGAGTGGTTGTGGCATTACCGTCTTAGACGCCTTAATTTTAGAGACCTCGACACGTTGCAAAGACATGGTATGGTGACCGGACTGCCCAAGATAAATCTTCCAGCTGAGATGTGTGAAGAATGTGTGCAAGGGAAGCAACATAAGAACACTTTCAGAAAGTATGTAGGTCATTGGACCAAGCAAAATCTTGAGGTGGTGTATTCCGATGTGTGTGGTCCAATGCAAGTCGACTCATATGGCAGAAATAGGTACTTTGTCACATTTACTGATGATTTTTGTAGGAAGCTATGGATTTATCTCATAAAGAAGAAGGATGAGGTGTTTGAAGTATTCAAGCGTTTAAAGTCCATGGAGTAGCGACAAAGTGGTCACAAGGTGAAAATTCTCAAAATGGATGATGGGGGTGAATACACCTTGTAACACGGTGGAAGAACTGACTTGTTTGTTTTGCATTTTATCACAAATGTTATAGATAGCAATAGTCACCACCGACTTTTCTTTTATCCAATAAAGGAAAGGTGAAAAGAACAGGAAAGACCTTTGGTAGATTCTGAGTACGGGAGGTAATTATGAAAAAGGAAGGTATTAACACCCTTTCCACCCGTAGTTATCTACGGGCTCTTAATTGCTTAGCTCACTTTTGAAAATTTGCTTTCTGTGTGTGTGTGATTTGAAAAGTATTTTGAAAAAAAAGTATTTGAAAAGTATTTCGTTTTGACTTCGTAATGATTCTTGTATCGGTCCTCAAGAATGTATGCGAAATATTTGGAAATGTTTCTTTGAAAATGTAAATCTTTGTAATGATTCTCGTTTGAATGTATATAAAGTGTTTGTTTGAAAAATAGTTTTGAAAAGAGTGTGAGGTGTGAAAAGCATTTTTTGATTGGAGCAAGCAATTTAGAGTCTTATTACCTACTCAGAAAGGGCCGTTCTTGTTATTTTCCTTCTTCTTTAGGACAACGTGATCCATACCATTAGTTCGTAGATAACTCTATCTGTTGGATGTGAAGGGACGGGCGTAGGGTCATCCTATGGTCATTGAAGACACCGTTGTAAGGGTATCTTAGAAAATCTAAGGGACGATCATCACTTATTCGTAGGCAACAACCGAGGGACGAGATCATATATTCGTAGGCAACATCGAGGGTCATCGAGGGACTATGATCTTTGTGATGATTTTGAATCGAGATAATTTTGATAATGGTACCCCTACGTTCGAAGGACATGACCATTTTTTATTCATAAGGCAATAAGAGAGGAGTACCCTAGGGGGTGAAAGTGTGAAAAGTGTGTTCAATTCAAATATTTTATCTTTGATTTAGAGTGATCTAAGTTTGATTTTATGTCTTGTCATACAATCCTATTAGCCATACATCTAAGCAGTGTATATACAGTTTATAAGAGAGTGCAGAAAGTAAAAGTGCGGAAAATAAACCCTACGCTATTACAAGGCTTTGGAGCAGTTAAATTATTGGAGGTGCAGAAAAGTAAAGTGCGAGAAATTAAATTTATGCTATTACAAAAATAACCTTGCGACCTATATATCAATTTCTAGAGTTTAAATGAGAATATAGCATGAATAAATAAGAGAAAAATATTTGAATGGAGACACGAGTGTTCTAAACCCTAATTAAAAGGAAAAATATTTTTTGGTATTTTTTGTAATTGATTTTAATTAAGAAAACCTAATTCTAAGTTAATTTGAAATTAATTATGAAAATGATTAAAAGTGAAGAGAAAAATAAAATATTTTTGTGTCTAAAATTAATTAAACATTTTTTAAACCTAGATCTAAAATAAAAATATTATTTGTGATTTTTTATTGTATTTGAAAATATATTTGAAAAGAAATTAAATTGGTTAGAAAATTTAAGAAATAAGAAAATGCAAAAAGAAAACAAGTGCTTAAAAATTAGGATGGTCCTGCCAAGGCTTGAAGACAGGACCTTAAGGTCATTGGTCCAAAACCAGACCACTGCGCCATCTGCATGTGTTGTAAATAACACACCTCCAATTGTATGTATATAAAAACCTGTGAAAATCAGAAAAATTATGTAAAATTGTAAAAGGCAAGGATCGAACCCACGCCTTGAGAGAGGAAGAGACTTAGCGCACACATGGTTAACCACTGGGGTAGTGATACATCCATTCATATATACACAAGCATAAATATATAAGTGAAATAACTTTCTAAAACTTAAAACAATTAACACAAATGCGCGTTAGGGCTAGGGATTTGAAATGGACGAATCAGGTTGAGACACGCCAGCCCTCGCCGTGGTCAATGAAGTTAGAGACGCCGGAGTAAAACTCCGGTCATCTTCTCCGATTGCTGCAAACACCAAACCTGCGAAAATTGACCAAAAAGTAAAAGCAAATAGCCCATATCACATATTTAGGACCCTGCGAATCTAATGATGTGGTTAGTTTTGTCTGAATCGACCTGTAGCTAAGTTTACGACGCTCATCAGTTTGTATGCCCTAACAATGGTGAAACATGATTCCGACCTCAAACCCTGCAAATTATGGTTCTAAACAATCACAAACATTAGTATGAACATTAATATATGAGTCGAAACAGTCTAAATAGCATGAATTGAAAGTTTGAGTTTTGAAATTTTTACCAGACCGGTGTAACTTAGGGAAGTGATTTATGGATGCTTTGGGATGGTGTAAAGACTTGGATCGATTCCTGGAAGCCTCAGGAGTATGAATAAGTGCTTGAAATTGATTGAGAATGGCTGGAAAGTAAGGCTCCAGGTTGCCCTAAACTTGCAAAATTTTGGAAAGTTTTATAGGGTTCTTCAGGCCAGCAATATGTGTCCTTTGCATCTGGTCTTATTGTGTATTTATAGAGGAACCAAATAAGGTCAAGACTTGTGAGAAAATATTTTTCATTCATTGAGAAATATTTGATTGAAAAATCAAATGTAATATTTCCAAAATTGCTCAATCTTCATGAAATCAATTCTTGTACGATTTTTCTAGCTTGCAATGTGTTTTTTGGACCTCAAGGCATTCAAACAATAAATCCACACGCATATCCTATCTTTTTTGCATTTTATTTTATTTAAAATTGAATTTAAATTAAATAATTCAAAAATAAATGAAATAAATGGTAGGAGGGCGTGTAATTGGACTTAGAGGTCATGGAACATGTTTGAAACAAGTTTAAACCATAAAAATTTGGGCCCATTTAGAAGAAATTCAAAATTGACCAATGTTTTCTTCATGCACTTCTTCAAAATTACCAAACTTGCACAAACCATATCTTGCTCAATTTTTATCATTTGGAAGTTTTCTTGGACTTTTTAGAAAGCTTAAGATGTCCTCTAAATACTCCTTTTGGTTTCATATTCATTGAAGCTTCCATCCTCATGTACACGTCTTTGGAAACAAATGACTTTTTGTTGGCTTTTACGAGGACCTATAATGTCTTGGCTCATATCTTTCAAATGAAGCATTTTTGGGCAAAGCTTTTGAGACACAAAGTTGTATAGAATTGAATTCACTTTAAAATGAGCTTTGGTGGAAAAATTTCTGATGATGTATGTGAAAGTTATGTTTGGTCAAAGTTCTGTTGACTTTTTTTTTATCAAAAACCCTAATTTAGAAATTTTTGACTTTTGATCAATTATTTGAATTTTCTTGATGAATCATGATCAAACCTTGATAAAATGATGAATGTTACTTCAAAATCTTGATGTTGACCAAAAATGATGAAGTTTGACTGTGTGTTTACCACAATTTACTTTTTATGCAATACAATTGATTTTCAGCCATCTGAGCAATTGATTGAGCAAACTTTAGTTGCGAGGCTTGAAACTTGATATTGTGATACCTTGAGACAAATGAGGAGGAATAATGCTCACTTGAGGCAATAGAAACCATCTTTGACTTGAGAGAATCAAAACCCTAGTTATGGGTTGATTGCTTAGGAGAGGGTCCATCTGGCCAATCCTTAAGGAACTCTTGAGTATAGAGATGTGTATTGATTTTGAAAAATATGAGGGTAAATTTTGGGGTATAAAAGTTGCACCTGTTCAATCTTCTTGTACCTGAAGGGTTAGATATGGATGCTTGCCTTTCGTGACATGAAGGTAGAAGATGATTGAACACTCGAATACCCTTGAAATTTGCACTCGCTGGTGTATGGAGTGAGACCGTCGACTGACGATGTACTAGAATGGCCTTATAGATGCCATTTGGAAAAGCTGATGCTAGGGAGTGATTCGTACGTTAGACTCCATGATCGTCTTTGAATGAAGTTATTAGTATGCATTGATTTTTAACCAGATATACAACATTATGCAGGTGGAGATATGATAATGTGTAGTCAGAGATGGGCTTAAAGATGCCATCTAGAGGTACTAATGCTAGGAAAGTTAGAATGAACCTTCGTCTTGGTTTTATCTGAGGTGAGTATTCGTCAGGACGTAGATAACTTCCCCGTCTTATTTCAGGTATTAATCCATAGCCTGCTGTTCTTTGGTAAACCCGTCTAGTTTCAGGAATTCGTACCGTTTGATCGTGTAGATTAGTCGTCCCGTCTTGTTTCCGAAATTGATCTACAAGTTACTTTGTTTGGGTACACCCGTCTGGCCTCGGGCCTTCCTTCCATTATGGTCGTACAAATAATTTTCCCGTCTTGTTTCGGGCATTAATCTTTGACCGTTTGTCTGGAAATTTGTGAATAATTTTGTCCTATTTGAGAATTTAACCTGAAAGAATGAAGTTAGTTTTATTCACACTATGATGCATGCAAGTATGTAATGATGCTCTTGAATCATGTATGCACATGTTATGATTTTTATGAATTATGTATGAATGTAGATGTCGTGGTATTTCAAAATATATCCATCTTAAAGAAGATAGAAATGTTTTGCTGGAGATCTTCGACTTCTGCTTGGGGATATAGTTGTTGGAGACCCTGACTGGGGGATAAGAGAGATGAGGATTCTTCTAATTCACTATCTAACTAATTTTCGGGTCGGGATACTGATGTTGTTGGAAGATGATAATCCTTGGGGATGAATATCTTGTGTATAACCCTTGTTGGGGAATGATGTGGTTTTGAATAGCTTATTACTGCTCGGAGACTGACATAATAAGTTGATGATGTGTTATTGCTCGGGGAAAAATGTAACAAAGTTAATGTTTACTGCGCGGGGACTGACGCGTAGATGGTCACTACTCAGGGACTAACGTAATGAGTTGAGACGACCACTGCACATGGACTAATGTGATGAGTTGAGATGATCACTACTCGGGGACTAATGTGATGAGTTGATATGATAACTGCTCAGGAACTAATGTGATGAGTTGAGACGATCACTTCTCGGGGACTAATGTGATGAGTTGAGATGATCACTGCTCGGGGACTAACGTGATGAGTTGAGACGATCACTTCTCGGGGACTAACGTGACAAGCAGAAATTTGGAGGCTGCTGAAAGGGGATGATCTTGCTGAGGATATGATAGTGTAATAATCTTGTTGGGAAACCCTCCTCTGTCGAGGGAGCGATGGCTCTGTGGGGATTGTAGAGATTATTTTATGGGAATACTTCTGTGAAACTGACTCTGCAGGGGATGCATTGGTGACTTGAGTTGTCATCTTAATTCCTAGAGCCTATAGTAACCGCTGTTTCTGTTTGCTTTTCGTGCATTCGTGAATAGATATTTATCGTCAGATGCATATAAGCATTCAAAGCAATTATTAGACTTTCTGCTTACAAACCAGATAAAATAAAAAAAGTTTGAAACTAGAAAAGAGGAATTATATTAATTTTGAAAAGTAAGCCTATAGACAGGCAGTTTGGGTACAAAGAGAAAAATATCCTAGCAAGAGGAAATTGTCGGAAACATTTGGAAAATACTAAAAGCTATGTAGAAACAATCTCGTCGAGTTTCAACTCTGCTATTGCTCATATATTTTCGGCTATCTCATCTCCTTGCTACCAGAAGAAGTTGATTGAATTGATCTACGCCATTTGAACTCGAAGTTGGTAGTAGTGTAGTGTGTAAGCAGATGATCTTGACGAGACATAGTCATACGCTTTAATCCCTAACTTTTTCCTAGACCTCCCTTTTGGGTTTTTAGTCTACCTGGATACCCCTTTTTGCCCAAGTCGCCTTTGTAGGTTTTCGACTTACCGGGTGTACATTTTTTATATATGTCCCTAATTTTTTCCCGAACCCGTTTGCTTCGCCAGGACACCCTTATTTTTTCCTAGGCCAGTCGACCTAGTGGGTCTCATTTATGCGTAGTATTTTTTAACTGTGTTTGCGTTCACATGGTGTGGGAGGTCTTCTCCATCCATGGTACTCAGTGTCATGGCTCCGCCGGAAAATATTGTCTTGACTACAAATGGTCCCTCTTAGGTGGGAGTCCACTTGCCTCTGGGATCACCTTGTGGTAGGATGATGCGCTTGACTACTAGATTGCCATGTTGGTACACTCGATGTTTGACTTTCTTGTTGAAAGCTTTGATCATTCGTATTTGATATATCTGCCCATGAAAGATGGATGCGAGTCATTTTTCATCGATCAAGTTTATCTGGTCAAATTGAGTCTAGACCCATTCATCTTCATCTAACCTCACATCTCTTAACACTCTAAGTGAAGGAATATGAACCTCGATGGGTAGAACCGCTTCCATACCATATACGAGAGAGAATGGGGTTGCCCATGTGGATGCTCGTACTGTAGTGCGATAACTGTGGAGAGAAAATGGAAACATCTCATGCCAATCCTTATATGTCACTGTCATCTTCTTTATAATCTTCTTAAGGTTCTTATTGGCAGCTTCCACTATGCCATTCATCTTTGGCCGATATGGATAAGAGTTGTGATGCTTTATCTTGAACTGCATGCAGAGTTCGGTGATAATTTTGTTATAGAGAATGGTACCATTGTCTGTGATAATTCTTTCGGGAATGCCATATTGAAAGATGATATTATGTTTGAGGAATCGAGCAACGACATTCTTGGTAACAAATGTGAACGAGGCTGCTTCTACCCACTTGGTGAAGTAATCGATAACACCAGAGATGAAACGGTACCCATTAGAAGCGGTAAGTTTGATTTCTCCAATAATGTTAATGCCCCACATTGCAAAAGGCTAATGAGCGGTTAGAATATTCATAGAAACTGGAGGTACATGTAATTTATATGCGTATATCTAGTATTTGTGACAAGATCGGGAATATCGATAATGTCGCACCCCAAAATTTCCCCCTTTGTTTCACCTCATTGTTTCGTTGTTCGTTCTAATCATATACGTTCATTCATTGTGGCTTCAGAGGAGTTTCTACAGGGAAGTTTTCGTGGAAAGAATTGTGTTGGGTTTCGAAGGAAAGTTTTATTTTGTTACTAATTCAATTTTGATTCAGACTATCATTGAGCACAATTCGAAATTCAAGAGGTTTCGAATTATTTATTCAAGAGGAACTGTTTGGAATTATTTGTTCGAAAGGAATTATTTGTTTTTGGAATTTGAATTCAAAAGTAATTATTTATTTTGGAACTTAAATTTTAAAAGGAATTCTTTGTTTCTTGGGGGATTTAAATTCAATGAGGGGGAAAGTTTTTTGCTCTTGGATTTTGAATTCATTAGCAGAGAAAAAATAGTTACAAGTAGTTATTCAATTCATATTGGGTATGTTACTCGTTCCGTTTGTTCAAGCAAAAGTACTCAAGTTAGGATTATTTCCGTTCCTTTTTGTGTGCAATATTCATTCAATTGAAATGCTATACGAATGGTATTCAAGTTTGTATTCATTTATTTCAAGATCTACAAAGTTACAATGCCTTTGGAATTACAAGCTTAATTTTGAAAAGAAAAAAAAACAAATTATTTCATTGAAATTCAATTACAAATGTGAGTTACAAAGCTACAAAATTACAAAGATGTCCTAATTCTACTCTAATGCTACAAGCTTCTAAGGTTTGTTTTTGGTTCGAGCGAATCGTTGTCTTCCTCCAAGCCATTTTTCACATCCAGGCTGCCCTCTTATCGTTTTCGTCTTCATCACATTGTTACATGAAAACAACAAAAGAAAACATGATTAGTAATTATAATTGAACATCAAAAAATCAAAAGAACTATTCTTTTTCAAACTCATCATTAGGGTTAGTGTCAGGAATCAGGTTGAAGGTGTTAATTGTGTTCAATCGATCGAGCCTCAGAACTAAAAAGTTCCTTCATCGGCCACAACCTTCTATTGCAAATCACAACAACCTTTGTTGTTGGTTCACAAAAGGAGGTGTGAAATGGAAAATCAGAAAAATATCATGTTTTCCCAAAGCAATCAAGAAATCCAGCCCATGTTTATCACAGTTCCAGAATTGATTTAGCCCAAATACTAATCCAACAGTTCAACAGGCAGCAAATATTAATCCAACAGTTCAGCAGGGCAGCAAGTGAAACAAATATATGGTTATCGGCACAAAAGAGCAGCAGGGACAGAAGGCATAGCATAACCAAAGAGGCAAGCCAAATAATGCAAGCAAGATATAATAGCAGCAGTATCATAAAAAGAGAAAGTGTTGGTTCCAAAGGTGGTTTTTCACCAAAGGTGAAAAGGGTAAAAAGTGACAGACAACAACATAGCAGGGCAAAATTCCCAATAGCAACACACAGCCTTTTCAGTGAGAACAAAGAGATCAGAAACCAATGAGAAAAATAACATAATATCTGTTCAAAGATAGCCAAAGGGACAAGCATAATATCTGTTCAAAGATAGCCAAGGAGATGAGCAGAATATCTGTTAAGAGATAACCAAGACATAAGCATATAATCTGTTCAGAGCCACAATTTTAAACACATCAAAAAAACCAATACCAGAACACCAAGACCAAACAAAGTATCTGTTCTAAATATTCAAAAACCACAGCAAAAAACCAAATGGTATCTGTTCTAACAAACAAGTTCAAAAAACCATAGCCAAGACCAAACATAGTATCCGTTCAAACATTCAAAACCAGAAAAGCAACTCCAAGTATAACATCTGTTCAAACTCAGTTCAACAATACAGCAATTCATTTATCAAAACCAGAAAAAACTGTTCTAAACAATAGCCACAGAATACCCAGAAAACAAAAACACAGGACATCCCAAAACCCAACATGTTCATCATTTTCCCCAAACACAAACCCTTCAGAAATTGTGTTTCAGAAATCAAGGGTTTCTGATATAGAGAAAGAAGAAAGAAGAGGATTAGAACGATCTCACCCGAAACAAGCTCTGAAGCTATTCCTCGCCGCCGAACACGTCTCCAAGGCTCGGATTTCATCATCACAACCGGAATCGCAGGCGGAGGGAACCTAGGGTTTCAGAACTCCTTTCAAGTTTCGACCCAAAATATGGTAAATATCTGCAAAGCCAACGTTATCCAGCATTAGAAAGCATCAGAAAACAAAAGAAATAAGCCAAACAGAGTACAAAATCGAGAGAGGTTAGGGTTCCATCAGAGGGCGATTGAGGGAGAGCTGTGAGGGTTTCCGTCGAAACAGTCGAGAGAGGGATAGATTTCCATCAGGAAATGTTTGAGAGAGAAAAAGAATGAGCGTTTCTGGGTAAGTATCGTGGGAGGAAGATGATTTCTCTTCTGGGTTTTTGAGAAGCAAGAAGGAAGATGAGAGAACGTTATTCACGAGAGAGAGAGAGAGAGACAGATGGGTTGGGTTTTCCCTTTTTTTTCTTTCTTTGTTTTTTTTTAATTAACTAACATAATTGTTTTTTAGTTTAGTTATTTTAATTTACATTTAACATTAGGTGTTTTAGTTGGGTGGTGACAAGTGTCACCACCTTAGTTAGTTCTTATTTTATTTTTTTTAGTTCTTTTTAGTTTAGATATTATTTTCTTAAAATATTTTGGTAAATATTATACTATCGTGGTCATTGGAGTACCATGGAGAGAGATCCGACGCACCAGAATGCCAGCAGATGATGAACTTTTGCGGACCAATCAACAATATCAGATGGATTTCTTTTCGCACCGCCCAAACTTGCTTCATACAGGCTAACTCTAAACTTTGATCTTTTCAATTAATTTATTTTTATGCAAATGATAATTTTTGTGCGATGTACTAAATAATAATTAGTCCTGATAGTTTTTATTTGATGATTTATTGATTAAACTATTAGTTGATTTTCATCAAATAGAAAAAATCATTTCTAATCATTATTTAAATTTTTGATTGTATTGTATGATAATTGTCTGTTTATTCGCTCATTCGGTACTTATTCACCATTGTACACTTCGCACACAACTAACATTAAAATTAACCCGATTCTGCTTCGATTGGCTCATAGGCCGATTTCTTAAAGGGTCTCATAGTTGGGGATGGGGATGGTCATCCTCACGAGGTTAATTAAAGCCCTTGTTGCTTTAATTAATCATAACCCGAAAATAACATTGGTCTATATACCAATTTTCCATGCACCAAGGTCTCACGGTTGGGGATAGGAGCTACTATCCTCACGAGGTTGATTAAGTCCATATACTTAATTAACCATAACCCGACTCCATTTCTCACGCAACGCATCGAGTTCTAAGACGATTTCATAATTAAATTACAAGCCTCGATCCAACGTCGAGTTGTTTTCAAAATGTTTTTCATAATAAATTTAGATGGGGTTTGTTTAAATCGTCAGACGTTAGCCTGATGGTTTAAACAGATTTGAAGTTTTTTAGGTTGTTAGGTGATAGCCTAATAAGTTAAAAAACTTCTACCCATGTTTTAATATAAAAAACTTAGTGTTGTGACATTCGATTAAATTGTTGGATGATAGTCCGACGGTTTAATAGAATTTAAAGTATTTTGGTCGTTAGATGATAGCGTAATGATTTAAATACTTTTATTCACGCACTTAATAATTGTGAACTTTGTTTCACTTCATTTGTTTTTCATAATAAATAATTTTGGATGAGAGATGATTGGTTGAACTTGCTCGCCAATTTCGAATACTTGAATCGTTAGATGATAGCCTAATGTTTCAATATTTGTCACCCACAACTTAAAATCAACTCGACTCACTCAAATTATTTTATCACTCATATGCGATCGTAAAACTCTTTTCAAATGAAAGAATGTGCAATAGTCATTTCAAACGCTAACGAGGACTTAAGATTTTCACACAAACTAAACAAGTCCAAGTTCAAGCATTTGAAATGTCTAATGCACGATTTTTCTTATAAAATCAACACAACCAATTTAAAACATTTTTAAGAGGAACTACGGAGTTTTGACTTTCCCATTGTACAAGGGAATACGTAGGCACACGGTTCTGAAACCGTGCAAAACTCAAAATAATAATAAACAAATTCTTTTTCTTTTGGTATTCATAACTTAGCAATAAACACACGCACAAACACTTAGAACTAAATGGGTCTCATCGAGTACGATGGATGTAAGGGGTGCTAATATCTCCCCCTTACATAACCGACTCTCGATTCCACATTTTTGGTCGTAGACCGCCTTATCCGCATCTATGGGGTTTTATCTATATTTTCCCGTTCCTTTTAGAACAAATAAAATTAGGTGGCGATTTCACTAGTTTTCGAAAATTAAATGATTTTTGAAAAACGAGTTTTTTCAGATAACAATCAGCTTCCATAGTGGACCAATAGTAACATGTTCTTAGAATATTCTTGGCCATTGTATGTCCACTAGAATGAGTACCGAAAGCGCCTTCATGCAACTCTTCCATAATTTGCTCATTTGTCTTCTGATCTACACATCGGAGTAAGGCAAAGTCATGGTTGCGTTTGTATAAGATGTCGTTACTGAGAAAGAACTTGGCAGCGAATCTCCTCAGAAATTTCTTGTCATTAACAGATGCCCCGTCAAGGTATTCTTGAGCCTAGAGATACCTTTTCACTTTGTAGAACCAAGGTTTCTCCTCTGCTCCTTCAGTACCAAGTTCACAACAGTATGCTGGTTCGTCTAGTTTTTTAATAGTAATTCGAGGAGCTTCGTTGTCCCATATGTATTTTAACATAGATGACATGGTAGCTAACGCGTCTGCCAACTGGTTCTCTTCTCGTGGAATATGCTCGAAAGTGATTTCTTCAAAGTAGGGGATCAGACTCAACACGTGTTCTCGATATGGAATGAGATTTGGATGCTTTGTGTCCTATTCGCCCTTAATCGGACTAATCACCGAATCCGAGTCTCTGAATACTTGCAAGAATTTGATCCTCAAGTCAATAGAAACTTTGATACCCATGATGCACGCTTCGTATTCAGCCATATTATTGGTGCAGTCAAAATATAATCTGGCGGTGAAAGGTGTATGGTCTCCCTTAGGAGATATAATCACATCGCCAATACCATTTCCAAGTGCGTTAGAAGCTCCACCGAAGACCATGGTGCATCGGGATCCCGACTAAGGTCCTTCGTTTTGTCTAGGCTCTTAATAATCATTGACTAACATAATATACTTGCCTGGGAACTCGAAATGCATAGACTGGTAGTCATCTACGGCTTGATGAGCCAAATGACCAGCTACTACACTTCCTTTGATTGCCTTCTGAGTAGTGTATTGAATGTCGTATTCGGTCAAGATCATTTTCCATCTTGCTATTCTTCCGGAGAGAGCAGGTTTCTAAAATATGTATTTTATCGGATCCATTTTAGAGATCAATAAGGTAGTGTGAGTCAACATATACTGTCTTAGTCGGTGAGCAGCCCAAGCCAAAGTGCTGCAAATTTTCTCGAGTTGTGAATATCTTGTTTCACAATCGATAAACTTTTTGCTAAGGTAGTGTATTACATACTCTTTTCGACCAGACACGTTATGTTGCCCCAACACACACCCCATTGAACTCTCTAACACTGTTAGGTACATGATTAGAGGCCTTGTTTTAATTGGTGGCATCAGGACGAGAGGTTCTTGTAGGTACTCCTTGATTTTGTCAAAAGTAGTCTGGCAATCGTCGTTCCATTCCATCACTTGATATTTCTTCAGTAATTTGAAGATTGACTCACAAGTAGCAGTTAGATGTGCAATGAATCTGGCAATGTAATTTAGTCGTTCTAAGAAGCCTCTGACTTCCTTCTCGGTGCGGGGAGCTGACATTTCATGAATAGCTTTAACCTTAGCGGGATCAACTTCGATACCTTTACTATTGACAACGAATCCCAGGAGTTTGCCGGATCTGACTCCAAATGTGCATTTGCTTGGATTCTGTCTTAATCTATATTTTTTCAGTCTATCAAACAGCTTACACAAATGATCAAGATGTTCTTCTTTAGTTTGTGATCGAGCTATCATGTCGTCAACGTAGACCTCTATCTCATGATGGATTATATCATGGAATAAAGCTACCATAGCACGTTGATATGTTGCACCAACATTCTTCAACCCAGACGACATGAATTTGTAGCAAAAAGTGCCCCACTGTGTAAAGAAAGTAATCTTTTCCTTGTCTTTGGGAGCCATCTTGATCTGATTATAACTTGAGAAACCATCCAAGAAAGAGAAAACCTTATGCTGAACGGTGTTGTCAACCAGAACATCAATATGTGGAAGCGGAAAATCATCTTTCGGGCTTGCCTTATTCAGATCTCGGTAGTCTACTTACATACGTACTTTGCCATCCTTCTTAGGTACTGTACCACATTTGTAACTCACTGTGGATAAGAAGTAATGGCTAAGAAATAGATATTGAACTGTTTCATAACTTTGGATTTAATTTTCTTAGACATCTTAGGACACATACGGCGAACCTTTTACTTCACAGGGAGAAAACCTTCTTTCGTTGGTAGTCGGTGCACCACAATGTCGATATCTAAACCTGACATGACTTCGTAAGACCAAGAAAAAATCTCGTTGTAATCTTGCAGCATCCAGATCAATCTTTCCTTAACACTGTCCCCAAGACCCATTCCTATCTTGATTTCTTTTCTGTTTTCATCGGTACCTATATTCACAACTTTGACAGACTTTTCATGCGGATGTATAGCCTTTTCCTCTTTTTGTAGTAGTCTGGAAAGTTTTCCTGGAACTTCACAATCTTCCTCACCTTTGTCTTCGGCTTGGTAGATCGGATTATCAAAGTCATATTTTGCAATAGCAGAGTCGTTATCGATGGGATCCAGAGCGAATATGGATCTACAGTTTATTACGTGGGTGTGTTTAAGAACACATAGATTTTAAAAAGGTGATAAAAAAAGAAAGACAAAGACAAAAATATTTGAATACAAAAGTCCAATGATTTATTGAATGAAAATATACGAATGACAAATAATAACCCTCACAAATGAGCCATGATGCCCCAGGCAAGGCACTAGGCTTAAAGTCTTATTGTTCGAAAGCATAAAGCATAAAAGCATAAAACAGAAAAACAATTACTCCTGTCTAAAGGAGATTGGCATAACATTCTTATCCGTCCAATTGTTGAGTACATCACCGGTAGTTGGGAAGATCCATTTGTTGATTTTGAAGTCACCATCATCGTTTTCTATAGCATGAACTCCATTATTGTTGATACGTGTCATACCCCAATTTATGACCTAATATACCACCTTACATTTGCATCATTGCATCACTAACAGTTCAGAATAGAATTAATCGGGTGTAGCATTCACAGGTCAAATTTAGGGTTTCATCAGATTTTCATTTGATTCAAGAGGCAACCAACTAGGGTTTGGGCTTTACTCACTTCATTTGACCTATCTTGATCAAAACATCAACCTTCAGTCCTCAGATATCTAACTTTTCTAATTGATCAATCGAGGATCGACCAATTAGGGTTTTGGTCGAGCATGAGTATTCTCTGATTTTTTGAGCCATGAATGACTTTTTTGGATAGAGATTGGTCATTATATCTTAGATACAACATCTTGACCTAATTTCTGGAATCAAAACATCACAAAAGTTCACAGACTTCGTCAGTCAATTTCTGAAACATCTGATGAAAATTCATCTGCACAGAAAAGTCAAACTTTGACTTTTTGTCAATTTTTTCAAAACAAAACTTTTTCCATCATCAAAATACTTCAAATGATCCATCATGATCATAAAAAATCAAAGAATTTTGAAAAGTCAACAAAAAGTCAAAAGTTCCAACACTTAGAAAAATTTTCAAGTGTTGAAATTTCTTATTTTTTCCAAACTTCATGGCATTTTTTCACATAGTTCCACTTTGATTTGGAAAAAAATCAAAACATGAAAGTTGTAGCTCTTGAAACAAGATTTCCAAAATGTCCAATAACTCTCAAATCCATGGAGTCTAGCTATACTTTTGAAATTAAAACATAAGGCTCCATAAACATGATTTTCAAAGTGCAAAACTTCAAATTATAGGTCATTTTTTGATTTCTTCTTCTAGAACACTTGCCACCTTGCCAAATTGAGTTTAGAGCTGATAAATATCAGCTAGAGATAATTGTGGAAAGATAAGATCAAATTGAGATTTTCACACATGGTGAAAAAAGGAAGTTTCCTTTTCCTTTACCAAAAGACTTTCTTGCCCTTTAAGGCAACTTTGAATTACCAATGCCATGTACTTGTGCCTAACATTTCAGAATCCATGGCCTATAAATAGAGGTATCCTTTTCAAGTTCAAACACACCAACACCATGCAAGTACATGCTTTCACTCTTTATCTTTGAAAATTCAAGAATCATAGTTCAATTTGCCAAAACTTGCATTTTTGAAAACTATTGAAAAACTTTGAGTAATTTGGTGTCTAATATGTCTTAATGTCCATATGAAACTTGTTTGAACACTAAAATCAACATAGGCAAGGCTAGAATTCAGAATCACATCTCATGTCATTTTTCTTGCCAAATCTGCCTTAAGTTTCGAATTCATGGCTTGGCTTAAGTAACTTGAGTTCTAAGCATCCAAACATCATCCATGAACATCATAGACATGATGCAGATCAATAACTACTAACTGTAACAGCTCTAACCTAAAAATCGAAGCTCCATTTTCAGCCTGTGCAGGTGGACTTGGTTGGAGAGTTCCAGGGCATTTTAGAGCAAGCAGGGTGATCATACATCTTCCATAGAAGCCGCTGATGCTTAAACAATCATCAAACAACAACTGGAAGCACTCAAATCCAGAATTCGATTCAAGCTTCAACAGGTAAGAGCTCGAACTTCAATCTCATGATTCCTTGCATTTAAACAAAAAAACTCTTGGCCATTTGTTTTCTGCACCTCTCACGATCCTTAACCCTCAAACAATTGGAAAAATCATCAACCATACATCATTTCAATTAGAATTTCCATTTCTAGGGTTCTTCGCGTTTTCAAGAAATTCAACCATGATTAACAAAAAACAAATGAAATTAACAAATACCATCATGTTCCTTGTTAAAATTCAAGCAACTTTCATGTTTACAACTTTCAAAATCATTGAGAAACAAGAAAGTTACGAAATCAAAGGATTGAAGAGGATGAAGAACAATTCGCGCGTGTTCTTGGTGTTTTTCAAATTTAAAATTTCCAATATAATATTAACACGTGTTTTGATTCAAATACACGAATGAACTCTTGTCCCAGCGGTTTCCAGCTCGCTCGTAGTCCTCTTTGCCACGTATACCACCCACAGGTCCTGGGTTCAAACCTCCCATGTACCATTTTTTTCAAACTTTTCATATTTTCTTCATGTTTTTTCACAAACTTTAACATTTTTTTTAACCAATCAAAACTCCTCATTTTGAAGTGATTTTTTGTACACTTGTCAATAAATATATCTATTTTATGATAGTGCAAAAATTTTCAGAAAAACTTTCATCTGATTATATTTTAATCGAGCCGAAAACGACGCTTTGAACACTTTTCAAAACCACTTTAAAAGGTGAATTTTTCAAACTTTCGACTTCCGATTCTTTTCAAAACTTCTCATAAATAAACTTCACATTTCAAAACACTTTCAAAAAACATTTCTTCAAAACTTTTCATCAAACTTACATCATTTTTACCATGATCGATCCGATTTAAACGATAAAACCGAATTCGTTTTCTCTCAAATTTCTTAATCGATCATGGGCCTCCCTCACAGTGTAAGTCCCAAAAACATTCTTTTATGTACATAATTATTTCCTTGT
This sequence comes from Vicia sativa, assembly GCA_021764765.1. Classification (NCBI taxonomy): domain Eukaryota; kingdom Viridiplantae; phylum Streptophyta; class Magnoliopsida; order Fabales; family Fabaceae; genus Vicia; species Vicia sativa. The sequence goes on from CM038796.1 coordinate 137,936,755, forward strand.
ACATATCAAACTCTCTTCAGATACATACAAATTTTCATATGTACATAATACAGATACTTTTTTATACTCAAGTACAGACAAACTTCGATCGTTTGTTTTCACTTCACTTGTGTATATACAAACAAAACATTCTTTTATGTACATACATATTTTCCTTGTACATATCAAAAATTCATTTATATATTCATACAAATATTTGTCTGTACATAACACAGATACTTTTCACAGATAAACTTCGATCATTCGTTTCTGTTTTGTCTGTATATACACTGAATACCATTGGTATTGAAAGGAGCATTATTCCCTGTGAAACTGCTTTTAAACCAATGGGCCACCCTTATGGTGTAAGTCCCAACCCTCCTATGTACATCCACAACTCCCTGTACATAAATACTCGTTCGTGTACATATTTACTTCCTTGTACACAATTCAAACTTGTAGATAATCAAGTTACGCTCGTTTCAAACGTTCGTTTCACAGTCACTTGTTTATATTTACTTCATAACTTTTGTAAATAAACATCATGCATTGTTTATATTTCCTTCATAAACTCCTGTGAATACATATCACACACACACACACACTTGTTTATACAACTGTCTAATTATAACATAACAATTAGTCTAACCAATAGGTTCCCCACAGTTGTAGCCTCCGCTTGGGCTTTATACAAGATAACTCTCCCCACAGAGTTTAGCCTCCTCTTAGGCTTATAAGAAAACTCATTCATCGAGTTTAGCCTCGCTTAGGCTTCATATAAGACAACACTCCCTGTGAGTCGACCTCCTCTTGGGCTTCGTTCAAAAGAACTCCTCATTGAGTTTAGCCTTCTCTTGGGCATCATACAATGAAAGAGACCATAAAAATCTCTTAAACAGCCTCCTATTGGGCTTCCAATACAAAGAATCACCCGCGTTAGGATAGAACCACTGAGAGTATAATTTCCCGGTGAAATTGCTCTTCATTCAAAAGGATGGTTTCCGGTGAAATCCTTTTAAAGCTAAAGCCGACCATACCCTATAGCTTCCTCTTGAGCTTCATACAAGGACCTCGATGACCCTCGATGACCCTCGGAATGCCTCCTATTGGGCTTACAATACAAGGACCCATGGGATTCTTAAAAGCATCCCTCTAATTCAATAAATTTCTCCTCGAGATTCAGAGGTTATCATCTCTATGGAAGAAGTATCTCATCTCACATCACATACAGTCAAAACTTTTCAAACTCTTTTCAAACAAAAAAACATCTGTAAGTGCACTTGTACACTCAAGCAAAACACCCAATGCTTACAATTAAAGATTCAATCATCTTTTCAAAACATCTTTCTTAAACATGTAAGTGGTAAGCTTGTACACTCAAGCAAAACACCTATAACTACGATGAAAGATTTTAATCAATCAAACTTTTCAAAATGTATGTGATGAAATAGATTAGATACATTTTTCATTAAGATGACATTTGTCCGTCTCTTACTAACATCCCGTTGCTTTCCACTAGCATAAGTGGGAACTACGATTGCTCTGACTTTCTCAACATCCTTTTGAGAATACGTGAGCTGGTATCATCCTTTCGAGCATATTTCTTTCTCCCTCGGACCAAACAAACCATAGATCCCTGTAGATCCGAGCTACAAATGCTCTGATTCCCACTAAGGGATATGTATGCAGAAGATCCAAAGATCTTTGCGAGCACAATAATAACAAACATTAGGATCCCTCATAATCTATCCTTCTTGAAAACCCAAAGGAGAAACTTTCCCAATCATAGAAATAGCAATTAAAACACACAAACATATCAAACATATTCATATATAAAGCTATAGATAACTATATATATTTAGGGTGCTCCATCTATTCCCTTTATATAACAAACCCCTTCGGAATCTCCCCGATGCGTTGCGTCTAGTTTGCGCTAGTCGTTACATATCAAAATCAATTGAGGGTATTAACAACTTTCCCTTTTCATAATCATTAAATCATCTTTTCGTGTGTTGAAAATAATAAAGCTTGATGCTCATGCATCTTTATAAACAAATCAAAAATAAATCGTTTGAGCGGAGGATGCGAATTCACATTCGAATTCTCTAGCGTCACTTTTAGCAGGGAAAAATGGCGACTCTGTAGTCTGTGAAACTTTGATTTTCAAAAAAATGTGACTACGCTCGAGAGCACCAAGCTTTTGTTTTCAAAAAGAAAAAAAGGTTAAGCTTTCATATGTGCATATGTTTGTTTTTCTTTATTGTGTGTTTTCGATTTCATCGATGGAAAGAAATCCTAACCGGTTAAGAAACATTTTAAGATCTAGGTGGGGTATTAACACTGAGAAGTCTCGGTGCTTACAGTTAATATCCCTCTCGGTGGAGGTTGTCTTGGGGTATTTGTGTTTAGCAAGTATTTGCGAAGACATTTTGCTTTCAAGGGAACTTGCGGTGGTGGTACAGAACACATAACCCATCCTGGCCATTTAGGATGTAGTGCGAGATTATTCGGGCGTAAGCCTAGAATAGTGTCATGCGAGACTACGATCGAGGCGAGTTTCTCTTGAAAAATATTATTGGACCATCGGTATTCAACAAATCGATAATATTTCAAAGAGGAGTGTTGAGCTGTATTATCGATAGAACCCGTTTCACGGATGAATAAGCCCTTAGAACTTAACCACGTTGATTCTTATCGTTGGCCTCATGCTCGTAACCCGAGCGGCTTGACCGTGTGTATAACTACTAACCATGTTTGCGCATTCATGCATTCATTCATTCATTCAAAAACTTGGTTCTCTTCCCATTTCAAAGAATTTAGAGTTTTTCTTTGTAAATATTTTAGGTTAGAGTGATGGACGTCGGAGGAAGATTCACCAGAGATACGGTTTAGAATTCGATGTAGGAAAGTTGAAAGAGTTAGCATCCTTGGTAGAAGATCCCTCGGTTCAAAAACGCTATGGAACTCTTTTAACTATTCGAACACTAACGTTGATGAAGGACTTCTCAAAACTTTCGTTCGGTTTACGATCCGGTCTATCATTGTTTCACTTTCCACGATTATCGATTGATGCCTACTTTGGAAGATGCGTGCATATCCTAGGTATCTCGATGTCGGACAAAGTGCCTTTCAATGGTTTGGAAGCCATTCCTAAGTCACCGGTCATTGCAGCGATGACTCACTTAAAGAACACGAGATAGACAAAAACCTAACTACGGAGGAAAACTCTTAGGACTAACTTCAAAGTTCCTAATGGAGAAGGCTCTCAAATTCTCTGAAGCCGGTAGTATGGTAGCCTTTGAAGCTATTTTAGCTTTACTCCTCTATGGATTGGTGTTGTTTCCCAACGTCCCAAATTTCGTTGATATCTACGCCATAAGGATCTTTCTGATTAGAAATCTCGTTCCCACTCTACTTGGTGACACATACGTCTCTATTCATCATTGAAATCGTTAAGGAGACGGAACTATCGTGTGTTGTGTACCTCTGTTTTTCAAATGGATTACCTCACACTTGCCTAAATCTCCTATCTTCCATGAAAACAAAGACGAATGACATTGGTCAAAAAGACTCATGTCTCTTACAAACGACGATATCCATTGGTATACCTTGGCAGACAATGAGATGGAAATCATTGAGAGCTGTGGAGAATTTGCCAACGTACCTCTCATCGGTACAAAAGGAGGAATCAACTACAACCCATTCTGGCGGGGCGTCAACTCGAATATGCAAACTCTAGTAAACCTCTTGGTTTCTGGTGAGAGTTATTTCTATCACGAAGGAGAAGATCCCTAAGGATTGAAGGCTAGAATGATCGAGCTTGGCATCACATCGAAAGAAAGAAAAGGTAAGCGAAGAATTGTGTAGCCATGGAAACCTACACTTCTTGGGTAAAGAAAGAGCAAAGGAATTTGAATGCCTTACGCTTATGAAGAACCCATGTTCTCAACCGCTTCCAAATTAACAATTTTTCCCGTCGAAACTATGGGAGAATACCAAGAAACTTTGGCCAAAATGAGGTTTGAAAAAGAGGCTTTGGAAAACAAATTCCTTAAGACTAATCTTGAGAATGAGAAGCTCAAGAAGCAAGTCAAAGATCATGAAAAGACGCTTTATTTCCAGGATGAATGGCTCATGGAGAAGGATGAGAAGATTCGTTAGAAAGATAACGCAATCCAAAGATACGTTAAAGAAAGGAAAAGAAAGCTTGAAGAAATGACAACCAGCGATCCTGCTCCCGACATGTGGACGAAAGTCATTAGCAAGCTAAAAGCGAGAAAGGAGCTGAAAGCTCACTATGGAAAGGAAATCACGAAGTTGAAGCGCATCAAGCCTTTGGATCTTCATCCGACGAGGACAACTAGTTTAGTTTAGTTTGTAATATTATCATTTATTTTATCATTTGTGTGAGCAATGCTCAAAAACAGAATTGTTGTAATCTTCTTTCAATAATCAATAAACTCGTGTTTTCCATCCAAATATTTGCCAGAAATTTCTCTTTTAGCATAAATTCTTTGGAAATCTTTCTTTACAATCATAATCATGCATCATACTTTGCATTTTAAGTCTATTGTCTAGAGTGCGATCTTTCAGCAGTTTCAGAGATAGGAAAAGATCGCGGTATCGTCTTAGAGTTTCTCGACGCGTCCACAGCCAACTCGAACGTACGATACAAGATCAAAAAGAAGAAAAGTAATGGAGGGTTTTGAACAAGAGAATGTTGAACTTTGTCGTACAGTAACAACACTACAAGAAGAAGTGGAGAGACTCACATCTTTGGTCAACTCATTGGCCGCAGCGCAAAGTCAACAAGCGACATCAGCGGTCAAAACCAGCGGCGATTTGAGAGAAGACACTACTACTCCGGTTCATTTGTCGCGATCGATGGTTACCTTCGGTATGCCGAAGGCTATCCATGGGGCATGCCTTTCAACTTTGGCATCGAATTTGACCGATTTCTCAAGTGCAAACAACCACGCTTGAAATACCTACTTTGCAGCAAAACTCTACATTTACTCCCCAATGTGGAGTAACTCTTCCACAAGTAACAATGCCGGTTTCTCAACCAATTATGACGAACTCGACTTAGTAGTGCACACTACTGCAGACGAAGAAGTTCACCATACTCCGAGCAATAACACGGTTCCGTGGCTTGATGGAGAATCTCCGAGGAACAACTCCTCAAAATGCGACTTGAAATTAAAACAATTCGTGGAAAAGAACATTTGGGAAGCCGAGTTTGTGCTTAGTTCCTCGCGTAAGGATACACCGCAAATTCAAAGTCCACGACTTTGAAAAGTACAAGGAAACTCCACATCCACAAAGTCATCTCACGATGTATGCCGGAAAATGTCTACTTACAACGATCACGATTATTAATCCACTACTTCAAGATAGTCTCACCGGTGCCGCGAAGTGGTACATGGGATTAGACAGTAAGTATCCAAACATTCAATGACTTAGGTGAAGCCTTTGTACAACAATATAAGTTCAACTTGGATATGGCTCGATCGGGACCAACTCGCTCCATGTCTCGGAAGAAAGAGATTCAAAGAATATGCACAACGATGGAGGAAATTCTGTCTACCCGCCTTGAAGAGAAAGAGATGAATAAGGTATTCTTAAACACTCTTGGCTCATTCTACTACGCGAATGATCGCTAGCGCTCTGGAGATTTCACCGAGATGGTAAGCATGGGAATGTGATTAGAAGAGGGTTCGAACCGGACGCTAACCAAGGAAGCGAGGATCTTCTAGTGGAACTAGAAAGGTTGGGACTAGCTTTCCAAAGAAAAGGAACATGACATAGGAATGGTATCCCGAGGGAAACCACGAAAGAATGTCAGTCAACAGCGATAGGTAGCTGCCATAGCACCCGCTATTAACACAACTCCAAACACAGGAATTGCTCCGCAGTTCCAGCAAATTCAGCAAACTCAACAGCCTCGTCAACAGGCTCAGCAGTTCAGTAATCAAAATCGTGCGCCTCGGGTCACGCAATTCGACCAATTCGATGGCGTACGGAACTATACCTGCTAATAGAAAAAAATCGTCTGAGACAAGGTCACCACCTCCGGTTCCCGAAAAATTGCCGTGGTGGTACAAAACAGACGTATCTTGCCCTTTTCACCAAGGAGCACCAGGCCATGACCTTGAGCATTGCATAGCATTAAAAGTAGAAGTACAGAGATTAGTGAGATCTAATCTTCTTTCCTTCAGAAATACAAATCCAAATGTGCAAGTCAATCCGCTTCCCAGTCACAATGGACCTACAGTAAATCTGATATTAAGAAATACAGATAGGTATCTCGTCACAGATGTAAACCTGATCAGAGGAAACTTGGTGCATCTCCATGATATGTACAATACAATGAGCTCCTTCACTAAGCACGATTGCGCAGCCTGCAACATCTGCTTCAAGGATCTTCAAGGATGTCCCACCATAAGAGCAGACATTCAGCGATTGTTAGACATCGGTGACCTCAGATCTCTGAAGAGATGACCATGGCGTAAATCTGTAGGGCATTTTCCGCATGAGCTTTTAGTCTCAGATATCAACTCGGAAAACCCCGAAGTAAACGTTATCATCCCTTGTTTCAATGTACCCAAACATGTGGAGATTGAATACAACGGTTCCAACGTTCCAGGGTCTCCTTTGGTGAATTGCCTACCGGTCTGTTCCATACAGTTCTACCAAAGCAATTCCTTACCAATACAATGCAACCACGATAGAGGATGGGAAGGAGAAACCCATACCTACTCTTCCCTAATGTCAATATAGCAATCGGACGAGTAACACGAAGTGGGCAGTACACACTCCGTTGCCACCAAGACCGCTTGCGCTCGTTGTTAGACAAAATCCGGTTAACATATTTTCAGAATCACAGCGATTCCGTGTTAACCCAACACAATGTTGGTCCTCTGATAGAGCCAACGTCAGCTTTTGATGAGATACTAAAATTAATCAAGAAAAGAATACTAGTCGTGGATCAACGATGAGACTCCTTCCAAGATTTCAATCATCTCTACTCCTCGACTCGAAGCTCACAGAAGCTTTAATGAAGGTACTAGACCAAGCCTATGTAGACCATGATGTGACTACAGACCAGTTTGGAGGTATTGTTGCCAACATAACAGCTTGTAATAATCTAAGTTTCAGTGATAAGGAACTTCTAGAAGAAGGGAAAGATCACAACTTGGCCTTGCACATCTCGATGATTTGCCAATCGATTCCGTCCAATGTATTGGTGAATCTTGGTTCATCTTTGAGCGTAATGCGAAGACGACACTCGCTCGTTTGGCTTACAAAGGGACACCAATGAAGTTCAATGACATAGTAGTAAGAGCTTTCGACGGGTCAAGGAAGTCAGTTATTGGGGAAGTAGATCTCCCAATGACAATTGGTCCTCATACTTTCCAAATCACTTTCCAAGTCATGGATGTACCAGCTGCTTACAGTTGTCTACTAGGAAGACCATGGATCCACGAGGCAGGAGCAGTAACTTCTACTCTCCATCAGAAATTAAAATTCACAGTAAATGGAAAGTTGGTGACCATCAGCGGCGAACAAGCTTTGCTTGTAAGCCATTTGTCCAGTTTCTCTTTCATCACGGCTAATGACGTTGAAGGGACACATCTCCTAGAACATCCGTTAGAAGATGAATCTACCAGCAAAAACAGATCATCTATCTCTTCGTATAAAGAAGCATCACAGATAGTAAAAGATGGCAATCTTTGAAGGTTGGGGACAAGTAATCAAACACATCAACAACGAAACAAAAGTCGAACTCGGGTTCACACCGTATTCTCAAAAGACAAGCAAAGGATGAAGCACTTCGTCCAATTAAAGAAGTCTTCAACGGTGGGGTTTCTTAAACCTGTTCTCCAAGAGGTTAGCGTTGTAACCATTGAAGATGATGAAGGCGATCCTCGGAATCGAAGAGTGGAGCACTTATTTAACACACGAATATGTGTCTCAAGAGGAATTATCTTGTTGATCAATTCAAAGACATGTCCTATGCGACATGAAAATCCACATCCTTCGAAGTTTGGGATACCTTGGGAGAACCAAGCGGTAAATTTGACTACATGGTGAAATATCTTGCGACTCGAGAATCGAGAATCGAAGATATCCACCTTGGATGGGGTGATTCTTTTGAGTACCCTAGTCAACCAGAGGAGGTGTACTCATCTTCCCGATCTAATCAACCAATTGAGGTTCGAGCGAGGATCTCGCTTTGGCCTTTTGTGGAAATTGTTAAACGGATCGGATTATCACTATATCAACATTATCGAAGATCGGAATACGATTCGGGATACGATTTGGAAAGTGTCGCCGCGAGTCTCTCTCGAGAAGATTGGAGGATACATCCTAGAATTCAACATAAGGTCAAGGAAGCACATCTGTTGTATCCCATACTTCTCGATCATTCATCAAGTGAAGAAGGCTTTAGCAACACGAAGGCAAAGTCCATCGTCCAGAGTCTTCAAAACCTGCTCAACCAACAACCAAGGTCTACTCAAGGGTTAAACCAAATGGAAAATTACCTGAGTACCTCGACTTCCAAGGAGTTTGCCACTCTTGGGCTTGTTGATTCGGACTAACGCTCTAGTTCTAAGTAGTTTATCTTTGCTTTTGTTTTGAACTCTCACTTCGCCCAAAGTGAAGAGATGTTTTATAGGGTTTAGCTTTTAAATAATTTCTCTTTGTCTTGCCCAAGACAAATGAGTTTGTATTTTAGGGCCCTGTTTCATATTGTGAATCATAAATAAAATGCGTTGTTTTGATTCCACACTTTGTGTTTAGTTTTCATTTTTACCCTTCTTGGAAATGATAATCCTAAAAAACACAATAAAAAAAAAATCTTCAAAAAAAAAAAGAGAATAATAAATTTTTTATCTACATACACTTTCACATTGACTTTTTCAAAAAAAAAAAATGAAAAAAATAAGAGGTTAATTAATCAAATCAAATATGCAGATTAAACAGATGGACAAATCCATTGAAAGCAATAACTCTATGCTCTCTCTCTCAACTCTGAAATCCCCTGTGAGGTCGCCAAGGAAGAAGTTGAAGAAGACATCCCAGATGAGATTTCTCGATTACTTAAGCACGAGGAAAGGATCATTCAGCCTCACAAAGAACCTCTGGAAGCAATCAACTTGGGTTCGGACGAAGACAAAAAAGAAGTAAATATCGGAGCTTCACTCGACAGCGATGTCAAGAGAAAACTGATAGATCTTCTCAAAGAATATGTTGATGTGTTCGCTTGGTCCTACCAGGACATGCCAGGGTTAGATACCAGCATCGTGGAGCATCATTTGCCATTAAAGCCGGAGTGTCCACCAGTTAAGCAAAAGCTGAGAAGAGTTCACCCTGATATGGCTGACAAAATCAAAAAGGAAGTTTAAAAACAGCTCGACGCAGGTTTCCTCGTCACTTCCGAATATCCTCAATGGCTAGCCAACATAGTACCTGTCTCCAAGAAAGATGGAAAAGTCAGAATGTGTGTTGACTACCGGGACTTGAACAAAGCTAGTCCGAAAGATGATTTCCCGCTACCGTATATTGACATGCTAGTGGATAGCACTGCAAAATTCAACGTCTTTTCCTTCATGGACGGTTTCTCTGGTTACAATCAGATCAGAATGGCTTCCTAAGACATGGAGAAGACATCCTTCATCACGCCATGGGGCACTTTTTGCTACAAAGTAATGTCGTTTGGATTAAAAAATGCAGGCGCAACTTACATTAGGGCAATGACTACTCTCTTTCATGACATGATGCACAAAGAGATCGAAGTCTACGTAGACGACATGATAGCAAAGTCTGACACTAAAGATGAGCATATAGACTATCTCTTAAAGTTGTTTCAACGACTAAGGAAATTTCAGCTCCGCCTGAATCCTAACAAATGCACCTTTGGGGTAAGATCTGAAAAACTCCTGGGTTTCATCGTCAGTCAAAGAGGTATTAAAGTGGACCCTGACAAAGTCAAGGCTATTCGAGAAATGCCTACGCCACATACAGAGAAGCAAGTAAGAGGATTTCTCGGACGGTTGAATTACGTCTCCAGATTTATCTCTCAAATGACTGCTACCTGTGGGCCGATATTCAAGCTTCTCCGCAAAAATCAAAAAGTTGTATGGACAGAAGATTGTCAAAAAGCGTTTGACAGTATCAAAGAATACCTGTCAGAACCTCCAATACTGATCCCTCCAGTGGAAGGAAGACCGTTAATCCTGTACCTTACCGTACTAGAAGAGTCCATGGGCTGCGTACTTGGACAACAAAATGAAACCGGTAAGAAGGAGCATGCCATCTACTACCTGAGTAAAAAGTTCACAGACTGTGAAACTCGTTACTCCATGCTCAAGAAAACATGTTGTGCTTTGGTGTGGATTTCAAAACGTCTTCGCCAGTACATGATCAATCACACGACTTGGTTAATCTCCAAAATGGATCCAATCAAGTACGTCTTTGAAAAGCCTGCCTTAACGGGAAGAATTGCTCGATGGCAAATGTTGTTATCAGAATATGACATACAGTACCGTGCTCAAAAAGCAGTCAAAGGAAGCATTCTCTCCGATCACTTGGCTTATCAGCCGCTCAACGAATACCAATCTCTCAAGTTTGACTTCCCAGACGAGGATGTTATGTACTTAAAGATGAAAGATTATGACGAACCGCTACCTGGCGAAGGTCCTGATCCAGAATCTAGATGGGGCTTAATTTTTGATGGAGCAGTTAATATCTTCGACAATGGAATTGGGGCAGTCATCATCACTCCCGAGGGTTCTCATATCCAGTTTTCCGCCAGATTGCTATTTGATTGCACTAACAACATCGCAGAATACGAAGCTTGCATCATGGATATTGAAGAAGCCATCGACTTGAGGATCAAGATCCTTGACATATATGGAGACTCAGCCTTTGTGATTAATCAAATCAAAGACAAGTATGAAACTCATCATCTTGGTTTAATTCCTTACAGAGATTATGCAAGACGTTTGTTGACTTTCTTCAACAAGGTTGAACTGCATCATATCCCTCGAGATCAGAACCGAATGGCAGATGCTTTGGCTACTTTATCTTCCATGTTCAAAGTCAACGATTGGAATGATATGCCTAAAATCCGCATCAGACGCCTTGAAAGACCTGCATATGTGTTCGCAACTGAAGCAGTCTTCGACGATAAACCGTGGTTTCACGACATCAAACGTTTCCTTCAAACACGAGAGTACCCGCTCGGGGCATCGTACAAAGATAAGAAAACCCTAAGGAGGCTTTCTAGAAATTTCTTCCTGAATGAGGATGTGCTATACAAAAGAAACTTCGACATGGCTCTGCTCAGATGCGTCGACATGCAAGAAGCAGACACGATCATCCGATTGCTAAGAGCAGGATACTAAGAGCAGGATACTATTGGATAACGATGGAATCCGATTGCTGTAAACACGTCAAGAGGTGTCACAAGTGCCAGATCTACGCAGATAAGATCCACGTGCCGCCAACTCTACTCAACGTTCTCTCTTCTCCATGGCCTTTCTCTATGTGGGGCATTGACATGATCGGGATGATCGAACCAAAAGCGTCCAACGGACCTCGCTTCATTCTAGTGGCTATTGATTACTTCACCAAATGGGTCGAAACAGCGTCTTACGCCAACGTCACAAGACAAGTGGTTGTGAGGTTCATAAAAAACAACCTCATTTGTCGATATGGAATTCCAAGCAAGATCATTACAGACAATGGATCGAACCTGAACAATAAAATGATGAAAGAACTATTTGAGGAATTCAAGATCGAGCATCATAACTCATCTCCTTACCGGCCAAAGATGAACGGCGCCGTTGAAGCTGCCAACAAGAACATCAAGAAGATCGTTCAGAAAATGGTCATCACCTATAAAGACTGGCACGAAATGCTGCCATTTGCTCTGCATGGGTATCGTACTTCAGTACGCACTTCAACAGGGGCAACTCCTTTTTCTCTAGTATACGGCATGGAAGCAGTGCTCCCCGTAGAAGTTGAGATTCCGCCAATGGGGGTTCTCATGAAAACCAAATTATCTGAGGCTGAATGGTGTCAAAGCAGATACGACCAACTGAACTTAATCGAAGAAAAGCGCCTGACCGCTCTGTGTCATGGACAACTATATCAAAGAAGAATGAAAAAAGCTTTCGACAAAAAGGTCCGACCTCGTGAATTCCGAGAAGGCGACCCCGTGCTTAAAAAGATTCTGTCTTTTCAACCAGATTCTAGGGGCAAATGGACTCCTAATTATGAAGGCCCATACATCATCAAAAGAAGCTTTTCTGGCGGTGCTATGACTGTCACAACCATGGACGATGATGAACTCCCGCATCCTGTGAATGCTGATGCAGTTAAGAAATATTTTGTCTAAAAAAAAAACAAAAGAACAGCTCGGTAAGTCGAAAACCCGAAAAGGGCGGCTTAGGCAAAAAAGAGCATCTCGGTGGATTGAAAACCTGAAAAGGCGATCCAGGCAAAAATTAGAGACAATAAACAGAAATTATCCTGATAGATTGAAAACCTGAAAAGGCAATCTAGGCAAAAATAAGGATACAAAAAAATGACAAAGTAACTGCAATCAGTCTGTACTTCGTCAGTCTGAAGAAATTTCCCTCAACGGATCTTCAATCAAATCTTCTGAAGCAACAAGCACAGTGGGAATTTGAAGTTGTTAGGGATAATAGTGGTTATTTGCTTTCAATGTAGCCTTTTCCCAATAAATTATCATTTCCAATTCTTGTAAATAGCTCATGGAATCACGCCTTTGGCTGATTACCATTCTATCAATAAATTTGAGCCTTGTGCCTTTTGTTTGCAATTCCTACTTTATTCTGTTTTGCAAAATAACGTTTTTTATTGTGAAAATCACTTTTTGAAACTAAAAAAGTTTTTAAATAAATTTTTACTTCAAAATTTTGAAACAAAAGCAAAATTTTCCTTTGAACTATGAACACGGAAAGAACTCCAACAGTTTTCTCCATAAGTGTTTCAATCTTCGAAGGATAGAACAACTGCTACGGAAGTCTTCTTTTCCTCAGCAGAAATCATCAAAGGACGGTGTTCTTATCCAAAAAGAATCCCCAACAAAGTTGCCAATGAAACGCCTTTCTCCGGAAGTTTAAAGTATGCAACTCAGATCCTTCATCAGCAACGTCTACACCATTGCTGCGAATATTGTTAAGTATTTGTTCGAACTGTGACGTGGTCCTTTTCCCAAATACCTCTTTAGTGTTCTGTCAAGTATTGTTAGCATGCATATAACATTCATGACATTCATACATAATAGCATCATTTATGCATTTTGCATTCCTCAAAATGTTTGCTTCCATATCACTGGTCTAAATCACACTTATTCATGTAGGTTTGATCATATCCCCAGTAGATTACCCCAAAGCAGAGAAAATACATCTTTTTCTCTCTCCTGTTCCCCAGCTGAGATCATTCTTCATCAGGAACAAAGTCTTGATTAACCCTTTCTTTCCAGTTCATTCCTGGATAGAACCCTGTCTATAATCAACAAAGCAATAAGCAATAGCCTCATCATTTGAGCCGCTTATTTTTCTTTTCATGAAAGTTTGTTCTTCTCAACAAGGTCAAATCACGACCATACGAGAAATTCCCCAGCAGTTGTCTTTCTGTTTAAAAGAAAACTTGTGTCTTCCAATCAAAATGCTCGCGTCTTCTCAAAAGAGAGATGCTTGGCAAGATTGTATCCAAGAAAATAGAAACTCGTTTGAGTTCTGTTTCTCTCATTGTCTGTTATTCACAAAGCTGAATACGCAACAATTTTCTCAAAAGATTTACCTTGTTATAGTTATCACTTCACTGATAATTGGTAATATCTTTAGAAATCATTACCATAAACTATCACAAGGCTGATAATTGGTAATATCATCTTCACTTACCTTAAACATTGTCACAAGGCTGACAGAAGGTAATCTCTTTGTTTCCCAAAGCGAAACAGATATTCACATGTGTTGTGAATCTCTTTTTCCCCAGCGAGACATATTGCGTGTTTCCCAACAAACAGGATACTTTTTTCTTAAACAGATCGAGTCATCCTCACAAATTTTCCCCACCATGTCATTTCTTTGATATCATCTGGGTGAAACTTTTTACAATCATTTTGCATCGCTCGCATCTTTTGGTATCTTAGGTCCAAAATTTGTGTATTCTGATATTTAAGTCTCTTTACACCTATCAAAACAAAAGATATTCATCTTCATCTTTCAGGTTAAAGAAACTTAAATAGGGGCATCTGTCATACCCCAATTTTTGACCTAATATACCACCTTACATTTGCATCATTGCATCACTAACAGTTCAGAATAGAATTAATCGGGTGTAGCATTCACAGGTCAAATTTAGGGTTTCATCAGATTTTCATTTGATTCAAGAGGCAACCAACTAGGTTTTGGGCTTTACTCACTTCATTTGACCTATCTTGATCAAAACATCAACCTTCAGTCCTCAGATATCTAACTAGGATCCCTCATAATCTATCCTTCTTGAAAACCCAAAGGAGAAACTTTCCCAATCATATAAATAGCAATTAAAACACACAAACATATCAAACATATTCATATATAAAGCTATAGATAACTATATATATTTAGGGTGCTCCATCTATTCCCTTTATATAACAAACCCCTTACTCGAGAATCTCCCCAATGCGTTGCGTCTAGTTTGCGCTAGTCGTTACGCATATCAAAATCAATTGAGGGTATTAACAGCTTTCCCCTTTTTCATAATCATTAAATCATCTTTTCTTGTGTTGAAAATAATATAGCTTGATGCTCGCGGCATCTTTATAAACAAATCAAAAGAGTAAATCGTTTCGAGCCAGAGGATCTGAATTCACATTCGAATTCTCTAGCGCGTCACTTTTTAACGCGAACAATACGGAACGAAGGCCCACCAGCACATTTGTGGCGTATCATCTTCTGACCTTTGGAAGTGAAGCCTAAACTAGCCTTGTTAGAACTAAATGGAAAATGGGGCAACTGACTCCAAACAGTACAACCTCCTTCTTCTAGTACATCTATGGCGTCCTTGAACGAGTCCATCTTCACTGGAACTCTAGTAACCTTAAGAGTGACAGGAGAGTCGACAGGCATGACTCGTGGATCTACTTCGCATGATAGGGAGTTTCGATAAATTCGCCTTCCATTTCAATGTATCAGAATGACTGCAAATGCTTACCACATATTCTTCTTCTCCGCATACTGTAATGATCTTCCCCTTCATTGGGTACTTCAACTTCTGATGCAAAGTGGATATAACAGCGCCTTCCCCATCCGAGAAGGAAAGAATAGGCCGAACAAATATCCATCACAAAGAAAGTAGAATCAAAAGTCTGGGAACCTACTTTGAACCGTCAAAAGCTCTTACGATTATGTCACTAGGTTTCATGACCACTTCTTTAGCATCACGTCTATCGAGAGCACCCTCCGGTAGTACATTCAGAGCAGAGACAATATCCACTAACACATGCGAAAACTTAGTGCCCTTACACTTTATAGAGATGCGCAAGTCTTTGTTGTGTTTTCTTCCAACAGGAGTCAGATCAGCATCAGAAAAGCCCAAACCATTGTCTACGGTCAGGCTAGCAATACAACTTTCAAATTGGTCAGCAGAAGTGTCTTGCTGTATGTAGGCATTCTTCAGAAACTTCACCAAGGCTTTAGCATGAGCCTCGGATCATAACAATAGTGCTAACATAGAAATATTGGATGAGGTTTCTCCCAACTGCTCTACAACATTATAATCGCTTTTCTTAATGATCTTCAGAATTTCCTCCATCTCTTGCTTGGAGGTATCTTCAGTAACTTGCTCTGGTACTTTCGTCAGGTTGAGTTACTTTTTCTTTGCCCTGAGCCTCGGGTGTTGGTTCAACAGCAGGAATGTGGACTGGTGCAGTAGTATCTTTTAGAGGAGAGATATCTAGAGAAAACACTCTACCGATTCAGGTTACTTTGCTTGATCTAGTGATATTGTCGACATCAGGATTAGCAGCTTCAATTGTATTGTCTTCAATGGTCAATGGTTATTGCTTGACACCATAGTAGTAAACTTCGGCTCCATAATTCCAAGGTATATCTTTGTCAGAGGAATATGGAACTGGTTTGGGCAAGGTAATAATCAGAGGTGCCACTCTAGATGCAGGATCGGTAGGGGTGATCCTTATTGTGTTCACATCAACATATTCTTCGGGATAATCATCATCTCCCCATCCAGTTGCTTTGATGTTTTCAATTGCAATCTTGTAGCTTTCAGGGGAGGGATATTTCACCATGAAATCAAATTTCCCACTTGGCTGCCCCAAGGTATCCAAGATCTCTGGTATGGCTTCTTCCACGCTCACGTCTTCGATTTTCAAGCTTTTGGAAACATCTTAGCAAAAACTTTCTACAAACGTAGTTTTCATGAATAGCACTTCTCGGTTGTCTATCAGGCGTTGAACACCTCTCTTCAACCATGCACATCCATTGGGTTCGGATGTGTAGTAATGACAGTTGTCAAAACATCCTGGAAGTGATTTATGGATGCTTTGGGATGGTATAAATACTTGGATAGTTTCCTGGAAGCCTCAAGAGTATGAATAAGTGCTTGAAATTGATTGAGAATGGCTGGAAAGTGAGGCTTCAGCTTGCCCTAAACATGCAAAATTTTGGAAAGTTGTATAGGGTTCTTCAGGCCAGCAATATGTGTCCTTTGCATCTGGTCTTGTTTTGTATATATAGAGGAACAAAATTAGGTCAAGACTTGTGAGAAAATATTTTGCATTCATTGAGAAATATTTGATTGAAAAATCAAATGTAATATTTCCAAAATTGCTCAATCTTCATGCAATCAATTCTTGTATGATTTTTCCAGCTTGCAATGTGTTTCTTGGACCTCAAGGCATTCAAACAATAAACCCATACGACTATCCAATATTTTTTGCATTTTATTTTATTTATAATTGAATTTAAATGAAATAATTCAAAAATAAATGGTAGGAGGGCGTGTAATTGAACTTAGAGGTCATGGACCATGTTTGAAACAAGTTTGAACCATAAAACTTAGGCCCATTTAGAAGAAATTCAAAATTGACCAATGTTTTCTTCATGCACTTCTTCAAAATTTCCAAAATTACACAAACCATGTCCTCTAAATTCTCCTTTTGGTTTCATCTTTATTGAAGCTTCCATGCTCATGTACACGTCTTTGAAAAAAATGACTTTTTGTTGACTTTTATGAGGACCTATAATGTCTTGGCTCATATATCTCAAATGAAGAATTTTTGGGCAAAGCTTGTGAAACATAAAGTTGTAGAGAATTGAATTCCCTTCAAAATTATCTTTGGTGGAAAAATTTCTGATGAAGTATGTGAAAGTTATGTCTGGTCAAAGTTTTGTTGACTTTTTATCAAAAACCCTAATTTAGAAATTTTTGACTTTTGATCAATTCATTGAATTTTCTTGATAAATCATGATCAACCCTTGATCAAATGATGAATGTGACTTCAAAATCTTGATTTTCAACCATCTAAGAAATTGACTGAGCAACCTTGAGTTGTGAGGCTTGAAACTTGACTTGGTGATACCTTGAGACATATGAGGAGGCATAATGATCACTTGAGGCAATAGAAACCATCTTTGACTTGAGAGAATCAAAGCACTAGTTATGGGTTGATTGCTTAGGAGAGGGTCCATCTGGACAACCCTTGATGTACTCTTAAGTATAGAGATGTGTATTGATTTTCAAAAATAGGTGGAAAATTTTTGGGGTATAACACACCTCAAATTAGTTTGGGAATTATTGTGATGATGGGGGTATATTGCGTGAAGTTGTCCCACTTTATACGCCTCAACAAAGTGGTATTGTCGAAGAAGAAATCGCTCGATTTATAAATATGGTTTGTAGCATGTGAAAGGGAAGAACTTGCCGAAAGAACTATGGGGAGAAGCAGTTTATACAACACCCTATTTCTTGAATAGGTTCCCTACTAAGAAGCTGGACAAAGTGACACCGGAAGAGGTATGGTATGGCCATAAACTATTTGACTCATTTGAAATTTTCCAGTTCGATAGCATTTCGGAATATTCCATGTCAACTTTGAAAGAAGTTCGATGACAAAGGTGATGTAATGTTACTTATTGGTTATCACCCTACTGAAGGCTACAAATTGTTTGATGTGAGTAGCAAGAAGATCGTGATTAGTCGAGATGTGCTAGTGGCAAAAGGATTTTTGCAGCGAGAAGGTATGGACTATGATGAGGTATTTGCTATGGTAGCTAGATTAGAGACGATACGGCTGATTGTTGGTATCTCCAATAGCAAAAGTTGGCGGATGTATCAAATGGATGTAAAATCTGCATTTTTGAATGGTCCACTTGAGGCGGAAATCTATGTAGAGCAGCCCCTTGGTTGTGGTGAAGAATCAAGAGGAAAGAGTCTACAAGTTGAGGAAGGAACTCTATGGATTGAAACAAGTACCTAGAGCTTGGAACAAATGCATAAATACTTTTCGTATTGAAGTTGGCTTCAAGAAGTGTGTATCCGAACATCATGTTTATGTGAAAACGGATGCAAGCAAAGGCGTGATTATACTTTGCTTATACGTGGACGATCTATTGATTACGAAAAACAATGAGGAGTTTATTTTCAAGTTCAAAGGTGAGCTTATGGAAGAGTTTGAGATGAGTGACCTTGGTATCATGATATACTTCCTTGGCATAGAGTTCCACAAGTCAAAATTGGGACTACTCATGCATCAAAGAAAGTATGCCCTTGAGATATTGAAGAGGTGTGATATGGAGCATTGTAATGTTGCCAATTCACCAATGGAACCAAGGTTGAAGTTGTCCAAGAATGAAGATTAGGGTGATGTTGATCCAACTCAATATAGAAGGTTGATTGTTTCGTTACGTTACTTATGCAATACACGATCAAATTTGGAATTTAGTGTCGGTATTTCTAGTAGATTCATGGAAAGACCAAAGGTGTCTCATTTGGAAGAAACTAAGAGGATCATTCGCTACATTAAAGGTACTCTTGACTGCGAAATTCTCTTTCCCGCAGCTGATACGGGCAGCATGTGCGAGTTACTTGGTTATACGGATTCTAATTGGTGCAGAGATAAAGATGATCGAAAGTCTACGGCTAGTTATGTCTTTATGTTTGGCGGACCTCCAATCTTTTGGTGCTCTAAAAAGGAACCCATGGTGGCACTCTGTTCTTGTGAGGCCGAGTATATCACTATGTCGATGGGTGCGTGTCAAGTTGTGTGGCTAATGAATCTACTTAGAGAGTTGGACAACATTGATGTAAAAGCTATCACGCTCTTTGTTGACAACCTCTCGGCTATCAACCTTGCAAGGAATCCTATAGCACATGAGAGGAGCAAACATATAGAGATGAAGTTTCATTACTTAAGGGAGATGGTGTGTGAAGGACAACTGACACTTATTCATTATCGCAACGAAGAACAACTCGTAGATTTGTTGACGAAGGCGGTAACAAATGAAGTGTTCAAGAGGATTGTGAAGAGTTTGAGCTTGAGGAATGTAGAGCACTTGACTTAAGGTGGTGTATTGGATGCTATGTATAAGTCAAGTTTTATATGGAAGCATTAAAAGTTGTTTTGGAAACAACTTATTTGAAAAAGTTGTTCTGCCACTGAAGTAGAAATTCTGGTTTTTGAAGAGGAAATCGGTTTCCACATTTGGAGAAACCGGTTTCTATCACGATATTTTGTTTTTCTGTGTGATAGTTTTTTCTGTTATGTTTTTTTAGTTTGTTTTGTGTTGTTTATTGATGCAACATAAATTTCACCCTCTTGTAATGTGAAAACTAATGACATTGTGAATAATCATAATAATTTTCTCCTCAATTACTCTCTCTGTCAATTTCTAATTTTCTCTCTAAACTTCATATTCTCCAATAAACCATTTTCATCATTGATTCACCTACACTTTGTGTATCTTCCAAATATATATATATATATATATATATATATATATCTAAAAAATAAACTATTTTATAATAAAAATTAGATGGAGTATAAAAAACATCAAATTTATATCATTTAATCATTTTATTCTAAAAAGTGTATCTTTTCAAAGTAAAAATAAAAATAAATTGCTTTTAATGCAGTTTCTCTCTCATTTTATTTATTTATAAATAACCATCAACCAAAATTACTTTTATATCATTTTGAAAACATATCTCAAAAATAAAAAATTATAAATAATAGATTTTTGTTTATAAATTAGTAGGGATTAATAGAGAGTAGTACACGTATATAGTTGATTATACTATGTATTATGTATTGCTGCAATAAAGAGATATGGAGTAGAAATTATTAATATAAGATGTTATGCCAATCATTCTAAATTAAATAAAAATGATAATTTAATTATTAATAAATTTTCATTTTGTATATCGTATCAAAATATTATTTTTTAAAAGTTTAATTGTAATTTTGATTTTTTTTTGTATTTTATTTTATTTATGAACATAGTTTTTATATGTTAAATTTAATACTACCTTTGTTCTTATATATAAGAGATAATTTATCTTTTAAGTTTTTTGAATAATAAATGTATTTAGTCTATAAACTGATTAAATACATTGATTATTCAATAATAAATATCGAGATGTTTAACAGATTATTGTTCTGAGATGTTGTATATTGATGTTTAGAATTAGAATTTGCGGCCTCAACATATATTAAAGTGTTGGGCAGATTTTTCGAGATATCATGATTATGTGGTAGGATAGTGAAGATCTTTTAAGTGTTGAAAGAAAAAAATAAAATTAACTAAAGTGAATTTGAAATGGTGGCATCAACAACGTTCTCAGAATATGGAGGAAAAATTTCAAAAATATATTTATTTTTCATTTATTTTAATTTTTAAAGTCCTAGTTTTTAGTCAATATTTTTATTTCATTTTAATTCATTTTGATTTTGATTTTAATTTTAGTTCAAGTTAAAAATATTTCTTTTTAACTTGAACTATTATTAAAAATTAAAATCAATTTTTAACTCTTTCATTTAAATTAAATTTTATTTCTTGCATTTTATTTTAGTTTATTTTTTTATTACTAACCTATTGATTTTTCATTTATTATTAGTAGTATTGCTATTATTATTTTTGTTAGTTGTTATTATGTTAAAAAATATGTGGAAGAGAATTAGCAAGTGGATCCACAAAAGCTTCAAATGACCGTTTACACCAAGGGCAGTACACAATTTCTTTCAAAATCGAAATGTTGCACCAAAATGAATCACAAGTTACATTGCATTCGAAACTCATCTCAGTCATTCATTCAAACATTATCAAAGGCTTATGTTCATTAAAGAGTGATGGCACAAATTAACCTCAAAATACCTCCAAACTACATCTAAAAGTTCATTGGAAAATTTAAAAGTCCATCTTTCCCCACACACATTATCAATTCAAACATTATCAAAGGCTCACGTTCATTAAAGAGAGAAGGCACAAATTCACCTCAAAATACCTCCAAACTACATCCAAAAGTTCATTCGGAAATTAAAAACACCCACGAGCGCGCGCATACATTTTAGAATCACATAAAAAATACTACTATAATTAACACTTGTAACATCAGACGTGAAATACATTTTACTTCGATAATAGATGCGAGATGAATAATATCGTCATAAAAAATAAAAATTTATCACCTCAGTGTTTAAAATATTGAGGCAAAATTTTATTAACTCATGGATTCGAACCCCAACAACAACAACTCTTATTATTTTTAAAACTAGCATATTTTTTTTATCTCAATTCATCAAAATAATTCAGGGGTTATTAGTTTTTTTAAAACAAATTTGTTACATTATTTACACAGAGTATTAATAAAATATTTGTTTACAAATTATAAGGTTTACCCAAAATTTTAAATTTTTTACATAGAAAAAATTATTTGTCCATGAAGATCATATGTTGGATCTTCAATTCCTTGATATTTTGGGAAAGATCAAATTCATGGAAAACTCTTATCTCCCAACAAAAAAAATGGATATTCTTTATGGATTTTGCTTGCATTTGTTTATGATATGAATAAAAATAAATGGTTAGACAAATAAAAGGTTAGATAAAAAAAAGGGTTAGACAAAAAAAAAGTTAGATAAATGAATAATATTTTGCTCAAATAAATATTTTTAAGAACACAAATCTTAAACTCGAATAATTTTTTGCTCTTGCAATCCATCATAGAGAACTATTCATGACAAACACTCTTGTAAATCTTAAACTTTTCATGATGTTGGATATTTTGGGGAAAGTCAAATGATGGGTGCATAATATTCCCTATGGCTTTTGCTTGCATTTGTTTTTGATATGAACAAAAAAAGGACTACACAAAAACCAGGTTAGATAAATAAATGATTTTCTGCTCAAATAAATATTTAAGAATACAAACCTTAAGTCATAGAGAACTCGTCATGAAAAGACTCTTGCAAATCTTAAAATTGAGGATAGTTTCATAATGCTTTTATAATAGAAGTTATTTATGTTTCACACGGATCATTAAAGGTAATGTCTTGAACATTGATAATCATGAAATGGACGATAATGATTTGATTATGGATTTGATAAATATCTCAATTTTAACGCAAAATGTTACCTCAATTTTTAGGAAATACGATGTGTTAGAACATTTAATTTACAAATAAAAACTACAACTAAAATAGAGGTTCCAATTTTAACGCTAAAGGTTCCCGATTTTTATGGACAACATACGGGTTAGAACATTTTAATTACAAATAAAAATACAATTAAAACAAAGGTTAGAACACCGACGTGACACACATGCATTAGAATCATATTAGTTAGCTAGAATAACAATGATCATCTATATTCAATTCGTAATGTCTCTTTTGGATAATCAAGGAGGTTTAAGTTATTTAAACGTATAATTACAAACTCGTTGTATCTTTAAACATTGCTTCAAAGTCTTTTCCTATTTTTAACGTGTCATTACCAACTCTCAGTGTCTTGTTTCCTTGTTTCAAAGTCACTTTTTTCTTATAAAAATGGATGCAAATATGTTGTTCGTTATCAATGAAAAGTATGTGGATTTCAATGGTTTCAATCATTTTGAACTAAGAAAAGTTGTTAACAAACAAATGTTGAATGGTTACTTTCACATTCTTCATGTCCCCAAATACACTAATCTCGTTAAAGAATTCTGGATGAATGCCTCTGTTGTGTCAGATGGTCATTATAAAATCATTCATCCCTATGTCAAAGCTCTCATTTTTTCATTACTCCATCATTGATTAGTATGATAATAAACTGTCAAGAGACAGGTAGTTGTGCTGAACATTATGAATTCAACCGTCTACTCAACCCAACTTCACCAAATTTATGCCAACCAAAATAAGCTCTACAATCCTGCTTCTCTATCCCAATTGCAAAAAATTTATTTCACTTTCTAGTGGAAAATCTCCGCCCAAGAGAGAAAGACCTGTAAACGCTTATTTGGTATGCCAAGCATCTCTTGTTATTCTTCACCTAGAACATCAGAGTTAATCTTCCTTTGACCATTTTCAACTTCTTGAGGAAATGATAAAGACTTCTCAGGAGAAAATGACTTTCTTCATACCTTATGGAAGAGTTATTTCTGAAATTTTATATAAGTTAGGGATAGTTAGGAATAATGTTGAAGTTAAATGGACTGGGAAGTTTGAATTTATTGAACAGTTTTCTTTGTTGTGTTTTTATTTATTTATTATTATCAATGAAATGTTTCTCTTTTATGTTATTGCATAATCTTGTTTATTGATAGCAACATTTTTGAGCATTACTGATTAACGAAAAAACATGGTATCTGAAAAAGACGCCAAGTGATAAATCGTTGAAAAAAGTTTTAAATGCGGCAACGGGGATTCAAACCTTCCTTATAGATATATTACATCGGTTCTGAAGAAAATCGAGATAACATGTTTATTAATTTTTTTATGGATAAAAAAGACGCTAACTTATAGCTATGTTATCTCGGTTTTTCATAAGACCAACGTAACATAATGTTTATCTTTTTAAAAAAATAAAACATTGCGCTCCCAAGACATATTCTCTCGGTTTTTAGCATGTTGGAGATGAAAGCTTCGTCATAAAAAGTGTTATTTGTTGTAGTGAAAAAAGAAGAAATTAGTAACGAAATGTTGCAGAATTTAAAAGTCTTTTCCTCCAAATAAGCTTAATCTTCCAAGTTCAACATGCAGATAACAAACAACTCCAAAAATCAGACACTACACCGTCAACCCGCACCCGCAATTTCATCATCCCCAAACCATAACATATATACTTGTGATTCAAACAACAACAACAAAAATTCTTCAACAAACACTAACATCACCATCAAAATTAATTTGAACACAATAACAACTCAATCAGAAGCAGTTACGCATAGAGTGAATCTTATTGGAAGAAAGAACATCAAACACCATACTTGAGAATTTCGAAGACCCGTCGGAGGAAATCCGATCTGTTAGTTTTTTCTTTCATTTTTTCTGACGATTGTTGTTGTTACTGCCATATGAGGATTTTTAAATAGTTGTTCTTGTTATGCGGTTGATGAAAATGAAACTAATATCTTTCGTTGGTTGTTGTTGAACCGAGACCAAGAGAGATAAATTGTGAAATAAAGTGAGATTTTTTTCCTTTGGAAGGGAGAAACAGAGGCAGTGGAATCGAATAGAGGAAGTAGAACGAGAGGGAGTGGGGGCATGAATGAGAGATAATAGCGAGAGTGAGAGGTCGTATGGGAGTTTCGATGGAGAAATTTTGTATTTTTTGTTGTTTGGTTGGATGAGAGTAAGAAATAGGAGTTGTTGTTGTTGTTGTTTGTTTCATTTGAGAATGAGGAAGAAGCATAACCGAGAAAGATGAGGTATGATGGGATAGAGACCAAAAAGCTTGTTGTTATTTTACAGTGAGAAGAAGTGAAATATATTGAGAAAGAAGATTAAGTGAAATCGATTGAAAAAGTAGTGTGGACTTGGAAATACTATTGAGCGACTACCTCGTAGTATTTTTACGGTTTTTTTCTTTTCATTAAATCTATTCATTCGGGCCTGACAACTTAAGCTCATTCTATTTTCCTTTTGCACCACCCTTTTCCTTTTTATTATTCTTGCTAAAAAGAAAAAACATAAGTGGGTCTTACACACATAAGTCCAATGAACCTCATCTCATCAGCCCATCACCTCACTTTTGTTTTTCCTTTTGTCGTTTTGTTGTTTTTTTTTTAAGTTTTATCATCTGGGCCTCAGCACTCCAAATTTAGTAGGGAAATCCAACTATACACCTCCCAATTTTTTTATTTGCTTTTTTTTCTCTTCTGATTATGATTTTATTGGAGAGCTCCTTAAGGCCCAATAGAAATTTTTTCATAATGCTGAACCCATGTATTGTTTTTTACACTCAATTTTGATAATTTTTCTTTTGTCTTTTGTTATTAATAATTCTCTTTTAACTATTTTATTTTATAAATTGTTATTTTTAATTAATTTAGTTGATTAATTTTATTTCATTAAGCTAATGTTGCAAGTGAGTTTTATTAAATAATTTTAATTAATTTAATTTGATTTTTAGCTAATTGATTATTTGATTTCATCTTTGCACACTTTGTTTCTTTTAATTAATTAATTAAACTTTGATTTAGTTAGTTGATTTTGTTAATTAAAATTAATTGGCTTTGGGCTAATCAATTTTTCTTAACCTAATTATTTAATTAATTAATTAGACATTTACTTCATGTTTCATTTGTTCATTTAGCTTTGCCACGTGGTTTTAACCTATTTGGCTTGATTTCATCTTTCATATGAGGCTTGCTTTCATCTAAGTATGCTTGGATTGCTTGTTCTTATATTGTGGCTCAAATCCAACGGAATGAAATGCTTGGATTGACTTGTGTTAATATGCTTTCTTATTCGGGTTAATTCATAATGCACATACACAACTTTCTCTTGGGCTACCTTACAATGAGACCATATATTTTTCGTATTTACTTTATGCTTTAGTTTAGTCTATTAATCTCATTCTCATTCTTTAATTTTCAAAATCTTGTTCCTTTTCCAAAACCTTATTGTTTTCAAACTTGAACCACTTTCATGATAAACCTTGACTTTGTCAAGTGAATTTTCATACTTCTTTTCTTAATAAATGCTAAACCACATAAGCATATCAAACCTTTTAAAAAAGACTAAAAAATATTCAGCCTCATTCAAACTTGTTTGTGCTCTTGTGCACCATTTCCCTTAAAAAAATCAAGGTTAGACATGAGTCATTTATAGTCGAGATGTCATTCTCCTATCCCCATAAGTCATGATAAAAAAGATGTTGGCTTTTCACTTGAGTACTAGAGGTGTGTCCAAACCATCTCTCATGTTGATATATTGTCCCTCTTTCTCATACTTGGTGGTCGATTAGTTGAGTCTTCTCCTAAAAATGACGACTTGTCTCTTCATTTAAAATTAACCAACACACAAAATTTTGTTCCTTTTTAGAAGAAATTTATGGTTCTGATTTCAACATTGCATATTATTGGTACGTAGGCAAAGGGTTCTCGAAGTCTTTTAAAATCAAAATAATAAAACCTTTTTGTTTTCTCATCTCTCTAGTCATATTGTAAACAACCATTTTTAGCCAAAAACACATATTTTCAAAGAGATTCATGCGGAGTAACTGAGATGTTTAAGGTGCTATTACCTTCCCTTTGCATAACAAACCCCGTACTCTATTCTCTTTGTGCTTTCCTTTTTTGCTTTGCATGCTTTTATGGGTTTCACTACGCCAAAAGCGTTCAATGGAGATACCGAACAACGTAGAGCTCCGCTTGGATTGACAAGTGATCAAATTTTTGAAAAGGTGAAAGATGCGAGTATTCAGTTTGGCAAGCCTTTTGCACATAAAGTTGTCACAGGTGGGTGGAAAAAAAGGTTGATTTTTTTAATTGCCATATTGGAAATCTTTGTACGTAAGACATTTTCTTGATGTTATGAATATTGAAAAAATGTATTTGACAGTGTTATTGGTACGTTACTCAATATAAAAGGGAAGTCTAAGGATGACCTTAAATCAAGGGAGGAAATGGGATGGGAATAAGAATCCGTGAAGAAAGGAAGACGAACATATCTACCACCTGCTGTTTACACTCTATCTAGAAAGGAGAAAAAATATTGTGTAAGTTCCTAAGTAAAGTTAAAGTTCCAGAAGGCTACTCATCAGATATTAGAAGAATCGTGTCTATGAAAGACCTCAAGTTAAAGAGGTTAAAGACGCATGATTGCCATGTTATAATGGAACATTTTCTACCGATAGGTATACGTTCTATTCTTCCAGAAAAAGTAAGAAGCGCAATAACTAAACTGTGTTTTTTCTTCAAGTCAATTTGCAGTAAGGTGATCAATCTTGACATATTACCAACATTGCAAAAAGAAATAGTTGTTACTTTGTGTGATCTTGAAATGTATTTTCCTCCCTCGTTTTTTGACATAATGGTTCATCTTGTCGTTCATCCTGTGAAAGAGACACAATTGTTCGGACCAGCTTATATGAGATGGATGTACCCTATTGAACATTATATGAAAATATTAAAAGGGTATGTAAAAATCGTAGTCGACTAGAGGGTTGTATTTCCAAAGGATACATTGTTGAAGAAGCAGTTGAGTTTTGTACTGAATATCTGTCAAATGTTCAATCAATTGGACTCCTCAAATCTCATATTGTTGAAAAAAAAGAAGGTAAGAAACTAATTGCAAATGCACAAGTATGTTCTGCATGATGAGATTGAGGTTGAGCCGTATGTTGAAATGCACAAGGGTGTTCTTCGAGGTTTAAATCTGAATAGAAATGAGAATTGGATTGTACGAGAGCACAATCGAAGTTTCATACCATGGTTTAAGGAACATATTTATTCAAATTATCGTTCAGATCCCGCTCCAGTAACAGAAAGGTTGAGATGTTTAGCATATGGTCCAAGTTTGGTTGTGTTTTCTTATAGTGCATACACAATTAATAGATACACACTTTATGCCAAAGAACAAGATGATAAAAGTACTATGTAAATAGTGGTGTCACCTTGGTAGCTGAAGCAATGCACATATCAAGTGTGAAGGACTTAAACCCGAAATTTGCAAATCTGTCATATTTTGTGGTTATCGAGCGCATTTGGGTGTTTTATTACGAGAAGTTTCAGATTCCTATCTTTGGTTGCAAGTGGGTTGAAAATAATAATGACATACGAATGGATAAGTCAGGATTTTTGCAAGTGGATCTTAATAGGGTGGGGTACAAAGATGAGCTTTTCATCTAGCCTCTCAAGCTAAAAAAGTGTTCTATGTCACTGATCCGACAAGTAAGAAATGGTCTATAGTGCTTTTATTTAACAAACTAATTGATGAAAACATTGGAGATCAAGGTGATATTGATGTTGACATTGAATCTTTTAACAGAAATGATCAAAATGATAAAGAATCATGTATTAGAAATGATCATAATGAGGATATTTGGATCAATCCAATCGTCCGTGTTGTTAAGAGACGAATAGAACATATTTCTACCAAGAAAATAAATAGACGTTAGTGAAAAAATTAATAGTATAATTATAGCCTATATCATTCAATAAAATTTAAAAATATATATATATATATATATATATATATATATATATATATATATATATATATATATATATATGTGTGTGAATATATTATTGACCGTGTTTTGTTTATACATTAGGGCTGATTTTGTTATTGTTCGGGATGACTTTGTAAGGCTGAGTTTGGTTGTGTTAAAAATATATGAATTGAATTAAAATGGTGTATATATATTTTGGATAAAAATGGTATATAATGCCTTTTTGTATATAATCTCTTTGTTGAAATAATGAGATTACGATTGTAAATTACAGGTTTATGGGATTACATTTATAAATTACAGGTTTATGAAATAATGCTGCAAAAAATGCAGGTTTATGAATTATACAAATTATAGGTTTATTAAAAACCCTAAGAAAATGCTTTTCAGGAAAAGCGTTGCCTTAGACCTACCTATGAATGCGCTTTTTAAGAAAAAGTGCATTCAAAGGTAGGCCTAAGGCAACGCTTTTCTTGGAAAAACGCTTTCTAAAGATGCCTACAAAAAGCATAAAAGACATTCTAAAGTAGGCCTAAGAAAGCGCTTTTCCAGAAAAAAGTGTTGCTAAAGGCCTACTTTAGAAAGCGCTATATAGGAAAAAGCGATGTCTTAGGCTTACTTTAGGCAGCACTTTTGCCTAAACAAAAAGCACTACTAAAACCTATATCAGCGTCACCTACGGAAGCGCTTTTAAAGTCCAAAAAAACGCTTTCGTAGTTCTTTTTTGGTGTAGTGTTTTCTTGATATTTTCTCTTTCCTTTGGAAATAATAAAGTTCGGTAGTGACTCTTTCTTATTTGTTGAGATAAGTTAATTAATAGCGTATTCTCTATTTTTTTCTATCGCGAAGGAAAATTGGCGACTCTGCTGGAGAGAAATCCTCAAGTGGGTTGAGCCTATCTTTGTTTATCTATGTTGGTGCTCATATTTTTTGTTATTAGCTTATTTGTCTGGAACTTTCTGGTTTTCAGGGTGCTTGGTGATCTTTACAAAGACAAGTCTTATACCCAGACTCATGTTACACCTAAGTTTAGGATGAGTGGTATATTCATGTTGATTTTAAGCAGTGGTCCTAAAAATG
Source organism: Vicia sativa (assembly GCA_021764765.1). Lineage (NCBI taxonomy): Eukaryota > Viridiplantae > Streptophyta > Magnoliopsida > Fabales > Fabaceae > Vicia > Vicia sativa. The sequence goes on from CM038796.1 coordinate 137,966,505, forward strand.
TTAGCATGAGATCTCTTGCTCAGTGGAGGCCCCATTGAAGTTAATGATGTTTACCGAGTAGCCGGGAAAACATTGTTACTTTCGACCTGGGAGCCTAAGAAGCTTAGGATCTTAGAACCCTTTAAACCATCTTCGCCTTTTAGAATGTAGTCTAGTGACTCTGAAGGAGTAGTCTTGAAATATTTTACACGTGGTGCTACACTCAAACGAGTTTCTATTGAGAATATTACTGGTCCCCAAGTAGTCGGTAAGCCGGTAATATCCAAAAGAGGATCGACCACTATGGGAACTTTTTAGAACCCAGTTCTTGTACATGTTATCCAAAACAATATAACGTACCTATTGGTATGGTTCTTACCCTGATTACCTTGACTTCGTGCTTGTGACTTTGTATGTGTGATCTTGCTATAGTGCTTTGCATTGCATAACATTGCATATTATTTGCATCCTCTGCATAATTCGTTCATACATCCAGGTTTCCCAAGATCTCATTTCTAGATGTTTCTTTCTTCCAGTTATTTGTCAATCGTCAAACTATTTCATCAATACAAGTACGAGATTAGAGCTAAGATCAGACAAAGAATGGAAGACCATGAACAACACAAAATTCAAGTTAGAATGGAAATTGATGAGTTGAAGTCAGACATCACCAGACTTACTGAGATGATGCAAGTTCGAATTGCTAGAGAAGAACCACCTCAAAGAATTGTGATATCTAAAATCTCAACTACAATTGTTAACCCTCAACCTATCTAACAATCAACTTCTACATGGACAAAGTTTGGGTTATCTCAAAACTACTCTCCACCTTTTGCCAATATTTCTATGGTTGGCCAGTCTTCCAGACTAGTGTTTCAGGATCCAGTCTTCTCTGAAACCCAACCTGTTGAGCATACTATTGCCCAAGTTTTTTAACATCTTTATGAGAATCCTCTCTTTGAGTACCATGTTGCTGGTGCCTAAAGTGAATGTCATGGATATGATGTTGAGTTTGAATATGTCAAAGAACAATATTAAGTTTTAGAGAAGACACTAAGAGCTATGAAAGATAATGATTTATCCAGTGTTGATGCTGACAACATGTGCTTAGTTTTTGTCCTTGTGATGCCTGCAAAATTACAAGGGGAATACCTGTCTGAGAAGTCAATTGGTCATGTACTTTCGAAAGATATCTTCCTATAGAAACAATAAAAAGTTTCTCATTCATTTCTTTTAAGAAAGTCTGAGTGGTGCTTCACTCAAGTGGTATATGGGACTCGAAAGGAACCGTATCAAGTGCTTCCAAGACTTGCTTCATGAAGCAATATAAATACAACCTTGACATGCCTCCTGACCTTCATCAAATGCAAAATATGTCTTAGAATGAGACGGAATATTTCAAAGAGTACGCTCAATGGTATAGAGAACTAGCATCTCAAGTTGAACTACCTCTAACTGAGAAAGAGCTCACAAGCATGTTTATGTATACCTTACCTCCTTTATTTTGGGAAAAGATTATTGGTTGTGTGACTTCCAGCTTCACTGAATTAGTGACTATTGGCTAGAGGCTACAAAAAAGAATCAAGAATGGTAAAGAGTCTATAGCTACTGATTCTTCTAATGGTGCGAATAAATCCTTTGGGAATTTCCATAAGAAGAAAGAAGGTGAAACAAATGTTGTCTCCAGTGAGAGAAGAAGACCTCTCCAAAGGGCCCAGTTTTATGATCAACCACAAGTAGTTGTTTTTTCTCCCATGATCAGTGCTCAGCCAGTTCAAGTTCATCAATGTCATGCTGTTGGACCAAATCAAAACTACAATATGACTCACTTTGATCTTATTCCTATGACATGTATTAAATTGTATCCTGCGATGGTATAAATAGGCTTGATTATAACTAGAGCTCTAGCTAGTTTTCTTGATCCTCTTCCAGTTAAATTTAGGTATGACCTTTATTGTAATTTCCATCAATATGATGAAAGCCATAATTTGGAAAACTGATATGCACTGAAGGCCAGAGTGCAAGAGTTGATTGATGCGAAGATCCTCACTTTCCAAGATTCTGCTCAGAAAGTTGTTAAAATAATCCGTTGCTAGGGAATGACAAGTGGAACTTCAATCAGAGCCATACTACCTCATAAAGGGAGTGATTTTAACATGATAGCTCATCCTTGTTGCTCATTAGTCATTATGCCATGTTTCTTTCTGCTTGCATTTTCCTTTAATTGTATTGACTATTTGCTTTCAAAATTTATTTGTACTTTCACGTTAATTTTAACGAAATGAGAATTGCAATGTTTTGATTCAATGTATTTTCATTTATTACTTTAAATATATATATATATATATATATATATATATATATATATATATATATCCTATTTCTTTATCATACTATTTATGCAAATATTGAAGGGAAGATGATGAAAAAGAAATACCCATAATTGTTGTTGGTATGCTTTCAAATAAAACTTTGTTGGCGATGTAAGGAATTGTTTCAACTCCCAAACATTGGATAAGGAAGTTAATCCATTGTCAACCTATTTGAGCCTAAAAGTTGTAGTCTCTTTCTATACAAAAACCCGTAATCTTAATTTGGGGCAGGCAGTTCTCAACTAATTTGTTTGTGCATTCAAATACAAAAGACTCATTCAACATACGTTTCAATAAAGGTTGAAAATACAAGTTTTCCTTCACACATCAAAGAAATGTCGATAATGTCCTCCAAATCAAAAGCCAATGATTGATGATCGTAATCATTAAGCAAGGTAGTCACTAAATTTCCAAAAAATATATATGATGAAAAAATCAGAAGAAAAGCTCGCTAAGTCAAAACCTATGAAGGAGACTTAGATAAAAACTAGGGCATCTCGTTAATTGTAATCTTAAATGAAATAATTCAACCAAAATTTAGGGAAAACAAAAGTCATATAAGAGGTCACCAAAATCCTCAACAAAGACAGAAATGAGTTGACCAAAGTCTTCAACAAAGATAAAAATGAGTTGACCAAAGTCCTCAACAAAAACAACAAAATATTGTAAAGATAGAAGTGATTTCCATCTCCAAAAATCTCTTGGTTTCTAAACCATCATCATTTTTATCATCAATGCAATTACAAAACCTCTTGGAACATGAACGCATAGTCTGAATTAACTGGACATAGGACTAAAGAACATCACAAAGAATGGGTCTGGTATAAATAATATTTGATAATGTATCCTTCGTTTCATAAACTGTGAACCACACCACATTCTACCACCTTAAGAGACCTAATTAAAGCAAGGTTATTTTGAAATCATAATACAACAAGGTTGCGTAAACTAACTCCTAAGATTATCTTGAAAATCATTTGTATTGGTATCATGCCTTTACTTTCTCTTTCACTTTTAATATTTAAACCATCGTGTTTTGACCAGTGGTTCATTTTATATACATCAATAATATCATTCGAAAAAATATTTTGATTTCAAATTTTTTGCATGAATTTTTCATTAAAATTACCATATTTGAATGAACAATTTTTCTTGAAAAACAAGTTTTCATCATCAAGGAAGTTCAAGCTGTTGAGAAACTTGGTCAGTGATCCTATTAGAGACAAGTATCTTCCATATCATGTTATGAATCAGTTCAAGATTTGTTACTTAGTGCAAGTTATTCTTAGAATTGGTTAACCAGAAGATCTTTTTCAAGACACATACTAGGGTAGGCCTTCCTAGCAGACATTTCAAGAAACTGAAGCCAAGATCTGTTTATCGCTAGCAATAGTCAAATTGAAGCCATGATTACTTTATCCTCAGAAGTCAGCTAATTTGGGGCAGATTACTTCAAGAGAATCCCAAACAGTTCCGCATGTCCTTCCTCCAAGGACCATCAGCCTGATACAATTCACAATATAGAAGTGTGTTCAATATATTCTTTCCAATTATTGAGTTGGCATTGTTCCCTGTGTTGAGGAATCAGAGTTCCAATCTTACCTCCACAAAAGAGTCAAGTTCATTTATCATAAACGTATGTGTTACATGCATAGATCATTCAAGTATCATGCATAGAAAAATTTATATATCATGCATAACAAGAGTGTTTCATGCTCATTTGTATTTCCCAAGTTCATGTTACTATAAAGATATTACCCCGTGGTCAAATTACAACTTACTTGGCGCCTACCAAAAATAAATACATGTCTTTTCATTCTAGTGTTATTCTTGGATCTTCGTCTTCTTTCACTCCAGTGTCATTCTTGGATGTCTGTATCTTTTGTTATCTACTGCTATTCCTGGATATCTTGTTCATCTTATTTCCTCTTAGTGTTATTACTGGAAGTATTATTTCTCTTCTATTATGCCCAGTATATTTTCTCTAGATATATTTCAAAGTTGTTCCTAGAAGTTTATCTTTTCATTCAGTGTCATTCTTGGGATGTAGTAATTACCTTTACTTTTAGTGTCATTTTTGAAAGCCTATTTCTCACTATATTCAATGTCATTCTTGGATATTGTAACACCCTAATATTACGCAAGGTTTAATATGTAAAAATCAGAGTAATTTAAAATTTCATAAATTCAATACTCAGGCATCACACCTTCAAAAATAACTCACTTTAAACGGTTTGCTTTAAAGTGTAAATCTCAGATACATAGCATCGTCGAAAATCATAAATTGATTTATAAAAATCAAAACATCTTCTTAATTAAACTTCCTTAACCATTCATGTTTTCATAAAATATGATTCTCATTTACAAAAGGAAAAACAACAAAAGAACAACACCAATGACAACATAATATTCCCCCCGAGTGCTACATATCGGGCGACTCGACTAATGACTATAAGCCGTCTTCATAACCCGCGTTACCAATATAAAGGTAACAACGAAACAAGTAAATGGTGAGATAGTCCAAAACATATAATTAAAGGCATGATAATATATATATATATATATATATATATATATATATATATATATATATATATATATATTTAATTATAAAAGATATAGGTGAGTGAGTGCATTCCAACACCTATCTAAATTTCACTTACTTTGATCGCTATTCTAAGTGTATAATCTACACTTAATCGCCATAACCTCATCGGCACAAATCATCACAACAACACACAAACCTCCGTCACCATGAAATCGTCACAAGCTAATACTTCACTAATTAACACGGCAGTCTTAAACAACAACATTAAATAATGCTAATAACATAAGCAACATAAACAAATCATCACAAATTGGCTAAAGCCCATCGTCGCTTTTGGCATAAAAGCCCATTGTCGCTTTTGGCATAAAAGCCCATCATCATAAAGATCATCACCAAACAAAACATCATATATTATCGCAATTCAATCAACGTCAATCAATTAAAAACCCAACGCCAAACAACTCAAACATAAACATAACCGACTCCATGAGACACGACTATGTTATGCATGTGGTACCCGTCGCGTTGTCCATAATTAGGAACACTTGGCATAAAAGCCTCGTCGCTTGGCATAAAAGCTTCGTCGCTTGGCATAAAAGCCTCGTCGCTTGGCATAAAAGCCCATCGTCGTCAATACAATGTATGTGACTCGACAATAAAACAACACAACACAAAAACATCATCGTCGCTCATCAAAATTGGCATAAAGTCCACATCGCCATAATTTATCCACATCAAGAAAAATATATCATTGCATCATAATTGCATTATGCAAAACCTCACTAATAATTCATCATCATCAAAATCATGCATTCACAAATCGGAAGCATTTATTAACAACATTAATATAATCATCACATCATCATGTACAAAGACATATAACATCTCATCGCATAATCAACAAGTATTCCATAGTAAATACACCGTCGCAAACATTATGTTTAGTCACATCGCATCATTATCAATTAATTCACCAAATCCCAAAAATGGAAAATTAGTCAAACACCTATAATCGTCGTGAAAGCCATTTCTAATAACCGACATTGATCATAATCGTCAACATTGAAATCAGATTGTCCATACGTGCCTTAAATCTACTAAAACGCAATCCAGTTCAATTTAACCGTATTTTGGCCTATTTCAGTTCATCTCTTAAAAACTCGTAATTTCTAAAAACTAACCTCACCACTATGTTCTACACGTCGAACTTAGCTAGTACGTCAATTTTCGTTGAATTCGGAGTAACTTGCTCCGTCGTCGAATTTACCGAAATCAGAAAATCGGGACATAATCGGGGCAAAAGAAGTGAAAAAAAATCAGAATATGGGAGGTTATAGATATATCAACACGGGCCCCCGTGTTGATCAACACGGCCCGTGTTAAAAAGCCACCAGAAAACTCAAAAACACCAAAGTCAGTGAATCAACACCGGCGCCCGTGTGAATCAACACGGCCCGTATTGATGGACCTGGCAGCCAATCTTCCCTATACAAGAGGTCAACTCGGGCACCCGTGTTAATCAACACGGCCCGTGTTGATTGACCTGCGTGAAAACTCCATTTTTTACCATTCCCATTAATTCTAATCATCTTCAATACTCATAGTTTCTACAAGCTAACCCCTAATAACCCACAATCCATACTCCTATTCCAACTCCTCTAATCTATTTCAATCAAACAATCAAACACACAACTCAAACCACAACATCAATTTTTCATCACAAATCCACAATATATGTATCAAAACCCTAACTATAGGAAGTGGAAAATCAAACCCCTTACCTCTAGCTTGGATGATTCTACAAGACTCCACCTTCAAGCTTGCTCATGTTCTTACTCTCTTGCTCCTCTTCTTCTTCTTGCCAAAACCCTCTCTTCTCTCCATGCTTCTATGTTTAGTGTTTTTGGTGTTATGTTAGGAAAAGATGGAGGAAATGCTTTTATATGATAGTTGTTTTACTAACCAAGTGTGAGAAACCCAATTCTCCCCAAATGCTCCCCACACCCTCTCCTATTCTTAACACACTAATTCTATCATCTAATTTTATCATTAACTCAATTTATTAATATAATTCCGGGGAATTAAATATCGGTCCGAATAATATTTTTCCGAACCGAACAGAATAAAAACCGAACCGAACGAAACGTCGCCAAATATATTATCATATATATATATATATATATATATCGATTAATATATTTATTCTCGTCGCAAAATAAATATCGATCGGTAACTCGAAAATACTAATATATTATAATATTAATTAAAATAGGGCGTTACAGCTCTCCCCCACTTATAAACTTTTTGTCCTCGAAATTTCGACCAAAACGAACAAATCGGAACATGCCTACGCATTCGTCCACTCAATCCTCGCGTCAATTAAACAACATACAAAATACACCAAACACAAGGGTATCTCCCTAACCACAACGTCAAAACAAGAACAACCATGCCGAGATGCAAAGTCCATACAATGCACTCGACAACCAACTAACACCCAACAACTAAACAAGTCGCAGACACACCGGTTCACTCGAGAATCAAACAAACAAGATCGATACCATCCTAACGCCTCAACCATGGAATTAGTCACCCACTCTAACCGATACCTCGGAAACGAGTCATCAAAGATAGGAACATAAAGTCCTACGACACAACACCGACACCATCGCTAAAACGAAAACAACAAAATGGTTATACAAACCAAAACTCAAATAATCAGAATAGGATAGTACCACGCGTGCTACGCAAACACGAAAAAAATGCCTTCATTCACGCATAAGTACAAACTCAAGAATTACACATGCAATTATCGCTCTCATTCTAGAAAAATCACAAGGTCACATCGTCCTTGTAGATTACCAACGCACAACCCTTGAACCATAACAAGTTACACAAACATAACAGAACTACGATACACCACTCATTCTAGGGCTTATACTGACGACTTGCGACTATAACTCCCTAGTCCAAATCCAACAATCTCCTACACTCGCTAACAATTCAATGCTCGATAACTAAACCATGTTGCGTCACTTTAATGCATAAGATGCCAACCGTAAAACAACTTGGTTAATCCCTCAACTTCACAATTACTCAGAATGGATACGTTCAAATTGTACGCCCATCAAGACACCTCGCAACATCAGCTTCATCAACTCGAAGAATCACTCTTTCATTCTCGATTGATCAACGTCCATTGGTCCTCTAAATACATGACATAGTTTGACCTTTTCAAATATTGTCCAAATATTCACTTGTGAACTTCGACGTATACACTTGACTTCAACGAAGTCTTCCCTTATACCAATTCAATTCCCCAAATTTGTATCAAGTAATCACCATCCTCGCACCGTCGCAACGATCAACACACAGGTTTCTTATTCGAAACACCTTCATAACATTTCAATCTTCCAAAGTGGTAATTCAAACCAACACACTCTCTTAAGAACTCTACCCATCAACGTCGTCTCATACTACTGGAATTACAAAACGGTTTGGACTTAGAACCATAACATCAATTTTTATGGAACCCAACAAGAACACCGTCGCGACCGACTTCAATCCCAAATAGAACACTTTCTTTTATAACACATCAATCATCTCAAGGCACCCGTGGCTACCAAACTGTCAAAAGATTCCTTACTGTCAAGACTTATCTTAGTCGCAATCCAATAATCCACCGCGACCATTAGTATTCGACCAAATCCATATATTATTAGTGAACAAATCCTTGATAACCTTCTGAGCTTAATCTCAACAAGTGTCCCAAAACAACATACGACATTCTTCAAAATAATAAAATCCCAAATCAGATATTCTTGGGTTAACCGCAATATCAACATACTATACTCATCACTAGACGAAGTCTCTTTATAGATCGCACTCAAACTTGAATTGTCTTTAACAATCCCAATCTCCTCGTCGTTAACATTTGTTCCTTTAAGATATCAAATGAGCACAACCGCATCAAACTCTAACTCACGCGTCCGACAATTTTCCTTTATGAAAATCAAATCGTTCCAAGGTAGCAATACACTTTTCCAACTCCATGCGAAATACATCTTAAGTCCAAAATGAAATATCACAATACACCGCACAAGGTTCTCCAGTACCAAACAAAACCAAAATCAAAGCATTCGCTAACTCTGCACTGGTTCAAACAAATTCGCTTCCCATTGCGAAGTCCAATTAGTGACTCAACCATCTCGGGTCAAAATACTCACGATCAATACCAACTTATAAAAAGATCTTCCATCAAACTCACAAAGTTAACCATCCAAAACAAAATAACTTCTAAGCTCTGAAATAACCCCTTAAAGTCTTATTCAAGATACAAAACAAATCTTCGCGGAACTGTCCAAAATATCACCGTCTAAGTTGCTTACTTAAGGCACTCTCGTCCAACAGTTCAAAATTCTATCTTTAGATTACTCGACATACACCGGTCTAACTTCACTACCAACAATGCAAAGCTTGGATGCTTGCTACGATTCCTTAACTTGATGTGAACCAAATAATATCCATGAACATGAAACAACTCTACAGCTACTCATGAGAGTACTGTCGGAACATTCCAAAATCGTACCTGACGCATTAGTCACACTAATGACATCAGCATATACTCGCCCGAACTATACACTATCTTGAAAAGCATTGTCTAAACATCTTCAGTTGTCACACTAACCCGTAGACATCTAGACTTCACATCGATCTCACTAAACACATAAACTCCATATGAATGGTTCATCCAAATATTGATCCTCGAAAGTAGACACTTTCCCTCAATATCCACTTCGTTCCTTGACTACAAATGACAGATCAACTCGGGTAACCTTTGCTCTTCTCGAACAACAAAATGGTAGCACTCCACGGTGACCCGCTCGAATAAACAAACTCTGCTTAAACCAATCCTCAAGTTGACTTTTCAACTCTAATTCAGAAGTAAACATCCCCTAAGGATACTTCGAATCACAACTAGGTTCGGAAGAATCACAACAAGAAGCTCGCTTGCCAAAATCTTGTTTCTCACCAAAATCCAAATTCACTCATAACTCAAGTAACCATGCACCTCCTTGTGCAAACACATCTGCTTCACACATTATTAAGCTGGCAAGACAAGTCTATCCCAACCAACACAAATCCCGACTACTATCAACAAGAGATTAAGGGTGATCAGTTCCTCAATTTGTCAATAGACAGTTGACAACCATGATGGTGACATAAACCATCTTTACCAAGCTACAACAGCGTCTTCAAACTTACTCTTCAAGTTACCGAAGCGTAACACTGCTTGAGGCTCCATCCTAAGCCACAAGCGCCACCAAGAAGTAAAACTTCTCCCTCACTTATTTCAAACTCATCTCTGCAGACAAACAATTAGAAACAAGCAAGTACCGATAGTGTTTCACACACATGTCGCATACAACAGGGTTAAACACACTAATAACCTGGTCGACAGACCGACCTGCTCTGATACCACTAATATAACACCCCAATAATACCCAAGGTTTAATATGCAAAAATCAAAGTAATTTAAAATTTCATAAATTCAATACTGAGGCATCACACCTTCAAAAATAACTCACTTTAAACGGTTTGCTTTAAAGTGTAAATCTCAGATACATAGCATCGTCAAAAATCATAAATTGATTCATAAAAATCAAAACATCTTCTTAATTAAACTTCCTTAACCATTCATGTTTTCATAAATTATGATTCTCATTTACAAAAGGAAAAACAACAAAAGAACAACACCAATGACAACATAATATTCCCCCCGAGTGCTACGTATCAGAGCGACACCGACTCGACTAACAGCAACTATAAGCTTCGTCTTCATAACCTGCACGTTACCAATATAAAGGTAACAACGAAACAAGTAAAGGGTGAGATAATCCAAAACATATAATTAAAGGCATGATAATATATATATATATATATATATATATATATATATATATATATATATATATATATATAGTTTCAGAATTATAAAAGATAAAGGTGAGTGAATGCATTCCAACTCCTATCTAAATCTCACTTACTTTGATCGCCATTCTATGTGTATAATCTACACATAATCGCCATAACCTCATCAGCACAAATCATCACAACAACACATAAACCTCCGTCACCACGAAATCGTCACAAGCTAATACCTCACTAATTAACACGACAGTCTTAAACAACAACATTAAATAATGCTAATAACATAAGCAACATAAACAAATCATCACAAATTGGCTAAAGCCCATCGTTGCTTTTGGCATAAAAGCCCATCGTCACAAACATCATCACATCGTATTTGCATTAAGCATTTCATCAAGTTAAATCATCTCAAAACTCATCATTTATATTCATCGTATAGTTATCATGAAATTATTAAGTTATATTCATTTCATGTTCATCATAAAGATCATCACCAAACAAAACATCATATATTATCGCAATTCAATCAACGTCGATCAATTAAAAACCCAACGCCAAATAACTCAAACATAAACATAACCGACTCCATGAGACACGACCATGTTATGCATGTGGTACCCGTCGCTTTGTCCATAATTAGGAACACTTGGCATAAAAGCCTCATCTCTTGGCATAAATGCCTCGTCGCTTGGCATAAAAGCCCATCGTCGCCAATGCAATGTATGTGACTCGAAAATAAAACAACACAACACAAAAACATCATCGTCGCTCATCAAAATTGGCATAAAGCCCACATAGCCATAATTTATCCACATCAAGATAAATATATCATCGCATCATAATTGCATTATGCAAAATATCACTAATAATTCATCATCATCAAAATTATGCATTCACAAATCGGAAGCATTTATTAACAACATCAATATAATCATCACATCATCATGTACAAAGACATATAACATCGCATCGCATAATCAACAAGTATTCCTTAGTAAATACACTGTCGCAAACATTATGTTTATTCACACCGCATCATTATCAATTAATTCACCAAATCCCAAAAACGAAAAATTAGTCAAACACCTATAATCGTCGCGAAAGCCATTTCTAATAACCGGCATTGATCATAATCGTCAACATTGAAATCGAATTGTCCATACGTGCCTTAAATCTACTAAAACGCAATCCGGTTCAATTTAACCGTATTTTGGCCTATTTTGGGTCATGTCTTAAAAACTCGTAATTTTTAAAAACTAACCTCATCACTACGTTCTACACGTCAAACTTAGCTAGCACGTCAATTTTCGTTGAATTCGGAGCAACTTGCTCCGTCGTCGAATTTACCGAAATAGGAAAATCGGGACATATTCGGGGCAAAAAAGTGAAATAAAAAACAGAATATGGGAGGCTACAGATACATCAACACGGGCCCCCGTGTTGATCAACACGGCCCGTGTTGAAAAGCCACCAGAAAACTCAAAAACACCAAAGTCAGTGAATCAACAGGGTGCCCGTGTGAATCAACACGGCCGGTGTTGATGGACCTGACAGCCAATCTTCCCTATACAAGAGGTCAACACGGGCACCCGTGTTAATCAACACAGCCCGTGTTGATTGACCTGCGTGAAAACTCCATTTTTTACCATTCCCATTAATTCTAATCATCTTCAATACTCCTAGTTTCTACAAGCTAACCCCTAATAACCCACAATCCATACCCCTATTCCAACTCCTCTAATCTATTTCAATCAAATAATCAAACACACAACTCAAACCACAACATCAATTTTTCATCACAAATCCATAATATATGTATCAAAACCCTAACTATAGGAAGTGGAAAGTCAAACCCCTTACCTCTAGCTTGGATGATTCTACAAGACTCCATCTTCAAGCTTGCTCATGTTCTTTCTCTCTTGCTCCTCTTCTTCTTCTTCCCAAAACCCTCTCTTCTCTCCATGCTTCTATGTTAGGAAAATATGGAGGAAATGCTTTTATATGATAGTTGTTTTACTAACCAAGGGTGAGAACCCAATTCTCCCCACACCCTCTCCTATTCTTAACACACTAATTATATCATTAACTCAATTTATTAATATAATTCCGGAGAATTAAATATCGGTCCGAATAATATTTTTCTGAACCGAACAGAATAAAAATCGGACTGAACGAAATGTCGCCAAATATATTATCATATATATATATATATATATATCGATTAATATATTTATTCTCGTCGCAAAATAAATATCGATCGGTAACTCAAAAATACTAATATAATATAACATTAATTAAAACAGGGCGTTATAGATATTGTGATCTCACTTTCGTTCAATGCCATTCTTAAACGAATTGTTTCTCTGTTGCATTCAGTTTCATTCCTGGTTGTCTTTTCTCACTTATTCAATGTCATTATTGGATATTATGATCCCTTAGTATCCAATGTCCTTCTTGGATAACTCTGATGCATGTTTAACTTTGGTCTCAATGCCATTCTTGGATGCTTCTGATGTATTTTCTAGAACTTTTCTCACTTCATTAAATGCTATTCTTGAATGTTGTAATTATTTTTCATCCAAATCTAGTAATTAGATGTCATATTCTTTTCTCTGTCATCCAAATCCAGTAATTGGATGATGTGGTCTTTTTTCTTCATCCAAAGTCATTAATTGGGTGTCGTGGTCTTTTTTTCTTCATCCAAATCCAATAATTGGATGTCATGATCTTCTTTCATCCAAATTCAATAATTGGATGTCATAATCTTTTTTCCATCATCCAAACCTAGTAACTGGGTGTCGTAATCTTTTTCCCTTCATCCAAAACCAGTAATTGGATGTCGTAACCTTTTTTCCTTCATCCAAAGACAATAATTAGAAATCATAACCTTTTTCCCTTCATCCAAAGCCAGTAATTGGATGTCATCATCTTTTGTCTTCATCCAAAGCTATTAATTGGGTGTTGTGATCTTTTTTATTTCATCCAAAGCCAATAATTGGGTGTTGTGATCTTTTTTCTTTCATCCAAAGCCAGTAATTGGATGTCATAATTCCTTTTTTTCCTTTCATCCAAAGCCAGTAATTAGATGTCATAATTATTTTTTTCTTTCATCCAAAGCCAGTAATTAAATGTAATAATTTTTTTTTCATTTCATCCAAAGCCATTAATTGGATGTCATAATTCTTTTTTCCTTTCATCCAAAGCCAATAATTGGATACATCATCTTTTGCCTTCATCTAAATCTAGTAATGGAATGTCATAAATTTGTGTTCCTGTCATCCAAAGCCAGTAATTGGATGCCATGAATTTTTGCGTTGTCATTCAAAGCCAGTGATTGGGTGTCTTGTCCATAGTAGAGTGTTTTTCACCTCATTCAATGTTATTCTTAGATGTCTTTCTCTTTTCAAGTATTGATGGATACTTCTTGTCATCTTGACAGTTCTCTAGAAATAGCTTGTGTTCCCCAGTGTGTCTTTCCACGTAGTCTTGATCAATCTACCATAAACCCATTGTTTCAAAAGTTTCTCAAAGAGTGTCTTATCTTATGCATTCATATCACATACAAAAATTGTGTCAAAAAATAGTTCATTGCATTTATTCATAGCATTGCATAAAGGGACAAAAAACAACTACTTTAATATTTAACTATCTCCCAGTATGAGTATATAAAGAATGATCATCTCCATATCATTTAGTAGAAGATATTTAAATAGGGACAACTATTATACCCCATTTTTTCCCTTACCTTTTCATCTGATGCATATTCTTAACCTTTTTAAAAAGTCAATCATTTTTTACATATTTCTTATTTTAATTCATCCTTTTAATTTTATTTCAAAAATCTAAAAAAAAAAAAACTAAACTCTTTATTAGTTTCATTTAAATTTAATTTTTTTATCATTATCCCAAAATTTTCGAAAGAGTATATATGATTTATATTTAATTTACATTTCTTATTTAACGTCAAAGTTTATGGTCAAGTTGATTCTTTATTAAAAAAAACAATAAAAGAAAAGTTATAATAGAGAGCTACAACAATATGATAACCAAGGAGTTGTTGCATGCAACTGAGATGGATATAATATGTGACAACAAGAACAAAAAACCGAATAACTACAAAGGAAAAAGGCCAATCAAAAGTGAGGATAACCTAGATCATCATCTCAGAGTCAGATGCAACACCAATGCGAACCTTAAAATAGTTAGATTATGGGGTTTAGGTGCCACTTTTTACAGAGAAGACGATGCCATCTTGGAGGAATGTGGATGGTACATGCAAGGAGATTATCTTTGAATCGAATAACAAAACGGTTGAGAATCTTATCAAAGGAGAATAAAATGTTCCTAAAAACTACTACATGGATGTCATGTATAGATCTATGTTCATGATGAGCAAAAACTTCTAGATAAAAAGTTTCTAACACACAAAGAAAAACAACAATAAAGAGGCACATCAACTTACTAGAATTTCATCTGGGTCGGGAGAGAAAGGAAATTTTAATGGGCCAAAGGCACATAGTTCTTAATGTTAATTAATAGGTAAATCCCCTTAGCGGGCTTTGATAAATAAAAAAGTTAATAACTAAGCTAAAAATAACAATTTTGTTGGTCTACTTAAATCTTTGATAATTCATATATTATTCGACCACATTTATAAACAATAATAATAATTTTTATAATTATTAAGAAATTCAATCAAATATAATTAATATTTTAAATTTTGTTAAAAATATTAATTAAATTTAAATAATATTTATTTATTAAATTTAATAGAACATTGAAAAAATAAAATAAAAAAATATATTAAAATTATATGATTAAATAATTTAGTAATACTTTTATTTATAATAGTAACAAATAAAATAATTATTTATAAATATGTCCGGTAGACATAAAATTATAGATAAATTTGACTAAATACCATTTTAGAGAGAAATTTTTCAATGCACTCAATATTTTTACTGTCCAACTAGCATGTGGGTATCGACAAAGTGATTGTTGGGTGAACTTCAGTTTGCTTCAAATTTATTAATTGCTTTCCATGGCCAACTTTCTAGGAGCTTGTACTAGAGTATGCTTTAAGACGAAGAACAATTTTTCTTCTCAAGTGTGTAATTTTTTAAAATTAAGTAAACTAAAATATCTATAACTATGACACAAGTTCTAATTTCAAAAAATAAAAAATAAAAAATAAAAAATAAATCTCTTCCCCACGAGGAGGGGATGTATATGAGTATAAAATATTAGTTAAACATAAATTATGCTTAACTATTATTTTATGCTGCATAATAGAGCATATGTTGACTTTATTCCCTTTGATTATTCTAATAAATCGATGTTTTTCAATAAGTTGGGTAGGATGTGACAGTGGTTTAGTTTAACACCAATGATACATAAAATATATGCAAAAGCAACAGAATAATAACAAACTAACCAGAAGTTTATCTCATAAATATTGTCAAATTATTAAGCATGAAAAAGAACGGTGGTTTGATGGTGTCGTGTTCTAATTTGAAACTACATTCTCCTAACAGACTGCCACGAAAATTAAGGACATTGGAATCTATCATATTAATACAAGACAGAAATGTATATGTGAGTCTGATTTTTTCCACCCACCCAATCTTTTCTCTTCTTTCCTGTCTCTATCTCTATCACTTTTCAATGTCTTTTCTTTTGTTATATATATATATATATATATATATATATATATATATATATATATATATATATATTGCCAAAATTGTAATTAGAATATTTAGGGATTCAAAGTCCATGGGAGGGATGCATAGCCTCAAAGTCATAAGTTTAGCTTAACCCACAGACGGGAGTCCTTAGATCAGAGATTTGGAAGGAGCGTGGTTTTGAGATAGTTAGGGACAATCAGGTCCCCAATTCCATAGACTTAGGACGTATATCAAGTACAACTATGATTTATGATTATAATGGTTGTAACCGTCTATTAATATGGTAACGTCTATAACGTCTTCATAAATAGTGTAACGTTTTATTACCGCCACCTAATTGGTTCTGTAACCAACCTGGTCTGGCATTACCCAGCCAACATAGTTAGGTCACGGTCCTATAACTAGTGAGTCCGACCTTAATACTCGGTTCCGATTCTTGGATCTTGTCGAGGTGCTACTCGGTTATCAGCTAGTAAGCCCATCTCGGACTCCTTTATCTCTCCGAGCCCAGGCAGTAGATTTTATGCACGAATATGGCTTCTAGACTTGAAGCCTTATGTTCGATTTAATAAAGCATGAATCTTTGCCCCGGGCTGGACTTCCAATACCAAGTTATGCCTCGATGCAAATTTTGCTTGTATATAGCGTTTTTTACCATGTTTTATATAACTTGAGTGAGCTTAAAGTACGTAAATCATGGTCGAGGTTTTTATGTTACTCGACCATTTAAATGGTGTAATTCATTTGGAGATCTTGTTTAACCAGCTAGGTCTTGATTCCAATCAGTTTAAGTACTCAACTATCTTTGATGAGGAGTTTTTGCTTGTACGGGTTTGTACGCGCCCGATCACGTAGTGCCGTTCATTATAAAGACACACAACAATTATATGCCTATTTTTCATCATAATTTCCTGGAGTTTTTAGGACTCATCATACCTCTAAAGAGGTGCTTATATTACTCGTCCTTTGTAAGGCGAGTGCTTAATTTGACACGTAAATATGCCTTTGAGCGATTTTGTGAGAAAAACTCGATGACTTTGTTCGACTTAAGATTTTCAGAGCTCCCAAGAGGGATACACTGATAATATTTTGAGTATTTGTCGTGAGATATAAAAGGCGCTTCTAGTTTTAGACAGCCCGTAAGATTACTTCTAAGAGGACTCTATTTAGAATCAAGGCGTAGAACTCTGTATCGGTTTTTGTAGGTGCCGACCAACAGTTTTTACCTGAATTCTTAAATGTTAGATGCCTTTAGGAAGATTTTTGAGATTTGAACGATGGTGCAAAGCCTTCGAGAATACCTTTGATAGGTTCTGGCGAAATCTGATTATGGTTCTTCGCTTGAGAGCTTTTGAACCGAGGAGGTTTTAAATTTTAAATAACCGTGTATGCTTTTATAGAGGTCGCCGACGACGGTGACGAGTGTCATACCCCAAATTTTGACCTAATATACCACCTTTCATTTGCATCATCTGCATAACTAACAGCTCAAACAGCATTGATCAAGTGTAGCATTCACAGGTCAAAATTAGGGTTTCATCAGATTTTCATCTGATTCAAGTGCTAACCAATTAGGGTTTGAGATTTTCTCACTCCATTTGATCTATCTTGATCAAATCTTCAACCTTAAATCCTCAGATATCAAATTTTCTCACAGATCAATCGAGAATCGACCAATTAGGGTTTTGGTCGAGCATAGGCATTCTCTGATTTTTTGAGCAGTGAATGACTTTTTTGGATAGAGATTGGTCATTATATCTTAGATACAACCTCTTGACCTAATTTACGGATCCAAAACATCACAGAGGTTCACATAATTCATCGATCGATTTGAAGCGTCGATGAAATTTCATCTGCAGAGAAAAGTCAAACTTTGACTTTTGGTCAAAATTTTCAAAACAAAACTTTTTCAATCATCAAAATACTTCAAATGATCCATCATGATCATATAAAATCAAAGAATTTGGAAAAGTCAACAAAAGTCAAAATTTCTATAACTTAGAAAAATTTCTATGTTGAAATTTCACATTTTTCAAACTTCAAGCCTTTTTTCACCTAGTTCCAATTGGAATTTGAAAAAACTCAAAACATGAAAGTTGTAGATCATGGAAACATCTTTCCAAAATGTCCAAGAACTTCAAAATCCATGGAGGCTAGCTATGTCTTTGAAATTGGAACAAAAGGGTCCATGAAACTTAATTTTCAAAGTTCATAACTTCAAATTATAGGTCTTTTGTGTTTTTTCACTCAAACCACTTGCCACCTTGCCAAAATGACTCATCAAACTGATAAAAATCAGTGAAAAGTGATGATTGAAGATTGGATCAAGTTTGGATAAATATAGCACATGGTGAAAAAAAGGAAGTTTCCTTTTTTGGTAAAAAACCAATCTTGCCCTCTAAGTTATCTTTGAGTTACCAAAAGCCATGTACTCTTGCCTAATTTTGCAGAGCTTGTTTGCCTATAAATAGCTCATCATTTCAAGTCCAAATCAACCAAGAAACTTCACAAAATCCATGCTTTTCTTCTTTTCTTGAAAATCAAGTAACATAGAGCAAAATTGCCAAACTTGCATTTTTGAAATTCAAGTAAAACCATGATGAAATTTGGTGCCTAATGTGTTTCAGAATCATTAACAAACATGTTACAAGCTTAAAATCAACATGAACATAATCGAAAACCGAATTTCATTTTCATTTTCAAACTCTTCAAAGCGCCATGGAATTAAATCGAAGATAAGCTTGATCAATTAATGTTGTAATCATCCATACACCATCACCATACCTCATGTACATGATCCAGATCAAGAACATCTAACTGTAACACGGTTTACATAGAAATCGAGCTGCCATTTTTGAACTGTGCGGGTGGACTTGGTTGGGAGTTCGAGCATTTCGAAGCAAGCTATCCCGACGGCATCCATACATGCCGATGAAGCTTAAATGATCAAGAAATAGCAGCGGAAACACGTTTGCATCGATTTCGATCTTCACTTTTCCAGGTATGAACACGAACTTGGTTCTCACAATTCTTTGATTCAATTAAGAAAAGCTCTTGGCCAATTGATTTCTGCACCCAACACGATTCTTAACCCTCAAGAAAATCAAACAATCATGAACAATCCATCATTTAATTTGAAAAATCAGTTTTAGGGTTCATACGTGTTCTTCGAATCAAAATCATTCTGGGTTTAAAATAAATGAAATTAACATGCATAATCATATTCGTGGTACAAAATCGATCAACTTTGATGTTTACATCATGGGATTTCATCAAGAAACGAAGATTTTAGGTTGAATTCATCAAACTGAAAATCAAAAACCACAAACCCAGGTTCGCGCGTGTTCATGTGTTCTTCAGTTTTCAAATTTTTAAAATTAACCAATACTTCATCTACGTGTTTTAATCCACTAAACATCCCAAACGCGTTGGCCTAGTGGTTGTCGCTTGGTCTTAAGTCATTTCGCCACGCGTCCACCCAAAGGTCATGGGTTCAAAACCAAGAAGACCTTTCTTTTCTCATTTTTACAAACTTCAATATTTTTCATATTTTTCTTCAAACTTCAACAATTTTTTAACCAATCAAAACTTCTCATTTTGAGATGATTTTTGCACACTTGTCATTTAATATATATATTTTATGATTATGTCAAAAATCCAAAATACTTTCATCGATTAAAATTTAATCGAGCAAAAGACGTTACGAACGCTTTTCAAACCTCCTTAAAAGGTGAATTTTTCAAGTTTTCGACTTCGATTTTTTCAAAACTTCTCATAAATCAAATTCACATTTCAAAACATTTTCAAATCATTCTTCAAAACTTTTTCATCAAAACTTACATCTTTTACCATAATCGATCCAATTCAAAACGATAAAACGAGTTCGTTCTTTCTCGAATTTCTCGATCGATCATGGGCCACCCTTATGGTGTAAGTCCCAACCCTTTATGTACATACTTAGCTTTATTTGTACATATTCAAAACATCTTTGTCAATATTCAAACATAAACAAATTTCTTTCATTTGTTTTCATTCGTTTGTCTATACGCCGAATCCATTGGTTCTAAAGGAAGGTTTCTCCTGAGCAAGATTTCTTTTAAACCAATGGGCCTCCATCACGGTATAAGTCCCATAACATTCTTTTATGTACATAATATTTCCTTGTACATATCAAACTTTTGTCAAACATTTTCAAACAAACTTTTTATCTATACATAACACAGATACTTCTTTTTCAAAACTTTTATACATACATAATCTGAGATACTCTTTCTTTGAAAATACTTTTTGAGATAAAACTTTGATCAATCATTTCATTTCATCTGTACATTTTACACTAAATGCCATTGATTTTGAAAGAAGCATTATTCCACGTGAAACTGTTTTCAAATCAATGGGCCTCTCTTGATGTAAGTCCCACCCTCCTATGTACATCCGTCTTTATGCGTACATCAAAACTCATTCGTGTACATATTCATTTCCTTGTACAGTTCAACTTGTGAATAATCAAGTTACACTCGTTTCAAACGTTCGTTCACGGACACTTGTTTATATTTCATAAACTGCGTAAATAAACATCATGCATTGTTTATATTTCCTTCATAAACTCCTGAATACATATCACACACACACTGTTTACACAACTGTCTAATAATAACATAACAATTAGACTAATCAATAGGTTCCCATATAGCCTCCGCTTCATACAAGACAATTCATCATCGGCATGAGTTAGCCTCCGCTTGGGCTTCATACAAGACAACTCATCACCAATTGAGTTTAGCCTCCGCTTGGGCTTCATACAAGACAACTCATCCCCAGCATGGGTTAGCCTCCGCTTGGGCTTCATACAAGATATTTTTATCTCCAGTGAGTTCACCTTCTCTTAGGCTTTGTACAAAGAAACTCTCCCAGAGTTAGCCTCCGCTTAGGCTTCGTATAAGACAACACTCCCTGTTGAGTCACCTCCTCTTGGGCTTCAAAAGAACTCCTCATTGAGTTTAGCCTTCTCTTGGGCATCATACAATGAAAGAGATAGGAAATCTCTTAACAACTTC
Source organism: Vicia sativa (assembly GCA_021764765.1). NCBI lineage: Eukaryota > Viridiplantae > Streptophyta > Magnoliopsida > Fabales > Fabaceae > Vicia > Vicia sativa. The sequence goes on from CM038796.1 coordinate 137,988,079, forward strand.
CTCTTGGGCTTCCAATACAAAGAATCACCCGAGCTAAGATAGAACACCTGAAAGGATGGTTTCCCGGTGAAATCACTTTCAAATTCCCCATAGAGTAAAATTTCTCGGTGAAATTGCTCTTATTTCAGAAAAGGATGATTTCTCGGTGAAATCCCTTTCAAGCCAAAGACAGCCATACCCTATAGCTTCCTCTTGAGCTTCATACAAGGACCCTCGATGACCCTCGATGACCCTCGGAATGCCTCCTCTTGGGCTTACAATACAAGGACCCATGGGCTTCTTAAAAGCATCCCTTTAATCCAATCAATTTCTCCTTGAGATTTAGACATCTATCATCTCTATGGAAGAAGTATCTCATCCATTACATCACATACAGTCAAAAACTTTTCAAACTTTTCAAACTGTTTTCAAACAAAAAACATCTCTTAACGATGAAGTGGTAGCGCTTGTACACTCAAGCAAAACACCCAATACTTACGGTTAAAAGATTCAATCATCTTTTTTCAAACATCTTTCTTAAACATGTAAGTGGTAACGCTTGTACACTCAAGCAAAACACCTAATACTTACGACGAAAGACTTTTATCAATCAAACTTTTCAAAAATGTATGTGATGAAATAGATTAGATACATTTTTCATTAAGATGACATTTATGCATCTCTTACTAACATCCCGTGCTTTCCACTAGCATAAGTGGGAACTACGATTGCTCTGACTTTCTCAACATCCTTTTGAGAATACGTAGGCACAAGGTCTCATCCTTGCCGAGCAAATTTCTTTCTCCCTCAGACCAAACAAACCATAGAACCCTGTAGATCCGAGCTACAAATGCTCTGATTCCCACTAGGGGATATGTATGCAGAAGATCCAAAGATCTTTGCGAGCACAATAATAACAAAACCTAGAATCTCACATAATCTACTGTTTCTTAAAATCCAAAGGAGAAACTTTCCCAATCATAGAAATAACATTTAAAAAACACACAACATATCAAACATATTCATATATAAAGCTGTAGATAACTACATATATTTAGGGTGCTCCATCTATTCCTTTATATACCAATCCCCTTACTCGAATCTCCCATGCGTTATGTCTAGTTTGCGCTAGTCGTTACGCATACCAATATCAATTGAGGGTATTTCAGCTTTCCCCTTTTTCATAATCATTAAATCATCTTTCTTGTGTTGAAAATAATAAAGCTTGATGCTCGCGGCATCTTTATAAACAAATCAAAAGATTTAAATCGTTGCGTACCAGAAGATCCGAACTCACGTTCGCATCCTCGGTAGCGTCACCTTTAACGAGGAAAAATGTCGACTCTGCTGGGAGTACGTTGAAACTTTGATTTTTCAAAATAAGAAAATGTTACTCGCCGAGAGCACCAAGCTTTTTGTTTTCAAAAGAAAAGAAAGGGATAAGCTTTTCATATTTTGCATATATCTTTTTCTTTATTGTGTGTTTTGCGATTTCACTTGATGGAAAGAAATCCTAACCGGATTTAAGAAACATTTTAAGATCTAGGTGGAGGTATTAATCGTGAGCGCTTCAATGCTTTCAGTTAATATTTCCCACGCATGGAGGTTGTCTTGAGGTATTGTGTTTAAGCAAGTAATTGCGAAGACACTGTATTTTCGGGAGAACTTAAGAAGCTGAGTGGACTGTAGAACACATAAACCATCCTGGCCATTAGGATGTAGTGCAGAGATTATTCGGGTGTAAGCCTAGAGTAATTGTCATGCGATACTACGATCAGGCGAGTTTCTCTTGAAAATATTATTGGACCATCGAGTATTCACCAAATCCAATAATGTTTTGAAGGGGAGTGTTGAGCCTGTATTATCAGTAGAACCCGATTCACAGATGAATAAGCCCTTAGAACTTAACCCCGTTGATTCTTATCGTTGGCTTCATGCTCGTGACTTCGAACGCTTGCCCGTGTGTATAACTACTAACCATGTTTGTTGCATTCATGCATTCATGCATTCATTCAAAAAAAAAAACTTCATTTTCTCTCTCCATTTCCAAAGAATTTAGAGATGTTTTCTTTGTAAAATATTTTAGGTTAGAGTGATGGACGTCAGAGGAAGATTCACCAAAAGATACAGTTTTAGGATTCCTGATGTAGGAAAGTTAAAAGAGTTAGCATCCTTGGTAGAAGATCCCTCGGATTTCAGAAAACGCTATGGAACTCTTTTAACTCTTTTGAACGCTAACGTCGATGAGGGACTTCTCAAAACCTTCGTTCAATTCTACGATCCAGTCTATCGCTGCTTCACTTTCCCTGATTATCAATTGATGCCTACTTTGGAAGAGTATGCGCATATCCTAGGAATCTCAGTATCAGACAAAGTGCCTTTCAATGGTTTGGAAGCCATTCCCAAGTCACAAGTCATTGCAACAATGACTCATTTAAAGAAACCTGAGATAGACAAAAACCTAACTACCAGAGGAAAACTCTTAGGACTAACTTCAAAGTTCCTAATGGAGAAGGCTCTCAAGTTCTCTGAAGCCGGTAGTATGGTAGCCTTTGAAGCTATTTTAGCTTTACTCCTCTATGGATTGGTGTTGTTTCCCAACGTCCCAAATTTCGTTGATATCAACGCCATAAGGATCTTTCTGATTGGAAATCCTGTTCCCACTCTGCTTGGTGATACGTACGTCTCTATTCATCATAGGAATCGTCAAGGAGACGGAACTATCGTGTGTTGTGTACCTCTGTTTTTCAAATGGATTGTCTCACACCTGCCTAAGTCTCCTATCTTCCGCGAAAACAAAGACGAGTGGCATTGGTCCAGAAGACTCATGTCTCTTACAAATGACGATATCCATTGGTATACCTTGGCAAACAATGAGATGGAAATCATTGAGAGCTGTGGAGAATTTGCCAACGTACCTCTCATTGGTACGAAAGGAGGAATCAACTACAACCCATTCCTAGCAAAACGTCATTCGGATCGCAAATTCGTAAACCTCTGGTTTTGGTGAAAGCTACTTCTATCATGAAGGAGAGGATTCCCAAGGATTGAAGGCTAGGATGATTAAAGCTTGGCATCACATCCGAGAGAAAGGAAAAGGTAAGGCAAAGAATTGTGTAGCCATGGAAACCTACACTTCTTGGAATAGGGAAGGAATTTCGAATGCCTTACGCTTATGAGGATCCCATGTTCTCAGTCGCCTCCAAATCAACAAATTTTCCCGTTGAAGCTGTGGGAGAATACCAAGAAGCCTTGACCAAGATAAGGTTTGAGAAAGAAGCTTTGGAAAGCAAATTCCTTAAGACTAACCTTGAGAATAAGAAGCTCAAGAAGCAAGTCAAAGATCATGAAAAGACGCTCTACTTCCAGGATGAATGGCTCATGGAGAAAGATGAGAAGATTCGCCAGAAGGATAACGCCATCCAGAAATACGTCAAGGAAAGGAAAAGAAAGCTCGAGGAAATGACAATCAGCAAGCCCGCTCCCAACGAGTGGAAGAGAGTCATTAGCAAGCTAAAAGCGATAAAGCCAAACTAAAAGCTCACTATGGGAAGGAAATCACAGTCGCATCAAGCCTTTGGATCGTCATCCGATGAAGATGTTTAATTAGTTTAATTTAGTTTGTATTTTTATCATTTATTGTATCATTTGTGTGAGCAATGCTCCAACAAAAACAATTGTTGTAATCTTCCTTCATTAATCAATAAAATTTGTGTTTTCCATCCAAATATTTACGAAATATCTCGTTTAGCATAAATTCTTTCTTTTCTTTACAATCATATTCATGCATCATACTTTGCATTTAAGTCTACCATCTAGTCTAATCATTCACGTTTTGAACGTCACTTTTCGAGATAGAAAATTGTCAAGTCGTCGCGTCTTAGAGTTTCTCATTGCGTCCGCAAACTCGAACGACGATACCGAGCAAAAGAAGAAAAGTAATGGAGAATTTTGAGCAAGAAAACGTTGAACTCCGTAGTACGGTAACTACGCTACAAGAAGAAGTGGAAAGACTCACATCTTTGGTCAACTCACTTGCCACAACAAGAAAGTCAACAAGCAACATCGGCGATATAACCAAATAGCAACTTCAGAGGATACTACTACTCCGTCAGCCTACCGATCAATAGTTCACCTTTCACATGCCGAGGGCTATCCATGGGAATGCCTTTTAACCGGCATTGGAGTTCGCCAACCGACTTCTCAAACAACCTCGCTTGAAATACCTACTTTGCGGCGCTACATTCACTCCACAACGTGGAATAACTTTTCCACAAGTAACAATGTCGGTTTCTCAACCGATCATGTTGAATTCACTTAGTAGTACACTACCGACGAAGAAGTTCATCACACTCCGTGAAATAGCACGAACGCCGTGGTTCAATGGAAAATCTCCGAGAACAACTCCTCAAAATGCGACTTGAGATAAAAATAATTCAAGGGAAAGAATTGTTTGGGAAAAGCGGGATCTCTGCTAGTCCCTCGTGTAAAAATACTGAAATTCAAAATCCGGATTTTGAAAAATACAAAGGAATTCTTGTCCTCGAGTCATCTCACAATGTATGCTAGGAAAATGTCTACGTACAATGAGGATCATCACTTTAATTCATTACTTCGGGATAGTCTCACGGTGCAAAGTGGTACATGGGTTTAGACAAACACGAATATCCAATCATTCAATGACTTAGGTAAAGCCTTCGTCCACAATACAAATTCAACTTGGATATGGCTCCGATAGGGATCAACTCGCTCCATGTCTCAAAAGGAAGAGAGACATTCAAGGAATATCTTGCAACGATGGAGGAAATTGCCCAAGTCAACCCGCCTGGAAGAGAAAGAGATGACTAAGGTATTCTTGAATACTCTAAACTCATTCTACTATGAGCGAATGATCGCTAGCGCTCGGAGACTTCAATGAAATGGTAAGCATGGAATGCGACTAGAAGAAGGGTTCGGACAGACGTCTAACCAAGGAAGTAGGATCTTCTAGTAATACCAAGAAAGTTGGAACCATTTCCCAAGGAAAAAGAACATGACGTAGGAATGGTATCCCGAGGAAACCACGCAAGAATGTCATTCAACAACGACGGTAGCCATAGCACCCACCGTCAACACAACTCGTGAATTGCTCCGCAATTTCAACAAAATCAACAAACTCAACACCTCGTCAACTCCAGTTTCAACCAAAACCGTGCGCCTCGGGTCACTCGATTCGACCCATTCCCATGCGTACGAACTTTACCTCACGATAGAAAGGAATCTAATACAAACAAGGTTACCACCTCCGGTCCCTGAAAAACTACCATGGTGGTACAAAGCTGACGTATCTTGCCCTTTTCACCAAGGGGCACCAGGCCATGACCTTGAGCATTGCATAGCATTGAAGGCAGAAGTACAGAGATTAGTAAAGGCTAATCTTCTTTCCTTCAGAAACACAAGTCCGAATGTGCAAGCCAATCCACTTCCCAGCCATAGTGGACACTCAGTGAATCTAATGCTAAGGAATACAGACAGGTACCTTGTCACAGATGTAAACTTAGTCAAAGGAAACTTAGTGCATCTTCATGAAGCATACAGTACCATGAGCACCTTCACTAAGCACAATTATGCACTTGCTATATCGCTCAAGAATATCCATGGATGTCCCACCATAAGAGCGGATATTCAACATTTGTTAGACATTGGTGACCTACAAATTTACGTAAATAGAGATGACCATGACGTAAATACAATAGGGCATTTTCCGCATGAGCTTTTAGTCTCGGATATCAACTCGGAAAATCCAAGTAACGTTGTGATCCCTTGTTTCAACGCACCGATCGATCAATTCAAAGACATGTCCCGCAGCAACATGAAAATCGCGATCCTGCTGAAGTTTGGGATACCTTTGGAGAACCAAGTGGCAAATCGACTACATGGTGAAATACTCTGCGGAAGCTCGAAAATCCGGATTGAAGATATCCAACCCACGGGATGGGGTGATGACTTTGACTACCCTAGTCAATCGGAAGAGGAATACTGTCTTCTCAAACTAATCAACGGATCGAGGTCCCAAATGAAGATCTACTTTCAACACGTCTGTGGATTTCACCAAGCGGATCTGGTTACCACTACATCAACATGATCATCAAGATCAAGAGTATGATTCGGGATACGATGCGGAAAGTGTCACGACAAAGAGTCTCTTCACTCAAACCGGAAGGAACATCCCGATATTCAACACAAAGATCAATAGGAGTACAAAGGCTATCTCTCATACTTCCCGATCTGTTAATCAAGAAGATTGCTTTAGCAAAAAGGCAAAGGCTATCGTCCGAGTCTTCAAAGCTGCTCACCAAAGAATTAAAGTTTACTCGAGGGTTAAACCAAGCGGAAAATTACCCGAGTACCTCGACTTCCAAGGAGTTCGTCACTATTGGAAACCTGTTGAAGTTAGGACTAATGTTCATAGCTCTAAGTAGTTTATCTTTGCTTTTTGTTTTGAACTCTCGCAAAGCGAAGAGATGTTTTATAGGGTTTAGCTTTTAAATAATTTCTCTTTATCTTGCCCAAGACAAATGAGTTTGTATTTTAGGGCCCTGTTCATATTGTGAAACATAAATAAAATGCATTGTTTTGTTTCCACACTTTGTGTTTATTTTCATTTTTACCCTTTTCTAGAAATGATAATCCTAAAAAACACAGTAAAAAAAAAATCTTCAAAAAAAAAATCTTCAAAAAAAAAAAAAATCATCATAATGAAAAATTAATCTGCAACACTTTCACATTAACTTTCAAAAAAAAAATGATGATAAAAACTTTTTTAATCGAACATAAATCAAAAATGCAGATTAAACAAATGGACAAATCCATTGAAAGCAGTAACTCTACGCTCTCTCTCAACTTTGAAATCCCTGAAGTTCTTGAAGAAGATGAAGAAGAGATCCGGATGAAATTTCTAGATTGCTAAAGCACGAGGAAAGGATCATCCACCTCACAAAGAACCTCTAGAAGCAATCAACTTGGGTTACGAGGAAGGCATAAAGAGGTAAATATCGAGCTTCACTCAACAGCGGTGTCAAAGGCAAACGATAAGTCTTCTCAAAGAATACGTTGATGTATTTGCTTGGTCCTACCAGACATGCGGGTTGGATACCAGCATAGTAGAGCATCACTTGCCGTTAAAACGAATGTCCGCCATTAAGCCGAGGAGAGTTCATCCCGAAATGGTGAGAAAATCAAAAGGAAGTTCGAAAACTCGACCGGTTTCCTTGTCACTCGAGTATCCTCAATGGCTAGCCAACATAGTACCTATCCAAGAAAGATGGAAAGGTCGAATGTGTGTTGACTACGAGATCCGAACAAAGCTAGTCCAAAAGACGATTTCCACTTCCGCATATCGACATGCTAGTGGATAGTCTTAAATTCAACGTCTTTTCCTTCATGGATGGTTTCTCTGGTTATAATCAAATCAGAATGGCTCCCGAAGACATGGAGAAGACCTCTTTCATCACGCCATGGGGCACTTTCTGCTACAAGGTAATGCCATTTGGATTAAAGAATGCGGTAAACTTACGGAGGCAATGACTACTCTCTTTCATGATATGATGCATAAAGAGATCGAGGTCTACGTGGACGACATGATAGCAAAGTCCGACACTGAAGAGGAACATATAAACTATCTCTTAAAGTTGTTTCAACGACTAAGGAAGTTTCAGCTCCGCCTGAATCCTAACAAATGTACCTTTGGGGTAAGATCAGGAAAACTCCTAGGTTTCATCGTCAGTCAAAAAGGAATTGAAGTCGACCCTGACAAAGTCAAGGCTATTCAGGAAATGCCTACGCCACGCAAAAAGCAAGTAAGAGGATTTCTGGACGGTTGAATTACATCTCCATTTATCTCTCGATGATCGCTACACTGGGCGATATTCAAACTTGCAAAGATCAAAAGGTAGTGTGGACAGAAGATTGCCAAAGAGCATTCGACAGTATCAAAGAATACCTGTCAGAACCACCAATACTGATCCCTCCAGTGGAAGGAAGACCATTGATCATATACCTTACCGTACTAGAAGAGTCCATGGGCTGCGTACTTGGACAACAAGACGAAAAGAAGGAGCATGCCATCTACTACCGAGTAAAGTTCACAGATGTGAAACTCGTTACTTCATGCTCGAGAAAACATGCGCTTTGGTATGGGCTTCAAAACGTCTTCGCCAATACATGATCAATCACACGACTTGGTTAATATCCAAAATGGATCCTATCAAGTACGTATTTGAGAAGCCTGCCTTAACCGGGAGAATCGCTCGATGGCAAATGCTACTATCTGAATATGACATCCAATACCGCGCTCAGAAAGCGGTTAAAGGAAGCATTCTTGCTGATCACTTGGCTTATCAGCCGCTCAATGAATACCAATCTCTCAAGTTCGAATTCCCAGACGAGGATGTTATGTACTTGAAGATGAAAGATTGTGACGAACCACTACACGGAGAAGGACCAGATCCAGAATCCAGATGGGGCCTAGTCTTCGATGGAGCTGTAAATGTTTTTGGCAATGGAATTGGGGCAGTCATCATTACTCCAGGGTTCTCATATCCGTTTTCGCGATTGCTATTTGATTGCACCAACAACATAGCGAGAATGAAGCATGCATCATGGGTATTAAAGAAGCCATCGACTTGAGGATCAAGATCCTTGATATATATGGAGACTCAGCCCTTGTGATCAATCAAATTAAAGACAAGTATGAAACTCATCATCTTGGTCTAATTCCTTACAGAGATTATGCGAGACGATTGTTGACTTTCTTCAACAAAGTTGAACGCATCATATCCTCGAGATCAAAATCGGATGGCGACGCCTTGGCTACTCTATCTTCCCTATTCAAAGTCAATGATTGGAATGATATGCCCAGAATTCGCATCAGACGTCTTGAAAGACCTGCATATGTATTTGCAACAGAAGCAGTCTTCGACGATAAGCCGTGGTTCCACGACATCAAACGTTTCCTTCAAACACGAGAGTACCCACTCGGGGCATCGTACAAAGATAAGAAAACTCTAAGGAGGCTTTCCAGGAATTTCTTCCTCAATGAAGATATTCTATACAAAAGAAACTTCGACATGGTTCTGCTCAGATGCGTCGACAGACAAGAAGCGGACACGATCATCCATGAAGTGCATGAAGGGTCCTTTGGAACCCATTCAAATGGGCATGCAATGTCCAGAAAGATCTTAAGAGCAGGATACTATTGGATAACGATGGAATCTGATTGCTACAAACACGTCAAAAGATGTCACAAGTGCCAGATCTATGCAGATAAGATCCATGTGCCTCCGACTCTACTCAACGTTCTCTCCTCTCCGTGGCCGTTCTCCATGTGGGGCATTGACATGATTGGAATGATTGAACCAAAAGCGTCCAATGGACATCGCTTCATTCTGGTGGCTATTGATTACTTCACCAAATGGGTCGAAGCAGCATCTTACGCCAACGTCACAAGACAAGTGGTTGTGAGGTTCATCAAGAACAACCTCATTTGCCGATATGGAATTCCAAGTAAGATCATTACTGACAATGGATCTAACTTGAATAACAAAATGATGAAAGAACTGTGTGAGGAATTCAAGATTGAGCATCATAACTCGCTCCTTACCAAAATGAGAACGGCGTGAAGCGCCAACAAGAACATCAAAAGATCGTCCGAAAATGGTCATCACTTACAAAGACGGCATGAAATCGCCATTTGCTCTGCGGGTATCGTACTTCAAGACGCACTTCAACAGGGCAACTCCTTTTCTCTAGTATACGGCATGGGCAGTGCTCCCGTAGAAGTTGAGATCCGTCAATGAGAGTTCTCATGGAAACTAAGCTATCCGAGGTGAATGGTGTCAAAGCGATCGACCAACCGAACTTAATTGAAGAAAAGCGACCGCCGTGTCACGGACAACTTTATCAAAGAAGAATGAAGAAAGCTTTCGACAAAAGGTCCGACCTCGTGAATTCGAGAAGGCGACCTCGTGCTTAAAAATTCATCTTTTCAAACATTCTAGGGCAAATGGACTCCTAATTACGAAGGCCCATACATCGTCAAAAGAAGCTTCTCTGCGGTGCTATGACTCTCACAACCATGGGCGATGAACTCCCGTATCCGTGAATCTTGACGATCAAAAATACTTTGTCTAAAATAAAATAAAAAAACAGCTCGGTAAGTCGAAAACCGAAAAGGCGGCTTAGGCAAAATGAGCGTCTCGGTGGATTGAAAACACGAAAAGGCGATCCAGGCAAAAATTAGAGACAATAAAAATTATCACGATAGATCGAAAACACGATCTAGGCAAAAACAAGGATACAAAACAACTGCGATCGATCATATTTTGTCCACATGAAGAATTTTCCATCAACGGATCTTCAATCAACTCTTACGAGCAACAAGCACAGTTGGAATTCAAAGTTGTTAGGGATAGTAGTGGTTATTTGCTTTCAATGTAGCCTTTTCCCAATAAATTATCATTTCCAACTTTTGTAAATAGTTCATGGAATCACGCCTTTGGCTGATTACCATTCTATTCAATAAATTTGAGCCTTGTGCCTTTTGTTTGCAATTCCTACTTTATTCTATTTTGCAAAATAACGCTTTTATTGTGAAAATCACTTTTTGAAACTAAAATGTTTTAAATGAATTTTTACTTCAAAATTTTGAAACAAAAGCAAAATTCTCCTTTGAAACTACGAACACGGAAATAACTTCAACCGTTTCTCCAAGAGTGTTTCGATCCCCAGTGGAGTCGCCAACTGCTACAGCAGTCTTCTCCTCATCAGAAATCATCAAAGGACGGTATTCTTATCCAAAAAGAATCCCCGACCAAGTTGCCAATGAAATACCTTTCTCGGAAAGTGTAAACCATGCAACTCAAATTCTTCATTAGTGAATATCGCACCATTCGCAATTTTCACCAAGTATTTGTTCGAATGTGTGCATCCTTTTCTCAAATATCCCTTTAGTGTCTTTGTCAAAGTATTGTTAGCATGCATATAACATTCATGACATTCATACATAATAGCATCATTCATTGCATTTTTTGCATCTCTCAAAATGTTTGCTTCCAAATCACTGGTTATATATACTCATACGAGTATATCATATCCCCAATAGAATATCTCCAAACAGAAAAGATACTCTTTTTTTTGTTTCCCCAACGGAGTATTCCCAAACAAAAAGGATATGTCTTCCTTTTCCCCGGCGGAATCCCCAAACAGAGAAATGCATTTTCTTCTCTCTATCACATTCCCAGTGAGATAATCTCATCAGAACAATGTCTTGATTAACTTCTTTCTCTCCGTTCATTCTGGATAGAACCATCATTATTCACAAAGTGAATACGCAACAACTCATTTCAAAGATTTACCTTGTTATAGTTATCACTTCGCTGATAATTGGTAACATCTTCAAAACCCATTACCATAAACTATCACAGGGCTGATAATTGGTAATATCATCTTCACTTACCTTAAACATTGTCACAAGGCTGACAGAAGGTAATCTCTCCGTTTCCAAAGTAAAACAAACATTCACATATTCTGTGAATCATTCTTTCCCCGTCAGGGACGTATTCACAAATTTTTCCCTTCACTGTGTCATTTCTTTGATATCTTTAGGGTAAAACTTTTTTTTAATCATTTTGCATCATCCGCATCTTTTGGTATCTTAGGTCCAAATTTTGCGTTCGATATTTAAGTATCTTTACACCTATCAAAACGAAGATATTCATCTTCATCTCTCAGGTTAAAGAAACTTAAATAGGGGCATCTGTCATACCCCAAATTTTGACCTAATATACCACCTTTCATTTGCATCATCTGCATAACTAACAGCTCAAACAGCATTGATCGAGTGTAGCATTCACAGGTCAAAATTAGGGTTTCATCAGATTTTCATCTGATTCAAGTGCTAACCAATTAGGGTTTGAGATTTTCTCACTCCATTTGATCTATCTTGATCAAATCTTCAACCTAAATCCTCGGATATCAAATTTTCTCACGGATCGATCGAGGATCGACCAATTAGGGTTTGGTCGAGCATAGGCATTCTCTGATTTTTTGAGCAGTGAATGACTTTTTTGGATAGAGATTGGTCATTATATCTTAGATACAACCTCTTGACCTAATTTCTGGATCCAAAACATCACAGAGGTTCACATAATTCATCAGTCAATTTCAGAAACGTCTGATGAAATTTCATCTGCACAGAAAAGTCAAACTTTGACTTTTGGTCAAATTTTCAAAACAAAACTTTTCAATCATCAAAATACTTCAAATGATCCATCATGATCATAAAAATCAAAGAATTTGGAAAAGTCAACAAAAGTCAAAATTTCTATAACTTAGAAAAATTTCTAAGTGTTGAAATTTCACATTTTTTCCAAACTTCAAGCCTTTTTGTCACCTAGTTCCAATTGGAATTTGAAAAAACTCAAAACATGAAAGTTGTAGATCATGGAAAAATATTTCCAAAATGTCCAAGAACTTCAAAATCCATGGAGGCTAGCTATGTCTTTGAAATTGGAACAAAAGGGTCCATGAAACTTAATTTTCAAAGTTCATAACTTCAAATTATAGGTCTTTTGTGTTTTCACACAAACCACTTGCCACCTTGCAAAATGACTCATCAAACTGATAAACATCAGTGAAAAGTGATGATTGAAGATTGGATCAAGTTTGGATAAATATAGCACATGGTGAAAAAAAGGAAGTTTCCTTTTTGGTAAAAAACCAATCTTGCCCTCTAAGTTATCTTTGAGTTACCAAAAGCCATGTACTCTTGCCTAATTTTGCAGAGCTTGTTTGCCTATAAATAGCTCATCATTTCAAGTCCAAATCAACCAAGAAACTTCACAAAATCCATGCTTTTCTTCTTTTCTTGAAAATCAAGTAACATAGAGCAAAATTGCCAAACTTGCATTTTTGAAATTCAAGTAAAACCATGATGAAATTTGGTGCCTAATGTGTTTCAGAATCATTAACAAACATGTTACAAGCTTAAAATCAACATGAACATAACTGAAAACCAGAATTTCATTTTCATTTTTCAAACTCTTCAAAACTGCCATGGAATTCGAAACTGAAGATAAGCTTGATCAATTAATGTTGTAATCATCCATACACCATCACCATACCTCATGTACATGATCCAGATCAAGAACATCTAACTGTAACACGGTTTACATAGAAATCGAGCTGCCATTTTGAATGCGGTGGACTTGGTTGGGAGTTCGAGCATTTCAGAGCAAGCAAGCTATCCTGACAGCATCCATACATGCCGATGAAGCTTAAATGATCAAGAAATAGCAACTGGAAACACGTTTGCATCGATTTCGATCTTCACTTTTCCAGGTATGAACACGAACTTGGTTCTCACAATTCTTTGATTCAATTAAGAAAAGCTCTTGGCCAATTGATTTCTGCACCCAACACGATTCTTAACCCTCAAGAAAATCAAACAATCATGAACAATCCATCATTTAATTTGAAAAATCAGTTTTAGGGTTCATACGTGTTCTTCGAATCAAAATCATTCTGGGTTTAAAATAAATGAAATTAACATGCATAATCATATTCGTGGTACAAAATCGATCAACTTTGATGTTTACATCATGGGATTTCATCAAGAAACGAAGATTTTAGGTTGAATTCATCAAACTGAAAATCAAAAACCACAAACCCAGGTTCGCGCGTGTTCATGTGTTCTTCAGTTTTCAAATTTTTAAAATTAACCAATACTTCATCTACGCGTGTTTTAATCCACTAAACATCCCAAACGCGTTGGCCTAGTGGTTGTCTGCTTGGTCTTAAGTCATTTCTGCCACGCGTCCACCCAAAGGTCATGGGTTCAAAACCCAGCAAGACCATTCTTTTTCTCATTTTTTACAAACTTCAATATTTTTCATATTTTTTCTTCAAACTTCAACAATTTTTTTAACCAATCAAAACTTCTCATTTTGAGATGATTTTTTGCACACTTGTCATTTAATATATATATTTTATGATTATGTCAAAAAAATCCAAAAATACTTTCATCTGATTAAAATTTAATCGAGCGAATTACGACGCTTTTCAAACCTCCTTAAAAGGTGAATTTTTCAAGTTTTCGACTTCGATTTTTTCAAAACTTCTCATAAATCAAATTCACATTTCAAAACATTTTCAAATCATTCTTCAAAACTTTTTCATCAAAACTTACATCTTTTACCATAATCGATCCAATTCAAAGCGATAAAACGAGTTCGTTCTTTCGAATTTCTCGATCGATCATGGGCCACCCTATGGTGTAAGTCCCAACCCTTTATGTACATACTTAGCTTTATTTGTACATATTCAAAACATCTTTGTCAATATTCAAACATAAACAAATTTCTTTCATTTGTTTTCATTCGTTTGTCTATACGCTGAATCCATTGGTTCTAAAGGAAGGTTTCTCCTGAGCAAGATTTCTTTTAAACCAATGGGCCTCCATCACGGTATAAGTCCCATAACATTCTTTTATGTACATAATATTTCCTTGTACATATCAAACTTTTGTCAAACATTTTCAAACAAACTTTTTATCTGTACATAACACAGATACTTCTTTTTCAAAACTTTTATACATACATAATATGATACTCTTTTTTGAAAATACTTTTCGATAAAACTTTGATCAATCATTTCTGTTTCATCATTTTACACTAAATGCCATTGATTTTGAAAGAAGCATTATTCCCTGTGAAACTGTTTTCAAATCAATGGGCCTCTCTTACAGTGTAAGTCCCAACCCTCCTATGTACATCCGTCTTTGTCTGTACATCAAAACTCATTCGTGTACATATTCATTTCCTTGTACACAGTTCAACTTGTGAATAATCAAGTTACACTCGTTTCAAACGTTCGTTCACAGACACTTGTTTATATTTCATAAACTGCTGTAAATAAACATCATGCATTGTTTATATTTCCTTCATAAACTCCTGTGAATACATATCACACACACTGTTTACCTGGTCTAATAATAACATAACAATTAGACTAATCAATAGGTTCCCAGTATAGCCTCCGCTTGGGCTTCATACAAGACAATTCATCATCAGATGAGTTAGCCTCCTTGGGCTTCATACAAGACAACTCATCACCAATTGAGTTTAGCCTCCGCTTGGGCTTATACAAGACAACTCATCCCTGGGTTAGCCTCGCTTGGGCTTCATACAAGATATTTTTATCTCCAGTTCACCTTCTCTTAGGCTTTGTACAAAGAAACTCTCCCAAGAGTTAGCCTCCGCTTAGGCTTCGTATAAGACAACACTCCCCTGTTGAGTCAGCCTCCTCTTGGGCTTCGTTCAAAAGAACTCCTCATTGAGTTTAGCCTTCTCTTGGGCATCATACAATGAAAGAGATAGGAAATCTCTTAACAGCTTCCTCTTGGGCTTCCAATACAAAGAATCACCCGCGCTAAGATAGAACACCGAAAGGATGGTTTCCCGGTGAAATCACTTTCAAATTCCCCATAGAGTAAAATTTCTCGGTGAAATTGCTCTTATTTCAGAAAAGGGTGATTTCTGGTGAAATCCTTTCAAGCCAAAGACAATACCCTATAGCTTCCTCTTGAGCTTCATACAAGGACCCTCGATGACCCTCGATGACCCTCGGAATGCCTCCTCTTGGGCTTACAATACAAGGACCCATGGGCTTCTTAAAAGCATCCCTTTAATCCAATCAATTTCTCCTTGAGATTTAGACATCTATCATCTCTATGGAAGAAGTATCTCATCCATTACATCACATACAGTCAAAAACTTTTCAAACTTTTCAAACTGTTTTCAAACAAAAAACATCTCTTAACAGTAAGTGGTAACGCTTGTACACTCAAGCAAAACACCCAATACTTACAGTTAAAAGATTCAATCATCTTTTTTCAAACATCTTTCTTAAACATGTAAGTGGTAACGCTTGTACACTCAAGCAAAACACCTAATACTTACGACGAAAGACTTTTATCAATCAAACTTTTCAAAAATGTATGTGATGAAATAGATTAGATACATTTTTCATTAAGATGACATTTGTCTGTCTCTTACTAACATCCCGTTGCTTTCCACTAGCATAAGTGGGAACTACGATTGCTCTGACTTTCTCAACATCCTTTTGAGAATACGTAGGCACAAGGTCTCATCCTTGCCGAGCAAATTTCTTTCTCCCTCAGACCAAACAAACCATAGAACCACAGAGATCCGAGCTACAAATGCTCGATTCCCACTAGGATATGTATGCGAGAAGATCCAAAGATCTTTGCGAGCACAATAATAACAAAACCTAGAATCTCACATAATCTACTGTTTCTTAAAATCCAAAGGAGAAACTTTCCCAATCATAGAAATAGCATTTAAAAAACTCACAACATATCAAACATATTCATATATAAAGCTGTAGATAACTACATATATTTAGGGTGCTCCATCTATTCCCTTTATATACCAATCCCCTTACTCGAATCTCCCAATGCGTTATGTCTAGTTTGCGCTAGTCGTTACGCATACCAATATCAATTGAGGGTATTTCAGCTTTCCCCTTTTTCATAATCATTAAATCATCTTTCTTGTGTTGAAAATAATAAAGCTTGATGCTCGCGGCATCTTTATAAACAAATCAAAAGATTTAAATCGTTGCGTACCAGAAGATCCGAACTCATGTTCGCATCCTCAGGCGCGTCACCTTTTAACGCGAACAACGAGCCCTCTAGCCATTGGTGAATAGATCGCCGATCGAGATAACCAAGTAATTTTATTGGACATTTTGTTTAGTCACCCTTTTTGGTGAGTGCTTTTTATATAACTTTTTGACAATTTCCCTCTGGGCGTTTTAAATATTGCTTTTGCTCGTTTCTACTAAATTTGCCTTTTTAATTTTTGCATTTTGTATGCATTTGATATGTGCAAAAAACGAGATTATGCCTGTATACCAGCCTCCCAGTCAAGTGGCTGCTCTTAAAAGGCATAATGACTTTTCATAAGAGGCATTTAGCTCGTTTTGAGCAAAGCATATTATATGACAACTTAGCCCCTGAGTCGACTACAAGGTCGACCGAAGTGAAAAAATTTGATGCTTTGGCAAGTTATATGAATATGTTTGAGCAATGGCATCAAGCTGACTTGGGGATGCAGCAATGTGCAAATCCCGAGCATATAGCCATGGCATGAAGCCGATTTGGGGATGCAGCAAGGTGCAGAGCCCGTGGCGACTATGAAGCCGACCAAGACAAGAAGTTTTTATACTTTGAAGGATGATTTTAAAATGCTTTTTTTGTGCTATATGAATATGTAACACATTCTTTCAAGTTGAGGCGTTGAACCAAATCAGGGTGGTAGAGGAGTTAAAATCCATTATATTGTGCCTGATTTATAGTGAAATGTAGTCTTTACTTTGAGAACCAACCGAGATAGAACCCGACAGGAAGCTTTATTTATTTCAGAATAGAGCCCCTAACGAGGATGAACCTTAGCGAGACACCGAGTTATGACGGGGGAGCACCATTGAAATGATACTCGGTCGGGAACCCTGTTAGACGGTGTGGCAAGTTATCGAGAGAGGGGGTGAATAGATCACCTCTTTTATTATCAGGGATTTAAAATTATTTATCAGAGTTAATAGCAAAACTGCAGAAAGTGACACACGGTCCTGAATTGACTTCCGTCTATAGAGATAGATCACAAAAATTACTTGGCCTAAGTCAGAGTATATAGATAGACAAATTGTTGAGACGCTTTAATATGCATGATTCCAAGAATGGATTCATGACTATGCAACATGGTTTGTGTCTATAAAACACCATCCCTTTCAACTAAGGAAGAAATGGATCACATGAATAAGATTCCATATGCATCTGCAATATGATTTATCATGTATGTCATTTTATGTACTCGACCAGATATCTCGTATGCTTTAAGTTCAACGAGTAGGTACCAATCTGATCCTGGTGATGCTCACTGGGTGGTTGTCAAGAATATCCTTAAGTACTTGAGAAGGACAATGGACTCATTATTTATATATGGAGGTCAGGAAGAGCTTGTTGTAATTAGATACACATATGCTAGCTTCTAGACCGATAAGGATGAATTTAGATCGCAATTTGGTTATGTGTTCTGCTTAAATGGTGGCGTTGTGAGCTGGAAAAGTTCAAAGCAAGATAAAATTGTTGATTCTACAACTGAGGTCGAGTGCATTACTGCCTCAAATACAACAAAGGAAGTTGTTTGGATCAAGAAGTTCATTAGTGAACTTAGCATAGTCCCTAGCATTATGGATTCCATTGATCTCTATTGCGATGACAATGGCGCTATCGCACAAGCTAAGAATTCTAGATCTCAGCAACGATCCAAACACCTTTTTAGGCATTATCAATTCATTCGAGAGATAATAGTTCGGGGAGATGTGAATATATGCATAGTACATACACTTGAAAATGTTATTGATCTGCTAACAAAGCCTTTTGTGCATCAGAAGCATGATAACCATACTAGATTTATGGGTATTAGGGGTATGCCCGATTGGCTCTAGTGCTAGTGGTAGATTGTTGGTAAATCCCTAGAGACCAATAATTTTGATACTTTTATCAATTTATATTTTAATAATAAAAGACATTTCTTTATTTTGTTTGTTTTTCCAAAATAATAAAGTCTCTAGAATAGTTAGTCTGTTTAATAAAATATTTAAGTGTGACTGTATCATTAGATCCTATTAAACATAAAAACACTATTATTAAAGTATTTGTAGTCGAGAGTTATTGTGAAGTGGGATAACATTAAAGCATTAAAACTCTTATATAGATAGACTGATGATCACATCTCAAGTATCATGAATAAGGAGTTATCAAGTCTTGACATAGGTATGAATATTAGGAGTAATATTTATATTAGATTGACCCTCTATGAGAATACTATTATGAAATGTGTCATAAGTTATTCTCATTGTGATAGTGGTGTATACCAGCCTTTGACTTGAAACTATTATGCACCCTAGATATAGATTCAAGTAATTTATTGTTGATTAAACGATATCCCTAACAGGATGACCAAAAATATAGTTGATGGGTACTTCTCAAAGCATGTTGAAGGACATGAGTGACCTAGATGGAAATTTTCCATCCGGCATAACATGATAAATGTCTAAGGGTCCAATATTAAATTGAACAAGGGTGACATGATCTATGCATCATCTTTAATATAGACATAAGGGAATAGGGTAATCATACACACAAGTATTATCATGGAAATATTTTGTCAGATTACATGACATTTTCGTGACTTGGGTAGCACTGATGTGTTGCTAGATACCACTCATTGTTTATTATGTTAAATATGTAATTTAATAAAATTATCAACATCGCGAAAACCTACAGGGTCACACACATAAGGACTAAAAGCTGAGAGATAAAGTAAATAAGGAACACTGTAAGGTACGGTGCACTTACGTGAATTGTAGAATATCATAAGGTAAGATAAAGTTAAGTGAAATATAGAATATGGTAAGGTCTCACGCTCTTAAGTGATATATGATACATCATAAGGTATGAGGCCCGTGGACTTAAGTGAGATTTTAGCTTGTACCCTACACAAGGGGTTCTTAAATAGAACCCTTGCGGAGAAGTATTTCACTTGATGAAAATTTGTTATGTGAAACCCTAGCCGTATTTTCTCTTACTCTCTCACTCAAAGCTTTCATTCATAGCAGGTATCACTAAAATTGGAAGCGATATATTCGTGTTGATTAAGTAGAGGATTTGTTCTTCATCAATGCTTGTGGTCACTCCTTTGATTCTACATCAAAGGTTTAAATCTTCACAAGAGGTATTAGTTTCTATCACTGACCATGCTCATTCGTTTATGTCACGATTTTCCTTTAACTAAAGATAGTCTTTGAGATTCTATAACATTAGTTAATAGAAATTTCAACAAAGCTTTTAGAAGGTCGGAAAAATAATGTATGAAAAATGGTCAAGACAAGATGCCTGACATCTATCCTCAGAGCTAGAATAACGATGAAGACAGTAATATCAAAGGAAAATGACCTACATATTATGAATATGAAGGATTTGATCACTCAAATATAAATGACATGACTTCTTAAAGAAACAGAAAAATGGATTATCAATCACTTGATCTGATTCTGATGATGATAGTGAAGGGGAAACAACAATCTCATGGATGGATTTTATTGGGAAATATGGTTCAAATAATGAAGACATGTCTATAGAAGAATACAATGGAACATATAAGATTCTACACACAAAGTGGAAGGTAGCATGTTTAAATATTGAGAATCATAAAAGAACCATATGTGTGCTTCAGACGGAAAAGGAGATGCTGGTTTATAACATCACAAGTCTGAAAGAAGAAGTAGTCTTACTAAACTCCAAAAGTAAAAATATAACAAAATGTGCATATGTTTAACAATGGTTCAAATATCCTAGATGAATTAGTGAAGGGTTGAAATATATCTAGAAATCAGAAAGGAACGGGTTCTGAATTTAGCATGATCAAGAAAAACAAAAACCCCTCTGAGAAGTTTGATCCTCTTGAAAACAAGATTGGGTTTCTTATGTTTAAGAACATGTCCTAGCATCGAGCTCAACATGTGTTACCTTATCACAAAAGTCACTATAACTTGTATTGGAGATGTATTCATTGTGGTAGATATCTTATTGTTATAAACTATATGGTTATCCTCATTCCTATAATAAACCAAGACTCAAGAGAAAGGATGGAAAGAAGGTTCAAGCAAATAAGAAGATAAAGCTTAAACTTGCACTCATTAGTGTTATAACTCATAGAGAATACTAAATAGAAGATTGTTACCTAGATATTGAATATTCCAGACCTACGATTGGTGTAAAGGCGTGCCCTAAAAATTTGAAGCTCTACTCTAACACTTATGATAGAACTGAAGGAAGAATCAAGGGCATAAGAAAACTGGCGAGTCCATGTGTTTCTTGTCCTCATGATATGATGGTGGTAGAAGTATTATCTACTAGCTTAATCAACAAGAGTCAATTATTTTATCAAGATCTGAGTAGTAGTATTATCTACTAGCTTAATCAGAAAGAGTTAATTGTTTTATCAAGATTTGAATAGTAGTATCAACAAGGAGCGTCAAGTTGAAAAGCAAGCCCAAATGACTTACAAGATGTTTCACCATCTTAATCATTATTTTTAATTACTACATATGAACTATATGAGAATCAAGAAATATGTTGTCATTAAAGGGAATGGTGATGGTCAGGTTACATGTTCTTCCAATAGTGCACAACCAATAGGGGTTCAAAAGAAGAAACCAAAGAAAAATGGTAATTATGGCATATTTGGTGTTCCATCTCATATCTCATGAGTTTTGATCAACAAAAAACATAATTATATGATGAATGTTCATCTAAGTCAATTGAACCTTTGGCATAAGATGTTTGTTCTCCATAATATTCTACATTATGACAAAATTGATCTAGAATTGGTGGAATTAAGATGAATGTCCCACTCCTAGATTAGACAATAAGAAATCATTATCTTAGTCAAAAGGATTTGAGAGAGGAGACCCAGGAACCACTATTGGAAGTCAAGATAATGATAAAGATGTGATAGATATCTCCTCCGACATATTGAAAGAGTCTCAAATACATAAGGAGAATGGTGATCATATCCATGAAGATGTTGAGGTTGATACTGTTATAACTTGTGGTGTTGATAACAACGATGATTGTGCAATATAAGATGAGGAGACATTGTGTGAATATATGTTATATGCTGAAGAAGATGGAAGGTTTCATGATGGTGAAACTATTGATCCTATTGTCCAATTTGAAGATATTGTGTGAGAGGAATTCTCATATTTAGGGGATACCTAAATAGAAAGTCACTAGGACTAGGAAAATGCATTGAACAACATTGGATTGTTGTTCATAGAAGATTAAGTGTACTAATTTGAAGTAGTGGTTTTTCTTTCTTGGGTAGAATGCCCTCCAGATGTAGCTGTTGTTTGCACTGAACTTCATTACCAATATCTGGCGTTATTTATTGCTTTTAGATTGACTTTGTGTTGCAATTCATCTGTGTGTGTTATATCTGATTTAACTCGTTAGACCAATTGTTCCAACAATGTGTATTTTCTCCATCGAGAACAAAATTTCAATTGGCATCAGAGTTGTTTCTATTTTTAATATTTCTAATGATGAATACTTAACTTAATAATTCAGAACAAACATTTATTTGTTTACTTACTTATTTCAAATAACACACTAGACCAATGTACATTGGTGACATATAATTCTCATTATTTGTAGTGATATTAAATGGTAATCACTTTACAATTAAACTTATTAAATTTTATTATTAATATTTATAATAATGAATATTTAAGACAAAATAACCTTTTTCGTCCCTTATTTTTTACTCGGGGTCCATTTTGGTCCCTTAATTTTTAAAAAGTTCATATATACCCCTTATGTTTACAAACAACTTCATTTAAATCCTTTTCGTCTAAATCTCACAGATGGTGTTTATTTATACATGTGTGGTAGATGATGTGGCATCACGCCTTTACCGAGGTCATCCAAATTTAAAAAAATTAATCAAAACTTTGCCTTCAGCAAGACTCAAACCAATGTCATTTTGGTTGTTAGACAACATAATATACCGCTAGGCCATTTCACCTTTTGATAATTTTATCTACAAATTAAATATAGATTACCATATTATTATTTCACATCATCTTCTCCATTGTCATCCATCATCTTCATTTCTAAACCATGAAAATACATATCAAATCGGAATCTGAAAAATCAGTGTCTTCCGAAACCCATAATCAAAACATAAACTAAAATAAAGTATCAATGGCTTATGAAACCCAAAATCTGAAATTCCAAAATCAATTGCAAAAATTAAAACCTTATCGTTTGTCCCAAAATCTGAAATTCGATAATCTGTTGCAAAAATCATAAACTGAAATTCCAGAATCATTTGACCTAGAATTGTTTAACTTGTTCCAAAAATCAAAACATAAACTGAATCCTGAAATAAAACTGGTGGAACGGGGAGGAAGTCCTGCTATTGTGGTGTTTTGAATAAATGGAAAAATAATCTGTATGAATAATTTGTTTGACCAAACTGTGTTAATTTTCCCCAGCTTCATCAAAATCTGACCACAAGCCCTAATTTCTGTTGATGGAAATCATTGAAAATCTTACCAAAATCTGATATAGCAACTGAAATCGTTGATTGAAATTTCTGTTGGGGTTTATCTTCTAGGATTTTAATATTTGGGTTTTTGGATTTATGGGAACATGATGAACATTCAAGCGTTTCTGGGTTTTTGGATTTTTGTGTTTAATATTGATTATGTTAGATAATGATTACAGTAACTATGTTTAATGCGTAAATAATATCAAAAAACATGAAGTGGATAAGTGGTAAGGTAGTGTGCTTTGTAAACCTTATGACCAAGGTTCAAGCCTTGGTGCAAGCATATTTTTAAATTTTTTTAGAATTTTATTGAGTTTGAAGATGAACATATGCCACACCATCCTTCAGATCAACCATGTGGATAAAGTAAACAGAACATCACTAACGGAAGCAAACAAAAGGATAAACGTGACATAATTTTAATAGATAAACATCTATATGAACTTTTTTAAAATTAAGGAACCAAAATGGACCCCGAGTAAAAGATAAGAGGCGAAAAATGGTATTTTGCCAATATTTTATTTTGAAATTCAAAATAAATACTTATTTATTTCAAATAAGAGACGAATAAATATTTACTTATTTTAAATAACACAAATAAAAATCTATAATTTTCAAGGGTGCAATGGCACCCTTCGCCTACTTAGTTCTTTCGTTAGTGTTTATTGATAATTGAATTGAATCGTATGGTATTAAAAATATTTTATCATTCAACACCAAATTAATTAATGATGAATTCATAATCTTACATAAAAAGTGATAAAAGTATTATATTTTTATGAAATTTTTTTTGACGAAAAAATATTAATTCATTTCATTAATAATAATATTTTGGATACATGTTGGTGTATCATCAAAAATATAAAAACTAGCAAAAGATGGAGTCACCCTCGCCGGAGCATGAGCAACTTCATTAGTTTGTCTTCTAACGAACTTAACAAGAGAGTTCCTAAAGAAAAGAGTTAGCAACTGATTACACTCGCTAGCAATAGCTCTAAAATCCGTGTCATTGGGTTTTGGATTTGTAACATTGTCCACAACATGTTTGACATCTAATTCAAAATCCATATCATCAAACCCTAATTAATGAACCCACTTTAAAGCAGACCATAGGCCTGGAGCTTCTCCAATACCAACATCAGTACAAGGAGAAAACCAATATGTCCGAGCTGCAATGAATTTACCCGCATCATCTCTAATACACGCACCAAAGCATACCTTATTGTGAGAAAATGATGCATCAATTTTGCATTTAAATCGACCCATCGAAGGTTTGCTCCATCAGATATTATCTAGTGAAGAATTGATAGGCTGATTATTAGACAAATACTGATGAGCCTCTCTCCAACCTGCCAATACCTGAGAAGCTTGTTGACAAATAAGCGCCAGATTATCTTCCTCTTGATTCCAAACATGATTGTTCCTCCCTTTCAAATGCTCCATAAAATAACTGAGAACATCGACTGTTGATCTTTATTGTCCACCTGCAAAAAAGAGAAAATCATCGAGAAAAACATGATAATTGTTCTCTTTCCCATTCCCACACCCAATATAATTGGAAGGAAAATCGACACCCCTGTGCAACAATCTTCTTCTAGTAGGCATATAGTCTTTACACGGA
Source organism: Vicia sativa (assembly GCA_021764765.1). NCBI lineage: Eukaryota > Viridiplantae > Streptophyta > Magnoliopsida > Fabales > Fabaceae > Vicia > Vicia sativa. Next base: position 138,012,916 of record CM038796.1, read on the forward strand.
CGCCATATAAAATTCTTGACTCTGGGGGGGTTGATATTCCATAAAACATTCCACCTATCTTTGATTCGAAAATGAGAGGTGTCAATGAGATCGTTGATACAGAATCTATATGTACTCTGAACTGAGAATTTGCCATTATTTTCAAATTTCCAAACGAATTTATCACTATGCACCGTAAAGAACATAGGAGTATTATAAATCTTTTGGGCAGTCTCTTCCTCAACAAGAGAAGAAATCAATTCTTGGTTCCAAACTTTACCAATTGAGCTTATCAGATCATAAACTTTAAGATTATTCACAATCAAGTTGTGAGGCTAGTGATTTACTAGAGAAGTACCGTTCGAAAGCCAATTCGGATCGCAAATCGAAATATTCTCTCCCGAACCTATACCCCACTTAAGCCCACCTTTAACCACAATTTTGGAATTCCAAATGTTACGCCACACATAACTGGGGTTGTGTCCAATAATAGAATTATAATAGTCACAATTAGGAAAATATTTGGTCTTATAAAGGCGGGACACAAGGGAGTCAGGATTGGTTATGAATCTCCAAGCTTGCTTAGTTGACATCGCCAGATTGAACACACTGATGCTTTTGAATCACATGCCACCATCACATTTTGGCATAGATAAACAATCCCATGAAAGCCAATAAATAACTTTAGTAATATCACACTTATTTCTCCACCAAAAAGAATTCATCATCTTCTCAATACCAGCTATTAAAGAGGTTAGAAGTAAGAAAAGACTCATAATATAAGTCGAAATAGATTTCAACACAGATTTTATCATTGTCTCTCTTCTAGCTTATGAGAAGCTTATACTACTCAAAGAATTAATTATTTTCCAGATCCTGTGTTTAATAAAACCAAAAGTTGGCCGCCTGTTTCTACCAATCATAGATGGGACTCCAAGATAATTACTTGTATCCAAAACCATCTGAACTCCTAGAGACGAAGCCAAACCATTCCTAGTATTACCATAAACATTCTTGCTGTTGTAGAATTCAGATTTCTTGAAATTGATAGCTTGACTAGAGGCTTCCTCGTACGTAGCAAGAATGTCCTTTATAACATTAGTTTCCTCAGTGGTAGATCTGAAGAACAAGAAACAATCGTCAGTGAACAACATTTGAGAAATAATACGTGCATTCCTACAGATTTTAATACCATGGATGTCACCTCTACTTTCTGTCTTCTTGATAAGTGCAGTGAGCCCTTCAGCTAAAGAATGAATAAGTACGACGATAAAGGGTCACCATGTCTCAAACCATGCCCAGGAGTTATCGGTCTGACCATAGAGCCATTTACACGCACTAAATACTCCACCGTTTCAACACATAGCATAATCCCCCCAATCCATTTTTGACAAAAGCCCATGACAGAAATAATATCCTTCAAATAATCTCAATCGATTCTAGCATAAGCTTTAGAGATATCTAGAGTAAGAGCTATCTCACCAACTTTACCTCTAGTTTTATTCTTCATGTGATGAACCACTTCAATAGCAGCCACAGCGTTGTCAAGTATAGATCTTTCCGGAACAAAAATTGACTGATTATCATAAATACACTTTCCTAAAATCCACTGGAGACGATTAGCCAGAACTTTCGTTATTACTTTGTAAAGAATATTACAAAGCGCGATTGGCCGCCAATTTTTCATAGAGGTTTGAGTTGCACCTTTAGGAATTAGAGGAATGTTGGTTTTATTGAGATTTTGCAGAAAAACACCAATATTGAGCCAATCACAACCTGCATTAAAAATATCAGTGCCGCATGTGTTCCAAAATTGATGGTAGAAACCGGGGTTGAACCCGTCAAGGCCATAACTCTTGTCAGCTTGCATATAAAAAATGGTATCTTCAAACTCTTCAATAGGAAAATCAACAGCAAGCATAGCATTATCATCACCAGAAATGAAATTATCAATGGCCTGTAGAAGCCGTTCCCTGGAACTTGTCTTCTTTTTTATGAATTAGAATTTAGATATTGTACTAGTTAATATGATATAGTAATTTAGCCGATATCTTGATAAATTGAAGGAGGTTGGGTGGTTATGTATTTTTTTTAACACGCTGCATGAAAAGAAAACTAATAAGATATGAAATCTATTTCAACCCTTTTTTAATTTTAAATTAATTTAGAAATCCTAATTAATGTAATTTTATCTTTTTTCAAAGTAGTAGTATTATATAAAAATAATTAAATAAAATTAACCTTTATTCTTAATTATGCATATAATTGAGGAGTGTCTTATCTACATGCATAATTGTGATTTATGATCACATACATCGTTTTCCATAACCTTCACTATTACTTTTCTGTTTCTTGTGTAACCAGATAAATTGGAAAATATCCTCGCAACCGTTTAGGTTGTGGATAATATATTTAGCACATGCATTAATTTATCTTGTACCTGTACCATATCAATCATGCATGCATTAGTCTATGAATATGACTTAAAGTGACTCATGTCAAATTCAACGGCAGCTGGAAACAATTCTGGTTCAACTTGCGGACACGTTTTCTTAATTCATGCTACATATATTATATTATCAATGAAAAGTTGTGCATTCCTAATTAATTTGTCTTTGTCTTTGTCTTTGATATTTAAATTTAGTGGTGTATACTGTTTATGTTTAAAAATATGTTTCTTTTCAGAAAAGCTAAGCGAAATAGTCTCTGGCAAATAGTTAAGTATAAATTAATTGCATCTTGTTTTTTCTGCAAATATAGAACATTTTGTTTTGTTCTTCAAATGTGACGCATTTTGGATTGGAAAAAGATAAATATGAAGACATATATTAATGGAACTGGCGAAGAGTTAGTTAAATAAATAATGTACTGATCAAAACTTGAGGTCCTATATGAATTGATATATCAATTATTAACTCAACTATTAATTAATGTGATTGACAAGGTGATAGTTGTGTATAGATGACATGATGAACATTGAGAATTTAATTTGTGTTTTGGTTTAAACTCTTTCTTTCGTATAGTCTTGCACTATGTTTGGTTAGTAAGTGAAAGTGAAAGGAAATAAAGTAAAAGAAACTATGGGAAAGGGGAAGTGATTGTTTTAGTGTGTTTGGTTTTGAGCGAAGGAAATTGATTTTGAGTTAATTGATTATGTAAAATTATTATTATTTTTAAAAATAAATTTAAGGTAAAATAATTTATATTTGGATAAATTTTTATAAAACTAAATAAAACAATAAATTTTAAATATAAAAGTTATATTTAGCCTTAAAAGTTATTATAAATTATATCCTCAAGTAGAATCCCTTCGGAAGAATATAATCAATTTTATTTTTGAGCAAACAAATGGTCAAAATTAATTCTATCTCCAAATGTGAAGCAAACGTATAGTTAGATGTTTGGGAACAGAGAAAAAGAAAGAAGAAAAAGGTTTAACCTTTATGTCACCTGGCATGATTGAAAGGAAAGTGTAAAGAAAGAAGATGATATATTTTTGAATGTATTCCCTCCGATTACAATTCTAAGTTAAAATAATTATTTTTATATAGATTAAGAAAATTAGGTAAATGTAATTAATTTTTTTGATTTCATGTATCATCAAAGTAAAATTTACTATAATATTTCTAAGAATATGAACGTTTCATTCACAATATTTTTCTAAATTTAGTAAGGTTAGAAATTGTATTGAAACATTCGTTACTAACCAATGTCTAAGAGTTTAGAATTAGAAATCTAATCCAATTTTTAAATCGAAAGATATGAGTGCTTATGAATCTTAGGAAAAGTCTAAGAAGGATGAAATCATAAAAAAGTTGAATGAACTAGTTAAAATTACTCCAAAATGAAGGTATAAGCCTGAAGAATTCTCAGCAACTTCATAAAATTCCTACAAAATAAATCTTGCAATTTCCTTCAAAAAGACTTACTCAGTAGAGGATACCATCAAATGAAAGAACTTTATCTATTAGAGGATACCAGGGTAATAAGTATCTTCCAGTGTAATCTCCGAGAAAATAAAATATAAGAAAACCTCTGAAAATGAAGAAGAGTCAACCTCATGAAGAACCTTCGAAGAATCTTCTTCTAATGAAGAAGACGAAATTTTCTTGAAGGTATCTTACGAGGAAGATGACCATGAGGTAACAAAGTCATCTTATAAATAGTTGTTTAAAATATGTACTAAGTTAATTGAATAAAATTATAAGATTAAAAAACATAACTTAGACCTTAAGAATAATTTAGAGTCTCTCGAAGAAAGTAATAAAACGCTTACGTTAAAAATAGCTAATATTAGAAACTCAGCAAGATCATGTGAAACTTGTGTATCAATAAAAAAAGAAGTGACAAATCTGCATGAAACCCTAAGTAAACTTACTAAGACGAAAGGAAACCTTGACTTGATATTATCAAGTCAAAGACATTGCTTAAATAAAATTGGATTTGGGTTTAAATATGATAGAGCACATAGTACAAGATATATAGTAAGAAAATGAATTTTCTTGTTTATAAATGCCCCCGGTGCAATAAATTCGACCACTTAAAACCATTTTATTTTGATAAGTTGAAAATTCTAAAGGTAATAACGTTAGACCTTCGAGAAGCATTAATTCACTAGGACCCGAGAAAATTTGGGTGCTAAACATAAAACCCTAGTATGTTTTAAAGGGATACTTTGTAGCTCAAGCCTTAGCGCATATTAAACGAAGTTGTGCAAAACAAAGATTATACTCTCGAGTATACAGTGGATTATGAATTTAAAGTCTCTGATTCATGAATAATTTATGATGGTGGATATTAACGATAATGATCAAAGCAAAGTTTCCCTATTGAGGGTGATCTCAACATCTCTGATCATTAGTGATTAGCTAAGCTCATTGTAGGTTACTGGATACGTCTGTAATGGACATATTTATCTCGTTGTTTAACAAACTCTCACATCTAACAATCCATAAAGAAGAACACACCATAGTGCAGATGCAAGAAACACAAGAAAGAGGGGTTTGAATTGGGCTACTCAAAATATAATTTATGCAAACTCAAACACCATTTCTTAATAGAAGAATAAAAATAAATGAACACGATTATTTTTATCATGTTTCACTGTTAACAAAGTTAATCCGTCCACCCACCAAGATAATTTTTCCTTCTCAATAAGGAGTTAATCCACTATAACTAAGCTAATTACATAACCACAATAAGACTAATCGTCACTGTTGCAAACCATGAAGACTAACAATCAATGCCTTCTTGAGAATCTTGACTAAATCATAGTCTCTCAAGGAACAACCTCAAAGACAAAATGTCAGCGACTTCTTGAGTATACAGACTAACACTTAGTCACTCAAGGAATAAACCTCAAAGACAAATTGTCTATAAGTTCTTGAGTATATAGACTAACACTTAGTCACTAAAGGAACAATCATTTCACTATTAAATACAAGATTTTAGGTTTCTTCTTAAAAGTATATGACACAAGATTGAAGTACAAATAATAACACAAAAGTGTTAAGCAAGTTAACAAACAAAATTTCCTTGCTAGAAAGTTAATGAGCAACCACTCTTTACTTAACAAAAATTACAGTTATTTTGGCAGCGTTTCAGCAACTTGAATCAGCGTGAGTTTCTTCAAAGTTATTTCACGATTCCAATTCTTCCAAGTCTTATTTTTATAGCCAAAATGAAATACGTTGGAGGGTACAATAAAAATACCAAAATTCTAGTTGTCTTCTTTCAACGGTCACTGACACTATGCCATAAAAGACCTACGAAAGCGCTTTTTTTGGGCTTTAAAAGCGCTTTCGTAGGTGGCGCTGCTAAAGGTTTTAGCAGCGCTTTTTGTTCAGAAAAAAGTGCTCTCGTAGGCCTACCTATGAAAGCGCTTTTTACCAAAAAGCGCTCTCATAGGTAGGCCTACGAGAGCGCTTTTTTCTGAAAAGTGCTTTCATAGGTGAATTTAGAATGCGTGTCAGGCAATCTAAATTAGGCATATGAGAACGCTTTTTGTTCAGAAAAAAGCGCTCTCATAGGCCTACCTATGAAAGCGCTTTTAATAAAAAAGCGCTCTCATAAGCAGGCCTATGAGAGCGATTTTTTCTTAAAAGCGCTTTCATAGGTTTTCTACTGAAAAATCTAAAATTTAAAAAATTTCTAAACCTGCATTTTTTTGCAGCAAACTTGTAATTCCTAAACCGGTATTTTACAATCTTATCTAGAAATACCAATATATATTAGTTTTACTCCAAATACCAAATGTAATTCAAATACCAAATATTATATACAAATACCATTATAATCAATTCATATCCAAAATATATATACACCATGGTAATTCAATATTAACATGTTTTTAAACGTAACAAAATACACCCTAAGAAATCAGCTATATAACACTAAGTAAATCAATCCTAATGTACATATATATCCAAGGTCCTGATCCTGCAATATGAACATAATAACACGGTCAGTGTTGTATACACAAAACATATTCATAATTAACCATTTTCAATCAACAATGTATTCGTACCTTATTATAATATTCTTAGCTCAATAAAATATTGGCACAACTCCTCTTTGAGTTCTTCCAATTGAAGTGGCGAGTAATATGGACACTTGTATTGATCAAAATACTACATTACAAAACAAAATATATGCATGATTTAGTTTAATGTAATAAATTATATGCAAAATCTGATAAGTATTAATAAAACAAAGTATAAATCCATACCGTGATTGGAATCTCGATTTCATTCATTTGAATGATTTCTTTGATAAACTTCAAAACGAAGTATCCACAATCTATGCCGTTTTGTTGTTGAGGGCACTACATAGAAAAACAAATAAGATTATATACATGTATTGTTTTATCAAGTAGCATAAATATTATAAGCAAAATTGTTGAAATTTATATACCTGTACTTTGATCCAATTAATGTTGTTTCATTTAGACCGTGGTACCCGTGCTTCCCTTTGACATCGAAATACTTGTATTGAACTGACAAAATTAAAATATTTATTTAGAACAATGACATAGAAATAGTTAAATATATAAACACAAACGAATATTTAGAATAATGTCACTTACGTATCAATCATTAGCTTCATTTCCGGATAATTTGTCCAATCACCGTCAACCGAATTCAGGTAATAGACCACTTCTTTTATGGGGTTGATAGCAAGCAACAACCAGTGACATCTATAAATTAAAGCAATAATTTAGAAGCGAATTTTAATGTAAAAAAATAAAAATTTTAAAAGGAACTTAGAATGAAAATCTAACCCTGTATTATACGGCAAAAGATACAAGCTTTCTGTACTGGCAGTTGTCATGAATCTTTCGACCAAGTGTTCTCTTACTGAATCTGGTTCCCTAGAAATTGTTGCTCCGCTGACACGGGAGGAAGACACGAAACGGAATCTATTTGACAATTGATTCCCGCGCATCAATTTGTCAAATAACATCCTTAAATAAAAACATAATTAATATTAGACTATTTCAATTAAATGTTTAAAAAAAATGTTCAACCAATTAAATAATATATTGATCGGGTTACCGGATGTACGAGTGCATCACACTGATGCCTAACTCTCGATGATGAAAGATTTGTTCCATGTCCTCTAGTCCAATTGTTTTGGTACATGGAAAACCAAATACACATTCATCCATATCAATTTGACGAATTCCATCATTCATCAAATCTGATGTGCCAACTAGTGTCTCCAGACACTGCCGATATCTGGGCACAAATTTACGGACAGGAACCCTCTTCTTAGGTGGAGCCCTACTAACTTTCTGGCTCACCTGCTGTGACTGATCTTGAGAAGGTACCTTAAAAATCATATAGAATTATGTAAGATACAAAGTTATGCAGTTTTTTATTCTGATCATAAATGAAACACTTTAAAAGTACCTGTCTTTGCGATGCAATAGACTCGCCGGGCTGCAAAATCCCTTTATCCTTAGATGCGGGTTTTGTAGGAGTCTAAAATTACCATGTAAAAAATTCAGGTCAGAACTGTCAGTTGAATACTTAAAGATTCATAATGGTTTTCAACATACCTGATCATATATGAAGATGAGGTCGATGGCCATGCCACAAATCTCTGCATCTCGCAGACAATGTGGTCTCATAAAAATGTCGGGTAGCAATGCATTCATATCTAAAACAACATCAACCGATACCTTCATGTGGCCATCCGGGAGCGGTCTATGGTGAATTAAATCTCCCGAGGTGTTGTGCACTTTTCCCTTGCCAACTACCCGATAAGTCGGAGATGCTAGATACAGCTGACAACATGAAATGCCCTAAACCTATAATAACTTAGACTTCCTTTAATGCGACAATAATAACCGTTATAATTATACTTTCTCTAAATATAATGGATTATCATCTTAATTACCTCGGAAATTTATGTTGACATTGATACTAGCCTTGTCACTAGTTTCTTTCGGTGTGAACTGCTCCTTTCGCCATATATCTCTCTTTGTCCCTCTGCGGTTCACGGACTTGTGCTTCTAAATCCTGCAATGTTTGCATCATACGCATTGCTAGGATTTTTTTCTTGGTTGTTATATGAGAGGTAGGAGTCACACCATGACCTTTACCCTCTCGTCCGGATACTCGGAACACATAGTGCTCGATGCGCTCCCGATATTCGGTCATCACCGTGGATACCGATTGCGATATAGTCTCCACGTAATTCATTTAAATATCGATAATTAAAGACACAATGTTAATTATATATTAATTAAAGACATAATGGTATACTTACACATTCATCATAAACATGTTGCAGATCGGGATTAACAACACGATCTCTGCCAACACGAGCTTCCTTCCACATCACATGTGCAGGTAGTGATGTTTCGTCACTTTGCGTCTCTTCCAACTATGCATTGTTACAAATAATAAAATCATCAATACACATTGTTACAAATAATACACATTGAGAGAATTAATAAGATCGTAGAATTGAGATTTACTTACAATTTTTCCTGTAGCGTGCATATCCCAAACGACCTTTTTATATGGATATGCGGGTTTTGGCGCTCTCGCGATTCGACACTCACTTTCTTGAAATTCTCATCTCTTCTTTGGCCCACAAAAGCAACCCATTCTTCGGGTGTAATGAAGCTCTCATATTTCTTTGGACGTTCAGGATCGTCTTCAACAAAATTTCCTTCATCGTCTTTAAGAAACTTATTTGTCAGAAAAGTTCTCCACCCTCTATGTCTTTTTCCGGCCAAGCCCATTATATACTTTTTGCGGGCATCTTCAATGTTAAAAGACCTCTACAAAAAAACATACGCATAGAGGGTGTTAGTATATGTAATTTAAAAACAATATTATCGTGAAAATAAAGCAAATAACAACAACCATATATGATACCTTTATCTCGGTCCAAATTTTTTCTTTAGCCTCGTCCAACTCTCCTTTTTTCCATCTAGGAGTGGTGATCGAAATGTGCATACGAACAAGCGTACCGATGTAGCTTGTCAGCTTTGCAAAATTAGACCCAATTAGTTGGTCATCATTATTCCAATCTACATTATATGTAATACCTCTATCTCTATCACGGATGATTCCCCGCATGATAGTTATGCCTCGTGTGATATCCTTATCTGAAGTATCTTGTGGAGCATTATCTTGTGGAACATCTCCTTGTGGAACATTTTCTGAATTATCTTGATTACTAGCCATTTGACCTATAATAAAGAAAAATTAAATTAAATTAAATGACATGTATAAAATTCCATAAAGCAAAAAAATGAAATGACGTATATTTAAATTTTATTGGATGATATAGGCTATATATATTATACTATAATGAAAAAAGTGAAATGATATAGGCTATATATATTATACTATAATGAAAAAAATGAAATGACATATATATAATTTTATTGAATGACATTGTCTATAATTATATATACTATTACCTTTTTCACTAACATCTCTTTCTTTTCTTGGTAGGAATATGTTCTACGTCTCTCTTAACGCGGACGGTTGGATTGATCCAAATACCCTCATTATGATCATTTCTAATGCATGATTCATTCTCATTTTGATCATTTCTGGCAAAAGATTCAATATCAACACCAATATCGCCTTGATCTCCAATCTTTTCATCAATTACTTTGTTAGAGAAAAAAACTATAGACCATTTCGTACTTGTCGGATCAGTGACATAGAACACTTGTTTAGCTTGAGAGGCTAGAATGAAAGGCTCATCTTTGTACCCCGCCCTGTTAAGATCCACTTGCAACCGAATATAGGAATCTGAAATCTCTCGTAATCAAAGACCCGTCATCGATAACCCCAAAATCGATAGATTTGCAAATTTGGGTTTAAGTCCTTCACACTAGATATGTGCATTGCTTCAGCTACCAAGGTGACACCACTATTTTGCATAGTACTTTTATCATCTTGTTCTTTGGTATAAAATGTGTATCCATTAATTGCGTATGCGCTATAAGAAAACACAACCAAACTTGGACCATATGCTTAACATCTCAACCTTTACATCGAGGCGGATCGAGCGATACTTTGAATAAATATGTTCCTTAAACCATGGTATGAAACTTCGATTGTGCTCTCGTACAATCCAATTCTCATTTCTATTCGAATTTAAACCTCGAAGAACACCCTTGTGTATTTCAACATACGGCTCAACCTCAATCTCGTTGTGCAGAACATACAAATGCACTTGATCCCGTTCGACCCTTGATACTGTCACAACTTTATTTCCAATTAGCTTCTTACCTTCTTTTTTTTCAACAACATGAGATTTGGGGAGTCCAATTGATTGAACATTTGACAAATATTCAGTACAAAACTCAACCGCTTCTTCAACAATGTATCTTTCGACAATACAACCCTCTGGTCGACTCCGATTTTTCACATACCCTTTTAATATTTTCATATAACGTTCAGCAGGGTACATCCATCTCATATAAGCTGGTCCGCACAATTGTGTCTCTTTCACAAGATGAACGACAAGATGAACCATTATGTCAAAAAACGAGGGAGGAAAATACATTTCAAGCTCACACAAAGTAACAACTATTTCTTTTTGTAATGTTGGTAAGATCTCGGGATCGATCACCTTCGCAAATTGACTTGAAGAAAAACACAATTTAGTTATTGCTTCTTACCTTTTCTAGCGAGAATAGAGCGTATACCTATCGGTGAAAATGTTCCATTATAACATGGCAATCATGCGTCTTTAAACTCTTTAACTTGAGGTCTTTCATAGACACAAGTCTTCTAATATCTGATGAGTAGCCTTCTGGAACTTTAACTTCACTCAGAAATTTACACAATATTTTTTCTCCTTTCTAGATAGAGTGTAAACAGTGGTAGGTATGTCCGTCTTCCTTTCTTCACGGGTCCCAATTCAGTTCTTATTCCCATGTCTACCATGTCCTCCCTTGCTTTAAGGTCATCCTTAGACTTCCCTTTTATATTGAGTAACGTACCAATAACACTGTCAAATACATTTTTTTCAATATGCATCACATCAAGAAAATGTCTTACGTACAAAGATTTCCAATATGGGAATTCAAAAAATCGACCTCTTCTTCCACCCACCGACAACTTTATGTGCAAAAGGCTTGCCAAACTGAATATTCACATCTTTCACCTTTTCAAAAATTTGATCACCTGTCAATCCAGGCGGAGCTCTACGTTGTTCGGTATCTCCATTGAACGCTTTTATCCATCCACGATACTGGTGTTTAGAAGTTAAGAATCTACGATGACCGAGAAAGACATTCTTCTAACAAAGTTTCAATCGCATGGTATCGGTTCCGTCTTCACAAATAGGACACACTTTTTCACCTTTAATACTATACCCGGATAGATTTCCGTATGCTGGAAAATCGTTAATTGTTCCAAACAACATCGCCCTCAAGTTGAAACTTTCTTTCCTATAACCATCATAAACCTCCACCGTTCTCCCACAAAATCTTCAAATCTTCGATTAATGGTTCCAAGTATACGTCTATGTCATTTCCTGGTTGTTTAGGCCCATAAATTAACATAGATAGCATCATGTACTTACGCTTCATACATAGCCATGGAGGTAGGTTATAAATCATAAGAATCACAGGCCATGTGCTATGCGAGATACTTTGAATACCGTGTGGGTTCATTCCATCAATAGACAATGCCAAGCGAAGGTTTCTTGCTTCTTTTCCAAATTCAGGATAATCATTATCAATTTTCATCCACTGTGGAGAATCTGCCGGATGTCGAAATTTTCCATCAATAATTCTTTCATTTGAATGCCAAGTCAAGTGTCTTGAATCGGTTTCACTACGATACATCCGTCTAAATCTCGGGATTATAGGAAAATACCATAAGACTTTTGCCGAAGACAACTTTTTCTTATATCGAGGGGCACCGCATTTAGGACACTCATTTAACGATGCATACTCGTTTCGAAACAAAACGCAATCTTTTGGACACGCATGTATCTTATCATAACTCATGCCAATAGAGTACAACATCTTTTTGGCCTCATACGTTCGATTGGGAAGAACATTATCCTCTGGTAGCATATCTTTCATAAGGGCTAATAACTCTGTGAAAATTTTATCCAACCATCCATTGCCGACTTTTAAGTTGTACAACTTTAACACCGCAGACAATCTTGTAAATTTTGTACAACCATTATACAACGGTTTCTCTGCATCGCTTACCAACCTCTCGAACATTTTGGGACAATCGTTAAGATCTTCTTCAAGCGCTTCTGTAATTTCTTCGACTCGATCATAATCGTATGTATCTGTGCAATCATCATTTGAAACATAGGTCCTCTTATCCCCCGATTCAACATTCCCGTTACTTTTCTCACCATGCATATTCTAGCATGTATAACTCCTATCAATTCCATACCGAATTAAATGCGATGCCAACTGAACTGCGTCAACCCGGTTCCCATAACAGCAATACAAACAGGGACATGTCATTTGACTGGGGTCTTTGGCATGCGCAATAGCAAACTTAACAAACTCGGAAACACCATTCTCATAGTCTTTCGACAATCGATTGGAATACATCCATGTCTTATCCATATCAACTAATTAGTGCACAAAACAGTATACTGCGTTTCTGTCAAAACGCAAAGTATACAAGGAATGAATCCGTATCAAGAAAACGCAACATATGAAAGACAATTTAAGACAAATTCATCACAATATATACCAGTAATTTGAGGAAGAAAGTTACCTCAGATGTTTCGAACTCTAAGAAACGCGGAGAATGAGCGTCGTACGTCGAACTAGGCCGGGAAACGCTGCAAATTCATAGAAAACAAAACTTTTATTAAAAAAAAAGGATGAATGTACATGAATTAATGTAAGTGAAACTAACATGATAAACCAAATTCAATCCAAGCTATAAATCAAAAATGAAAAGCACAAGTGTGATACTTGAGAATTTTATACAGTATTAAGTAAGTGCTTTCCAATACACTTAGCATATTTGCTATTCTTGACATTCTAACTTCTCAAGTTAATCACATCAAAGAAACCATATTGACCTATAAAATATCTCTATAATTTGACTAAATCCTCATTTTCGTTACTTAATTTGTGTGAACCGATATCACTACAATCCCCGGAGGCATTTGATGACCAAACTAAAAAATGAATGTAATTCAAACTTACGGGAACAACTTTGTAACTTAAGTACATTCAAAGACTACAAAAAAAGTGCTTGACACATTCAAATAACAATAATGTATAAGCAGAACCATATCCTTAATTGAACTCACAAGTGTCATTCAAATCGAATATTAACCTTTTCATATATATATATAAGTAGTTCAGATTTTGTCCTTTTGAAAAACATTCCTAATTCTTGATACATTTCCAATATGCAGGTGGTACTGACACCTATAGTTTCAAGTTAACTGACACCTATAGTTTCAAAGCATTTTCAATATAACCCTAGCCATGGTGATGTTATTCTATTATATGGACATAGAACCCTCACAGCAACACAAAAAGCTAGATTTAAATATTTCACAGTACAAAATAGACATGCATTGTAACCTAGCCATGGCAGACTAAAACAAAGAAGAAGAAAAACAATGCACCTGTCAGAGAACGGCGGCGAGAAGACAGCGGCGGCGAGAGGAGAAGACAACGGGAGGCGAAGAGATTGCTGGAGAAGAGAACTGGAGAAGAGGACAGTACAGAACACGAAAATGAAGAAACTGGAGAGAATGATGCCAAAATTCGTATTTAGGGATTTCAATTTTAATTATAAAATAACCTACCAAAGCGCTTTGAAAAGCGCTCTTATAGGGCACCATTTAAGAGCGTTTTTCCTCCAAAAGCGCTTTCGTAGCCCAGGCCTACAGCAGCGCTTTAAAAGGCGCTTTCATAGGGACCCCTGTAAGAGCGCTTTTTGAAAGCGCTTTCATAAGACCCCCTATAAGAGCGCTTTTTTTAAGCGAACATTTTTTAAAGGCTACGAAAGCTTTTGCCAAAAAGCGCTTTCGTAGATGCGCTGCCAAAAATCTTTTTTTTTTGTAGTGTGAGAATGATAGACAACCTTGTACAATAATATTGTCCTTGCGCCACAAAAAATAGTGTAATGGAGGTGAGGTGATGTTGTACCTTCTACTATTAGTCATGTGAACCATTTTGATCTTCTCTTCTAATCTTCATAGACTTCTGGATGTATAATGGTTGAAATATGCATAGAAGGATTAAAGCTAAGTCTCCAAAACCATGTCATTAGGGTCTTCAGAACTTATTCAACCTGGACCTTGTCTTTAGAGTCGTCAGCACTTGGTTAAGAGAACTTGGAATCTATAGAGCTTGACAACATATCAGTAGTTATAGAATAAAGTCACGGTCAGAAGCTTTAAAACTAATGTTCTATCATAACTGTTGTTTTAGAAGCATTATAAGCTATGAAACACAAACTTGTATCCTTCAGTGTGTTGAGTCCGAAATCTGATGATGTCACACGTCAATTCTTCAGAGTCAAAACCTGTTAGCAAAAGCTACACAATAAACAAACCATTAGGGTATTAAATTGTTATCAAATCTTCTGAGATCTGGAATCCTTAAGAGAAATATGATGATCATTCACCATATTTTGTCCAATGAAAAAATATTTCGATACTATCAAAGAGGTCTCTTCTTGGATTATGAGCAAGGATAATCACATTAACTTCTAGTGAGACTTATGGATTGATATACCCCTTGTTTAGAAATACAAAATTCCATCATTTATCACTCTGCTTTCATATTTTTTGTTAGTAAATTCATTGCTGACTTAACTTGGTCTCTTCCTCCAAATTTGCAGATGGCTCTTTCTTATTTACTCAACACCATATCCACATGCCACATTCCTTTGGATGACTATAAAGATAAAAGGGCGTGGACATGTTCTATCGATGGAAAGCTTGGCTTGAAGCAGGATTTTGACTTCATTGAAAAACAAAAACCATGTACCTTATGAAGCAAGCTTAATTAGTGTTGGTAGTTTTGCTTTTTATATTGGAAGTGGAAATATTCTTCTTGTTGAGCTAACAAGTATCATGTTAACCATTAAGTTAGTTTGGGAAAAGAACTTGAAGAAGCTTTGGTTGGAAAAACATTCCATCTTAGTGGTTAAGGCTTTCAATGATCAAAGTTTGATCCCTTGGTCAATAAAGAAAAGATGGATCAATTGTGTTCACCTTACTCAATATATGGATTTTATTATTTTCACATTTTTAGAGAAGGTAATTCTGGTGTGAATTTTGCCTCTAAAACTTTTACTTGGTTTAATGATGTTGTTGTTAACATTGTTATTGATTTCTTGTTGGACACGCGTGTTTCTAGGCTAAAATTTTCTTCTTTAGGGTTTTGGTCGGTGCTATTGCTCTTAGACTATATGTATAATAGGTGTGTTGAACTTTTTTTCTAATAGTTGAATGCTTGCAATGAGGTGTTGAATGAAGCGTTGTTGAAAGTGGTGTGAATTAATTGGTATTGAATGAGGAGAGAGTGTGGTCATTTAAAATACTTTGCAAAATCCTAAATTGTTGTGAATATTTAAATTTTTATCTCATTTTAATTAATTGGGTTCAATTACTTATATTAAAATTAATTTTTTATTTATTTTGATTTTCACCAAAATTCATCATTTTTTATCTATAAATAGATATTTGGTTCATTTGATTTGGATACAAAAAAATTGATTTTATTGTAAAAGTAAAAATAAAATTTAAAAAATGAAATAAAAGTAACGGGGTAGAATGTTGAATTTTATTAAACAAAAGTGTTGTAGTGAGTAAAAGTTGAATGTGTGTTGAATTATTAGGTGGAAGAAAGAGAAAATGATGTGGCGCATAAAAAGTTTTTTAAAAAAATGTTGAATATATAAACCATTGTACATAGTCTTATTTTCTCCTCTTCTTTTATTGGAATTCTCTTTTTATTTAAAAAAATTAAGATTAATCTTTTTGTATGAGCAGTTATCTTGACGCTTTTGCAGTCGAGGCGAAAATGACCACAATAGGCAGAAAGCCCGTCTTCAAGAGATTCAACACTACTGCATACTCAACGGTGTTGGTTAGGAATTAATAAAATAAAATTGATATATATATATATATATATATATATATATATATATATATATATATATATATATATAGAGAGAGAGAGAGAGAGAGAGAGAAGATCAAATTACACACAAGAGTTACACCATGAGTTACACTCGCAAAAACGTCACTTCAGATTAATATTATTTAAAATCAACCGTTGGATTGAAACATACAATCATATAGATCATGCCTATAAAGTTTGAGATTAATTTATAATGATTTAATATGTCATTGAACTACATCAAAATTAACATGAAAGTCCATTTTGACGTTAATCTTTGGATATCTTGATCCTATAGTAATCCATATGCAAATCCATGAACATATAAGGATGCAACTTGTATTCTAAGTATGAGTTTAGGTGCATGTATATGTGTTATGTACAATGAAAATGCACCTAAGAATCAAAATGCAATGAATGCTACATTTCGACACAGGTAAGAATGCAAATTATGCCTTAATTCACATGATTCAATGCAATTTAATCAATTTATATGCTCTCTAATGCATGAGCATGTGATAGATGATACAAAATGCAATAATTAGTGGCCTAAATGCAAAGGAAAACAATTACACAAGTGTATGTGTGTGTTATGTACAATAATCCTTCACATCGACACACTTTAACGTCACAGAATCGGAATCAAATCAAGAAATTCGAAAAAACAAATCCAAGAATCGGAATCCACACGGAAAATGCAATCAATTCGACTATTCAATTTCTAGAAAAGCTAAAAGTCAAAAATAGCTTAAAATAAGTGTTTAATTGAATTAATCGCTTACTTAAACTTGAAGTTTGAATCAAATTGAAGAGGAATTCTTTGTGCTCTACAAGGAAAATACCAAATCTGCTTCCAATTGATGATAATAATTGAAATCGAAATCGGAAGAGGAAAACTTGAATTCTTGAAAATTGAAGAAAATTGCAAGAGGAAGGCCTCTTGTGAGCTTAGCCGAGCTCTTTGAAGAGGAAAGTAGAAGATTCCAGCCGGTGTAGGTATGTCTAAGAGGTGGCCTTACCGGATCAAGGGAACTCCGGCGCAAGGCTGGCCGGTGAGAAGAGGAAGAGGATCGCTCGGTCCGATGGAGAAGGAAGAGGGATGCGCGGTCACCGCGATCGGAGGGGGAGTGGCCGGTGAGGAGAAGGTCAGTAACCAGTGCGGAAGGGAGGCCTTCCGGAGCTCTAATCGATTAAGGCGGCTGACGCAGTGGCATACGACAAGGAAAGGAGCTGCTCGGTTGTGAGGAGAGAGAGGGAAGGCTTGACTTTTGAATTTTCTCTTTTGTAGTTCTTCAAGTTTGACGGAAACTTAGAAGAAAAAAAATCCTAATTTGAGGTGAAATTTGAGAAAATTATTATGTCTCCCTAAATTATGAAGGCAAAAATTTATTTGTAGTGTGAAAATTTTGGCCTTAGAGTGTCTTGTGTTAATGTTTTAAGTTGGCATTAATTTTGGTAAAACTAGGCTTTAGCAATGTCTTGAAAAATGTCATGACATTCAGAGATTGAAGATAAATCCTACTTGACAAGGATGTTTAAAGGACATTTCAATCGAAGCTAAAAGTGAAATTGAGAAAATAGTTTGATGTCATAATGTATGTTATGACATTCGGCAGACATTCTGCTCGCATAACTGCTTTTTCCTGAGACTTTTCAGGAAGTTTGTTGAGCTGCTATATTATGTTTTTATGTTACTATAATTCATGCTCACGTGGCTGCTAGGTTAATCTTAGTTAAACCTAAATTGGTTGTTGAAAAGACCATGCTTTTAGGATTAAATTAAGTGAACCCTAGCTATCTTTATGGAAGCCCAAAACTGAAGTTTCAGGACTGCTTCTATAAAAGGAATTCAACCCTTACATTGATGTTGCGGCTTTTTGTACTGTTAGGAGATTTAGCAGTTGTATTTTGTGTAATTCTAGTTTCTCTTGTGAGCCAAGCAATTATCAATTGATAAGTGCCTTGGACTAGGATTTGTTTGTAAGGGTAGTTTATCACTCAAAGCTTTGAAGCACGAGTGTTTGTCTCTTGATTAAAGCTGTGAAGCAAAATCAAGATAGTTTATTGAAGTGTGTCTTCACAATTCAATTATTCAATAGGTTGATATCACTGCTGTGATTGAGGGAAGTGAGTAGGAACTCGGTCTAAGTAGGACTTAGATTGAAGTTGCATTGGGTAGGTTTTAAGTGAAGGAGATAAACTGGTGGTTTATTCCCGAATTAATTCTACTAATAGTGAATTTCCTCCCTTGCTTGGTAGCCCCCAGATGTAGGTGTAGTTAGACACTAAACTGGGTAAACAACTTATTGTGTTCTTTACTGCTGTTTAAATTTGTTGTGTAAATTGTTAACAGAGTGTTAGATAGTGTGTCATAACATTCTCTGTGACATCACGTATCTGCTGCCATGAATTTCAATTGGTATCAGAGCAAGCACCCTGCCTGTTATTTCTGGGTGAGATCTAGGGATAATAGTTTCTGGCGTAATGGATAAGGAAGGAGGATTTGGAGGAAGACCACGTATTCTGGATGGGTCTAATTATGATTACTGGAAACCTCGTATAGTTGCCTTCTTAAGATCTGTAGATATTAAAGCTTGGAGAGCTGCTGACAAAGGATGGAAACATCCCACCAAGCTTGAGAAAGATGGGACTACTGTCTTGAAACCTGAGGAAGAATGGAGCAAAGAGGAAGAGGAGCTAGCTCTGGGGAACTCTAAAGCATTGAATGCCCTATTCAATGGTATTGTGAAATATCTTCAGACTAGTTCATCAATGTGAGCTAGCCAAGGATGTTTGGGACACTCTCAAAACTATTCATGAGGGGACATCCAAGGTGAAGTTGTCAAGACTTCAGATGCTCACTACCAAATTTGAGAATTTGAAGATGAAAGAAGATGAGACTATTCATGAGTTTCAGATGAATATTTTGGAGATTGCCAACACCTTAGGAGCACTTGGTGAAAAGATGTCAGAAGAAAAGCTGGTGAGAAATATTCTCAGATCCTTACCTAAAAGGTTTGCAATGAAAGTGACTGCAATAGAGGAGGCTCAGGACATCAGCACCTTGAAGGTTGAAGAACTTATTGGATCTCTTATGACTTTTGAGATGGGAATCAATGAAACTGTTGACAAAAAGAACAAGAGCATAGCACTTGTATCCAATACTGAAGAAGGATGCAAGGTGGAAGATGAAGAGAAGATATCTGAGGCTATAGCTATGCTTGGAAGACAGTTCAACAAGCTCATCAAGAGGATTGATCCAAAGTCAAGGTCAAATGTCAAGGACATTTCATCTGACATCAGCAGATCTTATGACTCCAGCAGAAGATCCAAGTCAGAGGAAAAAGGAAGTCAAGGCAGTGGAATCCAATGTCATGGGTGTGAAGGATTTGGACATATTAGAGCTGAATGTCCTACCTTTCTTAAGAAACAAAAGAGAGGACATTTGGTCCGATGGTGAATCAAGTAGTGACTCTGAAGAGGAATCAGCCAAACTTGTCACTGCACCTTCTGAAAGTGGCAATCCTGATAATGACTCTAGTGATGAGGAAGTGACTTTTGAAGAACTTGCTGATACTTACAAGAAGTGTATCGAGTGGTGAAGTATGTCAAAAATGAAAAATGTAAAAGTCGATTGAGAAGTTGGACGAAATGTGAAGTCGAAGTCGAAGAAGGAAAATACAATCACTATAAGTCATCTCAACAAGGAGATTATAGTGTTGAATTCCAAGCTTGATCATATGACTAAGTCCACAAGATGTCGACTATTGACCGATAAGTTGGAAGAAATCCTTCACTTGGACAAAATGTCGGAAATAAGCATGGTCTAGGATATGTGGTCAAAAGGAACCCGTTAGTGACAAGAAAAGAAGAGGCATGGGAAACCAAGGTCAAAACAGATGTCACAACATAAACAGAAATGTTTCGCTCAGGCATGTGGCGCAAAGAAATTTGATAACAAGAAGAAGAATGACCTAATAAGACAATGTCAAAGCAAATGTCACAACATCGGGTCAACATCGGATCGAGAAACATAAATAAGAAGTTTCAAAGATGGAGATGTCACCATTGTGGAAGGTTTGACACATAAAACCCTTCTGCTATAGGCTACATGGATACCCTAATCGACTCCCTATGTTAAGCCTAAGAACATAAGGTACCCTACACTAAAAAGTGGAAGAAGAGGATCAAGATTGATAGCTCACACTTCTCAGAGTGTCCGCAAGGAAGATTGGTACTTTGACAAGGGTGTTCCAAGCATATGACGGAATAAAAACCCATCAATAATGTCAAACCTCATTCTACCAGCTTTGTTACTTTTGGAGATGGAGCTAAAGGAGAAATCAAAGGTGTTGGATACTTGAACTGCTCTGGAGTTCCAAACCTAAATGGAGTGTTGCTGGTAAAAGGCTTGACTGCTAATCTCATAAGCATAAGTCAGCTATGTGATATGCGATTCAAAGTCAACTTCACTAGGTCTGAATGTCTTGTAATCAATGATAAACAAGAAGTAGTTATGAGAGGAGTTAGATCAAAGGACAACTGCTACATGTGGGAATCTGAGAACACCAACCTCTCTTCTGTGTGCTCTATGCATAAAGATGAAAAGGAGGTAAAGTTGTGGCATCAAAACTTGGACATCTTCATCTCAGAGGAATGAAAAGATCATCTCTATGGAGGTCGTAGAGGATACCAAGACTCCATATTGATGAAGGAATGGTCTGTGGTGAGTGTCAGGTTGGGAAGCAAACTAGAATGTCACACCCAATGTCTAGACATCTGACCACTCTGGAGCTGCTACACATGGATTTGATGGGGCCTATGCAGTTGAAAGTCTTGTGGAAAAGATATGCTTATGTTGTTGTGGATGATTTCTCCGATTTACTGGATAAACTTCATCAAATAAAAATGATGTTTTGATGTGTTTAAAGAGTCATGCAAAGACTTCAAAGAGAGAAGAAAAGTTGTATTGTCAGAATAAGAAGTGATCATGGAAAGGAATTTGAGAACAGCAAGTTTGATGAATTCTGTTCCTCAGAAGGAATTAATCATGAGTTTTCCTCTCCTATAACACCTCAACAAAATGGGTTGTGGAAAGGAAGAATAGGACTATACAGAATCACGAGCAATGATTCATGCTAAGAAACTTCCTATTCATTTTGGGCAAGCTATGAATACATTGCTATGTTCACAACAGTGTCACCTTAAGAAAGGGAACATCCTCCACCCCGTATGAACTATGGAAGGAAGAAACCAACGTGAAATATTTCCATGTGTTTGGTAGAAATGCTATATTTTGACAGATCGTGATCAAAGGAGAAAGATGGACTCTAAGAGTGATGAAGGCATTTTTCCGGATACCCACTAACAAAGCAGAGCATATGGGTATTCAACTCAGAACCCAAATGATGGAGTCTATCAATGTCATTGTTGATGATCATCATCGTGAACACAATGTCCCATGTGATGTTGAGACATGGTTTGAGACATCACCACAAGTACTGATAAGGATGATGTACCGCCTACTCCACCAAAATCGAACCAGAGAAGCCAACAAAGATCCTTCCATCGAATTCGAAGGATCATCCAAAGGAACTCATCATTGGAGATCCAAACAAAGGTGTCATTACAAGGTCCAGAGAAATTGTCTCAAACTCTTGCTTCGTGTCAAAAATAGAGCCAAAAAATGTCAAAGAAGCTCTAAGTGATGAATTCGGATTGGAGCAATGCAAGATGAATTGAACCAGCCAAGCAACATGAAGTATGGGAGTTAGTTCCTAGACCAGAAGGAACAAACATCATTGGCACAAAGTGGATCTACAAGAACAAGTCTGATGCATAAGGGGTTGTCACCAGAAATAAAGCAAGACTTGTTGCTCAGGGTTACACTCAAGTTGAAGGGAATGATTTTGATGAGACTCTTGCTCCATGGCTGGACCGAATCAATCAGCTATTGCTAGGTTGCTTGCATTCAAATTCAAATTATTTCGATGGATGTGAAAAGTGCCTTCCTAAATGGCTACTTGAATGAGGAAGTATATGTAGAACAACCTAAAGGATTTGTGGATCCAAGTTTTCCTGATCATGTCTACAAGTTAAGGAAAGCCCTATATGGACTAAAGCAAGCTCCTAGGGCCTCGGTATGAAAGGTGACCAAGTTCCTTATGCATAAAGGATACAGGAAAGGAGCCTTGATAAAACCCTTTGTCAAGAATGAAGGAGGAAAGATAATGGTGGCCCAAATTTATGTTGATGACATAGTATTTGGAGGAATGTCAACACAATGGTGAAACATTTTGCAAATCAAATGCAACGAGTTTGAAATGAGCCTCATGGGAGAGTCGACTTACTTTCTTGACCGCAAGTCACACAGATGGAAGACTCAACATTCCTTTCACAGAGCAAATATGCAAGGAATATTGTCAAGAAGTTTGGAATGGAGAATGCCACCATAAAAGGACTCGCTCCCACACATTTGAAGTTGTCCAAGGACACCAGGTGAAAAGGTTGATCAAAGTTTGTATAGAAGCATGATAGGAAGCTTGTTGTACCTAACAACAGACTGATATTGCTTTTGCTGTTGGAGTATGCAAGATACCAAGTGAACCTAAAGTAAGTCACATCAACCAGAAGAGAATTTCAAGTATGTAAGTGGAACTTGCAATTATGGTATCCTCTCATGGATGTGAACCAATTTTGTCCGTTATTGTGATGCCGATGGCCGGTAGTGTTGATGATGTAAAAGCACTTCGAGGATATTTCTTCTTGGGAAACAATCTTGTTTCTTGGTTCAAAAAAGCAAAACTGTGTCCTTGTCCACGCAAGAATACATAGTCGTAGCGTTGTTCTCAACTGGTCTCGATGAAGCGATGTTGTCTCGAGTACAATGTCACATGTCATGACATTGTATTGAATAACTGAAAAGCTATTAATATTTCAAAGAATCATATACAACACAGTAGGACTAAGCACATTGACATTCGACATCACTTCATCAGAGACCTTGTGGAAGAGAAAGTGATTAAATTGGACCATGTAACCACTGAACTTCAACTGGCTGACATTTTCACTAAAGCTCTTGATGCTAGTCAGTTTGAAAATTTAAGGAGCAAACTGGATATTTGTCAATATGAGGAATTATAGAAATTAAGATTGCTCACAAGGAATGGAAGAGATTTTCTATTAATTATAAGTGGGTCATTTAATTATTTTCCTCTTATTTTTAAAAGTTTCAAGAATATGAAGAGACTCCTCCATATAATAGGCTCTTCATTTGAAAGTATCATATCCTCTTCATTCAAAAGATACTCTCAAACTCTCTGTCATTCTTGTTCTCATTGTCTCAACATATCTCAGCAAAATATGTCTTCATCATCTGCCTCATCCAATGACTCTGACTGTTCATCTCCTACCATGGCTGAGATTAGGGCAAGTGCTGCAGCCATGAATGTTGAACCTATGAAGGTCTCTCCTCAGTGTTCAATGGCAACTGACTCCAAGAAGACCAAGAATCTGCATGCAAGGAATACACGAAGGTTATCAGCTTCGTCCTCTGGTAAGATCTCTGACTCATCTTCATCTGTTCCTCCAGAGATAACAAATAGAGAAGGTACTATGTATGTACAAGAAGCCATTGCTAGGATAGTCACCAGGATCCTAGACGGAAATCACACTGTACCTGGAGTTTATGTTCCCCTTAACCAAGAGTCTGCTAGCCCTAGTTTAGCAGCTGATCCAGATGTCACAGAGAATGTCAAGACATCTGAAGATCATGTCCAGAAAACTTCTGTGGATTCTGATATTGCTACTCCTGCTGACTCCCCCCTGTCAAAGCAAAGGGTGATATCTCTGGTTCACAAGTTGAGCAGATGACCAAAGCTGGAACTGTTTCAAAGAAGTATAGAGTTAAATATGTTGGTAGCTCAAGACCCAAGAGGACACCAATTACCAAGAAGAGAAAGGCTCCTGAACTTTCAGAGTCTGATCAAGATTCTGATTTCAAGATTCAGGCTGAAGTGGTAGCTGGCAATGTTGCTGCTGGTGTTGATCACAACACTAATGATACCAGTGCTTTTTCAGGAAAGGAGAGCACATGATCTGTTGCTGTGATGGTTCTTGCTTTGTTGGTTTTGGCTTGTTGTTTACTTCTGTCTCCTATTTCTTTTTGTTTTACTGTTTCCTGTTCTTGTTCTTGTTCTGTTTTTTTTTCCCATTTTTTTTACTTTGGATGATTGTAATGTTTGTTGACAGAATTGTAATCATTTAACAATGCTGGTACTTCATTATATGAATGAATGATTGGGGTACTTGTATTGATTCCTTTGGCCCTTTGTGGCTAAAAAGGGGGAGAAGATCTATTGTGGGCAATTGTGGGAATTGTGGGATTTTAAGATCTATTGTGGGCAATTGTGGGAATTGTGGGATTTTTGTATGGGTAGAATTTATCTTATCTCTAGGTTCTAGTTTCTTTAAACTTAGAAGAGCTTAGAACTAGTTTGTCTTCTGCTGCATAGGTACTCTGATAACTTAAGTAGTTTTAGCCAAAAATGTGCCAAAGGGGGAGTTTGTTAGTGTTTTAAGTTGGCATTAATTTTGGTAAAACTAGGCTTTAGCAATGTCTTGAAAAATGTCATGACATTCAGAGATTGAAGATAAATCCTACTTGACAAGGATGTTTAAAGGACAACTCAGAACTGGAAGCTAAAAGTCAGGCTTGGAATTCAGAAAATAGTCTAATGTCATAACGGATGTTATGACATTAGGTGACATTCTCATATAGAATCATTTTCTGAGACTTTTCGGAAGTTTATTGATGCTATATTATGTTCATTACTATAATGCATGCTCACGTGGCTGCTAGGTTAATCTTAGTTAAACCTAAATTGATTGTTGAAAAGACCATGTTTTTAGGATTAAATTAAGTGAACCCTAGCTATCTTTATAAGCCCAAACCAAGTTTCAGGATCTTCTATAAAAGGAATTCAACCCTTACACTGCTGCGACTTTTTGTCTTGTTAGGAGATTTAGCTTGTATTTTGTGTAATTCTAGTTTCTCTTGTGAGCCAAGCAATTATCAATTGATAAGTGCCTTGGACTAGAATTTGTTTGTAAGGGTAGTTTATCACTCAAAGCTTTGAAGCACAGTGTTTGTCTCTTGATTAAAGTTGTGAAGCAAAATCAAGATAGTTTATTGAAGTGTGTCTTCACAATTCAATTGTTCAATAAGTTGATATCACCGCTGATTGAGGGAGTAGTAGGAACTCGGTCTAAGTAGGACTTAGATTGAAGTTGCATTGGGTAGGTTTTAAGTGAAGGAGATAAACTGGTTGGTTTATTCTTGAATTAATTCTACTAATAGTGAATTTCCTCCCTGGCTTGGTAGCCCCCAGATGTAGGTGTAGTTAGACACTGAACTGGGTAAACAACTTATTGTGTTATTACTGCTGTTTAAATTTATTGTGTGAATTGTTAACAGAGTGTCAGATAGTGTGTCATAACATTCTCTGTGACATCACGTATCTGCTGCCAGGAATTTCATCTTGGATCCACAATTAAGCCAAAATTGCGATTATCCGGATAATTTTCGTAATAAATCCAAAACAACCCGATCCGTCGAGAATTTGAAGTCGGACTCTAAATGAAAAATGCCCGAAACGTGATTTTTCTTTAATGAGTAAATTTTTTGACTCGATCCGGAGAACATTCCAGGAGATACAAATTTTTTAAGTTTTAACACAGTTTTCAGGCGTCTGACACATTCATAATTTTATTTGCGCATTTCGGAGAAATTGCCTCGAACAAGGGTCTTCTGATCAAAATTTGAACTTGAGTATCTCTGAGACAAATTAGTCCAACAAAATTATTGAACTTTTGGCACTAGTCCCGCCTTGTTTCGATAAAAATCGAGCGAGATATGATTTTTCGAACTACGCGTATCAGATGAAAATTGCTCGGTTCAGCTCGAAAACAACTGCGAAGAATAAAAGCTGCTCTTAAATGGTAAGGAATTTGATATGGACTTGCAAATGAAAGTCAGAGAGGATTTCGATACGGAAGTTTAGACACCAGCCTTGCTCAGTTTCATTTTTCCATCTGGGAATTACGAAGGTTTCAGTGCACTGAGCGCACGCTACAGCACTAAAATTCAGTTTAATCCATTTGAGAAATCAATTCCTTTGGGGACCTTCTTCACATAATTTGTGTTCAGATCACGAAAGTTTTTTGTAGATAATAGTGAGAGGGACTTTTCATACCCCAATTTTTGACCTAATATACCACCTTACATTTGCATCATTGCATCACTAACAGTTCAGAACAGCATTAATCGGGTGTAGCATTCACAGGTCAAATTTAGGGTTTCACCAAATTTTCATCTGATTCAAGAGGCAAGCAATTAGGGTTTGAGTCTTACTCACCTCATTTGATCTATCTTGATCAAATCATCAACCTCTGATCATCAGATATCCAACTTTTCTCATTGATCAATCGAGGATCGACCAATTAGGGTTTTGATCGAGCATGAGTATTCTCTGATTTTTTGAGCAAGGAATGACTTTCTTGGTTAGAGATTGATAATTATATCTTAGATACAACATGTTGACCTAATTTCTGGATTCAAAACATCACAGAAGTTCACAGACTTCATCAGTCAATTTCTGGATCATCTGATGAAAATTCATCTGCACAGAAAAGTCAAACTTTGACTTTTGGTCAACTTTTTCAAGACAAAACTTTTTCCAACATCAAAATACTTCAAATGATCCATCATGATAAAAAAAATCAAAGAATTTGAAAAAGTCAACAAAAAGTCAAAGTTTTCAACACTTAGAAAAATTTCTAAGTGTTAAAATTTTGTACTTTTTCCAAACTTCATGGCATTTTTTCACATAGTTCCACTTTGATTTGGAAAAAACTCAAAACATGAAAGTTGTAGCCCTTGAAGCAAGATTTCCAAAATGTCCAAGAACTCTCAAATCCATGGAGTCTAGCTATAATTTTGAAATTGAAACATAAGGCTCCACAACCATGGTTTTCAAAGTTCAAAACTTCAAATTATAGGTCATTTTTTGATTTCTTCTTCTAGAACACTTGCCACCATGCAAAATTGAGTTTAGAGCTGATAAATATCAGCTAGAGATAATTGTGGAAAGATAAGATCAAATTGAGATTTTAATACATGGTGAAAAAAGGAAGTTTTCTTTTCCTTTTGCAAAATGTCTTTCTTGCCCTTTAAGGCAACTTTGAATTACCAATGCCATGTACTTGTGCCTAACATTTCAGAATCATTTCCTCAATTTGTCAATAGATAGCCGGCAATCACAATTGAGTATAAACCACCGTACCAAACTATAATAGCGTTCCTTTAGAACTTGTGCTCGAAGTCACCCAAGCACCATGGTTCCATAATCTTCCTTTAGGGTTTACAACTTCTTCACACTCACTTAGCATCACACGATTGTTAAGTATTTTCCCCTTCATGAGATGCTAACACACCAAATACACCATAACTCATTTTGTTTCCATTTGAAGTCCTTATACATGCGGAGAACTTTAACGACATTCACAACTCTTAGTCTCCCTTTAAATCTCAAAACATCTAGGATCCATATATGCTCAATCTGAATCTTATTTCAAATGAAATCTCGGTAATACACCTCATCATATGATCGGTAAAAGAAACTTCAAACATTTTCTTAACACATGTCAATATTTTGACATCTTAAACATAATTGCATTTCCTATCGAATTTATTTTTCCTCTAATTATCACTTATCTTTTCCTCAGAAGCTAACGTCACTTATCCATCCTTAATCGACATAAGCTGCATCTCTAATACTTGTCGCACTCTTATTAATACCAACATCTCATTCATTAAAAATATATCATTCTTGACCTCGTCTCAAATAACTGCGACTGTTACTGGTTATGTCCATGAAATCTTCAATACCATAACAAATTTTGGACCTTCCCACTACAACACTACGTCAGCCTCAGATGGGTCTACCGCATTACCGTCACTTGAGATAACATGATAAAGAAAGCTCA
This sequence comes from Vicia sativa, assembly GCA_021764765.1. Lineage (NCBI taxonomy): Eukaryota > Viridiplantae > Streptophyta > Magnoliopsida > Fabales > Fabaceae > Vicia > Vicia sativa. Next base: position 138,041,552 of record CM038796.1, read on the forward strand.
CATCCTCATACCGTAATCTACACCATGAAAACTTAACAAAATTCTACTATCTCTCGAAGTTGGAATTCACCTCACAACATTCAACATACCTATACCGAGTTTTAGAAGCTTATCTCTAACTATCTTCATCCTTAACCTGACCACGAAGGTAAGTTTAATCTAAACTCAACTTTACCGAAGGCATACTTTCCAACTAATTGATCCATCAAATCACCAACAATTTGAAATAGATATTTAGTCTCAATCACCACTTAAATCAGTTATCAAAAATCCACACGCAATTCGCGCTACTTCCTTCCTCCTTGACTAAGGAATTTAGAGCTCTCCAAACAATACACTTGGTTTTACAAATCCATTTCACTGCGCATCTTCCAATAGCTTCTTTAATTCCCTTAACTCAAAAGTTGACATCTTGCACGGTGTCATAGAAATAAGTTTTGTACCAAGAACGACATCAACAACAACTCTGATTCTCCTCAAACATCATTACATGATAAATAAATTACTTTCAGGTGCTAGGACCATTTTTTTAAAACAAAGTTCATCACATTATCTTTCCAATGCTTCAAACGGAACTCAAATCAGACATCCAAAACTCAAGTTATGAATCTTACAAGTTTTGGAAGAAATCTGTCGAAATCAATTCCGCAATAGGTAGTCGATTTCCACCTTGTGGGAGTGAGAAATCCCAAAACATCCTCGAATACAAAATTTGGGATCCTAACTTCAACATACCGCAACACACATCGTTCTCCATGATCACTTGCGTCAGGTTACAATTCCAATAACCAATTCACACCACTACATACTTTATATCAACCATTGACACAATCATTCTTTTCAAGAACACAAAGAAGTAACTCACAGACAGCTCCACAATCAATGGAAGTGTTACAACCTTCCCACCACACCAGCTTCATCTTCTCAAAGTCATCCTTCTTAATTACCAAATATCTTCTAGGCCAAGAATATGCATCGACTCATCATAACGATTCATAATCGCTTGGTTTAACTTCAAACATCCAACCCAAGGATGACCTCCGCTAATCCAACATCTTGCTCGACGGTGAGTCGCTATTATTCCCATGGAAACGCCGAACTCACACCTCAAATGGAACATCATTGTCCATAACATCGTCCTCCACTCCCAGTGATGCGAACAACACAAGCACTTAATTGTCACCACTTAAGAGAACCTTATCTGACCATCATACTGAATTCTCGAATTCGTAATCCCTCCGAATTCGGGAAAACTACGCAGTCTAACCAACATCTGCACTCATGTAACCAATAGCACATCGATCCAACTCTTCACACCAGAACATCTCAGAGAAGAAAAGTTTCTCCCCCACTTGCTTCCAAACCACTCCTGCAACCAGATAACCAGGAAAAACAAGCAGTACCGACAGTGTTTCACACACATGTCGTATACAAAAGGAATAATGACATTAAGACACTGGTCACAACGACCGACTATGCTCTGATACCACTATTGTAACACCCCATCTAAATACCCCGAATATATTAATTAAATTAATATCTAAATCATCTTTAACCAGAGTTTAACACGGTAATCACGGGATGTCACAATTAATAGATAAAATAAATTTCATTCAAACAGTAGCCATGCTACACTGAGGATCAACACCTTCAAAATAATTCAATATAGATAAGACCATGTCTTACACAGCAGAAAACATCATAACCAAACACAGAATAATTCCATCATTATTATTCCCAACAAAGTTTTAAATGATTGATAAACCAATATCTAATTCCTCATCTAACATTCCCCAGTGTTAGAATCTAATCGAGCATGACCGACTCGCATTAGACGATAAGCTCTAGAGCCATCCTCACCGACTCCTCAGCTGCTAACTTTAATCTGAAATGGTAAGTAAGGGTGAGACTCCTCATAATTAAAGCATATTATAAGCTTCTCAATTAACAATATATTTCAAGCATATTAATCCACCCATTTCAACATAACTCATTCAATACACTACAACCCTATAATCATCATGCACAACAACCATCAATCGTAGAATAGTAACACGGAAGACATCCTAACATGTTACTATCCCGTACAATCAAAATGCAGACTCAATGTATGCGGTACCGACTCGTGACTCAAAGTCACCCAACACTGATCCATCATCAACCGGATACAGTACCATCGATTCGTCCATAAACACCCGGACACGAATCCAAATAACCACCCATCCTCACTATCGGTTATCGGCAATCCAAGTCAAATTCGCACAATGGAATTAACTTCACCAAAACAATGCATATGCACGCACATCACCAGCATGCAACATTAATCAGGCTATGTATACATTCATTTAACATAACTGAATCACAACAATCAACATGATATATCAACCAATCATGCATACATCTAACATCAGCATAAACATGCAAACCAATCAACATGGTATAATCACCTATCATGAAATAATTCATCACCCAGCATAAACATGCCAAACACTTACCCTTCACTTGGTAAGACTATCACCAGTATATATCACAACAATGACAACTAAGGTCAACCACCATCAGGCATATACAACACCAACAAACACATGATATTAATACAATCATGAATACACCAATTATCATAAACCGAATCAAACTCAAAAACATGATATTCCAATCATCATGCATACAAATAACTACAGATAACACGCTTTACATTTACTCAAGATCAATATACCCACCACGGTTTCATTGTTACATGCACCTTAAAGTGCGTCAATCATTGTTTGTTTGAAATTTACCTCTTTTCAAAATAATTTCAACTTTTAGAAAATCTTTCCATTTTATAAGGTAGAGCATTAAATTTAAGAAACAACGTCCAAAACGGCGCAAAACGGACTTACGGTTTGAAAGTTATGAATTTTAAAGTTTGGAACATTTTCAAAGTTTTGGAACCGGTTCCTCGGGAGTAACGGTTCCCACAACTCAAAAATACACGCCCGAAAATGTATGGGAACCCGGTTCCTCCGTGTAGGAACCGGTTCCCAAAATCAAATTTCTTATTTCGAAAATCAACGTGGAACCGGTTCCTCCCACACAGAACCGGTTCACGAGTTCAAAAATACCATTTTCCATTTTAAAAGGGAACCGGGTTCTCCCCGGGGAACCGGTTCCCACGACCATCGACCCAAAATTTAGTTTTTGACAGATTATTTCCAAAACCATTTCCTCTTTATTCCAAAACGTGCCACACATTCCCACACCATAAATTCACTCATTCATCATCAATAACATACAATATAACATGTTTTATTCACAAGAATGATCCTATATCATACGGATCCATTAATCTATACATTCGACACAACCGACATCATCGACACCATTAGGTATACACCCATGGAAACTTAGAAATCCCTAAACATAGATTTCCTAACATGCTATGATCTATAATATTAAAATCAAAGCGATAATAAACCATAATCAATCGAAATCACCCCACCTTGTGGGTTCTTGAATTCGACACCTTAGGTCTTCTTCCTCCTTTTCTCCTCTTCTCAATTCCACGTCAGGAGTTTTCTCCAAAAGATCTTTTTCCTCTTTTCCTTCTTTTATTTCTTTTATTATTCTAACATAATAAAATAACATAATTAATGTGAGTAGAGTCTTTACTCCTCACACCCTCACTTTATTCATCATACCACCAATAAACCCACTTCCATTTAATTCAATTGACTTCCAATAATCCAAAATATTAAATATTACATTCCTAATTAAATTAATAATTAAAAATCGTAATTATTTAATAATCGATTTACTTGGGGTGTCACAACTCTCCCCCACTAAAAGAGTTTTCGTCCTCGAAAACATAACCTAGACGAACAGGGATATGAGTCCTTCATCGACTCTCCGGTTCCCATGTAACATTTCCATCTGGTCCTCTCCACTACTCTTACCAATGCGATCTCTTTGACTCGCAATCGTTTCAACTCTTCCGATCAAAGAGATACTTGTGCTCTTATGATCACTAATACCTCAAACCGAGAACCATATAAATAATGCCTCCCAACATCAAAACAAATACAACAATAACTCTAAATCATGAGTCGGACAACTCCTTTCATGCACTTTCAATTGTCGTGAAGCATAAGCCACAACCCGCTTATCTTGCATCAACACACCACCTAATCCCATTAATGGTGCGTCACAAGACACAACAAGACTTAGTCGGATTCGACAAAATGAAGATCGGAGCACTAGTCCACCTCCTCTTGAGCTCTTGAAATCCTCCCTTCCAACTATCACGTCATGTTTGACATCATTTCCAATATCACTAACAAATATCCTTCTTATTCAACCACTAGAATCCCACACGATCCATTGCTATCGGGTTAAGAATACATCAGCTCAGCTCACTTCTCAACCCCTTCACTCTAGGGTACATGATTTATCACTTCATTACACCGCAACACAATTATAAGAACCTCTACATAACCGCAATGTCCACAACATTTATACACAATGCTAGTACCACTAGGCTACGTTCCAACGATAGAGCTTGCAAATTAATACATCTATTATAATGGATGTAACATCAATAAGACAGAGAACCCTTCACCTAAGAATTCTATTCGAAATTCTAATAGTTTCATAAACTCCACACCTTCTAACGTTTAATTTGTGACTTCCAAAAATAAATAATAAAATCATACTCGCATAACAAAGTGCATCACGTTATGCTTTCGCCACGACGATTAATTACCTTAAGTCATTATCTTCATTTGATTTTCATCAACTACCCTACAAGTTTCACATTTTATCTTTAGACTTTCTCCTTAATATCTATCAAAATCACCGCTCAACTTCTTACATTCTAAACTTTCCACTCCATGCTTCAACTTGCATACACACTCAAGTCTCCGACCCGCTAGATAATTTCCAAGTCTTTTCATAGTCCTTTTCCTCTTAGTTTCATGCGAACGATGGACTACTATCTTCTCATTAGAACGTCAACCACTTCACACACTATCAAGCTTGCAAGATGAGTCTATTAAATCCAACACGATCCGCCTATTATCAACAAGAGATTAAGGGTGATCGGTTCCTCAATTTGTCAATAGATAGCCGCAATCACAATTGAGTATAAACCACCGTACCAAACTATAATGCCTTTAGAACTTGTGCTCAAGTCACCCAAGCACCATGGTTCCATAATCTTCCTTTAGGGTTTACAACTTCTTCACACTCACTTAGCATCACACGATTGTTAAGTATTTTCCCTTCATGAGATGCTAACACACCAAATACACCATAACTCATTTTGTTTCCATTTGAAGTCCTTATACATGCGGAGAACTTTAACGACATTCACAACTCTTAGTCTCCCTTTAAATCTCAAAACATCTAGGATCCATATATGCTCAATCAATCTTATTTCAAATGAAATCTCGAATACACCTCATCATATGATCGGTAAAAGAAACTTCCAACATTTTCTTAACACATGTCAATATTTTGACATCTTAAACATAATTGCATTTCCTATCAATTTATTTTTCCTCTAATTATCACTTATCTTTTCCTCGAAGCTAACGTCCTTATCCATCCTTAATCGACATAAGTGCATCTCTAATACTTGTCGCACTCTTATTAATACCAACATCTCATTCATTAAAATATATCATTCTTGACCTCGTCTCAAATAATCATGATCACATCGGTTATGTCCATGAAATCTTCCAATACCCGCAACAAATTTTGGACCTTCCCACTACAACACTACGTCAGCCTCAGATGGGTCTACCGCATTACCGTCACTTGAGATAACATGATAAAGAAAGCTCACATCCTCATACCGTAATCTACACCATGAAAACTTAACAAAATTCTACTATCTCTCGAAGTTGGAATTCACCTCACAACATTCAACATACCTATACCGAGTTTTAGAAGCTTATCTCTAACTATCTTCATCCTTAACCTGACCACGAAGGTAAGTTTAATCTAAACTCAACTTTACCGAAGGCATACTTTCCAACTAATTGATCCATCAAATCACCAACAATTTGAAATAGATATTTAGTCTCAATCACCACTTAAATCAGTTATCAAAAATCCACACGCAATTTGCGCTACTTCCTTCCTCCTTGACTAAGGAATTTAGAGCTCTCCAAACAATACACTTGGTTTTACAAATCCATTTCACTGCGCATCTTCCAATAGCTTCTTCAATTCCTTAACTCAAAAGTTGACATCTTGCGGTGTCATAGAAATAAGTTTTGTACCAAGAACGACATCAACAACAACTCGATTCTCCTCAAACATCATTACATGATAAATAAATTACTTTGTGCTAGGACCATTTTTAAAACAAAGTTCATCACATTATCTTTCCAATGCTTCAAACGGAACTCAAATCGACATCCAAAACTCAAGTTATGAATCTTACAAGTTTTGGAAGAAATTGTCAGAAATCAATTCCGCAATAGGTAGTCGATTTCCACCTTGTGGAGTGAGAAATCCCAAAACATCCTTGAATACAAAATTTGGGATCCTAACTTCAACATACCGCAACACACATCGTTCTCCATGATCACTTGCGTCAGGTTACAATTCCAATAACCAATTCACACCACTACATACTTTATATCAACCATTGACACAATCATTCTTTTCAAGAACACAAAGAAGTAACTCACACAGACAGCTCCACAATCAACTGGAAGTGTTACAACCTTCCCACCACACCAGCTTCATCTTCTCAAAGTCATCCTTCTTAATTACCAAATATCTTCTAGGCCAAGAATATGCATCGACTCATCATAACGATTCATAATCGCTTGGTTTAACTTCAAACATCCAACCCAAGGATGACCTCCGTTAATCCAACATCTTGCTCGACGGTGAGTCGCTATTATTCCCATGGAAACGTCGAAACTCACACCTCAAATGGAACATCATTGTCCATAACATCGTCCTCCACTCCCAGTGATGCGAACAACACAAGCACTTAATTGTCACCACTTAAGAGAACCTTATCTGACCATCATATTGAATTCTCGAATTCGTAATCCCTCCGAATTCGGAAAACTACGCAGATAACCAACATCGCACTCATGTAACCAATAGCACATCGATCCAACTCTTCACACGAACATCTCGTAGAAGCAAAGTTTCTCCCCACTTGCTTCAAACCACTCCGCAACCGGATAACCAGAAAAAAAAGACCGGTGTTTCACACACATGTCGTATACAAAAGGAATAATGACATTAAGACCCGGTCACAACGACCGACTATGCTCGATACCACTATTGTAACACCCCATCTAAATACCGAATATATTAATTAAATTAATATCTAAATCATCTTTAACGAGTAGTAACACGGTAATCACGGGATGTCACAATTAATAGATAAAATAAATTTCATTCAAACAGAGCTATGCTACCGAGGATCAACACCTTCAAAATAATTCAATATAGATAAGACCATGTCTTACACAGCAGAAAACATCATAACCAAACACAGAATAATTCCATCATTATTATTCCCAACAAAGTTTTAAATGATTGATAAACCAATATCTAATTCCTCATCTAACATTCCCCAGTGTTAGAATCTAATCAGAGCATGACCCTGACTCGCGTACTAGACGATAAGCTCTAGAGCCATCCTCACCGACTCCTCAGCTGCTAACTTTAATCTGAAATGGTAAGTAAGGGTGAGACTCCTCATAATTAAAGCATATTATAAGCTTCTCAATTAACAATATATTTCAAGCATATTAATCCACCCATTTCAACATAACTCCAGATTCAATACACAGTTACAACCCTATAATCATCATGCACAACAACCATCAATCAGAGAATAGTAACACTGGAAGACATCCTAACATGTTACTATCCCGTACAATCAAAATGCAGACTCAATGTATGCGGTACCGACTCGTGACTCAAAGTCACCCAACACTGATCCATCATCAACCGGATACAGTACCATCGATTCGTCCATAAACATCCGGACACGAATCCAGCCTAACCACCCATCCTCACTCGGGTATCGGTTATCGGCAATCCAAGTCAAATTTCGCACAATGGGGAATTAACTTCACCAAAACAATGCATATGCACGCACATCACCAGCATGCAACATTAATCAGGCTATGTATACATTCATTTAACATAACTGAATCACAACAATCAACATGATATATCAACCAATCATGCATACATCTAACATCAGCATAAACATGCAAACCAATCAACATGGTATAATCACCTATCATGAAATAATTCATCACCCAGCATAAACATGCCAAACACTTACCCTTCACTTGGTAAGACTATCACCAGTATATATCACAACAATGACAACTAAGGTCAACCACCATCAGGCATATACAACACCAACAAACACATGATATTAATACAATCATGAATACACCAATTATCATAAACCGAATCAAACTCAAAAACATGATATTCCAATCATCATGCATACAAATAACTACAGCATAACACGCTTTACATTTACTCAAGATCAATATACCATCACCACGTTTCATTGTTACATGCACCTTAAAGTGCGTCAGTCAATCATTGTTTGTTTCGAAATTTACCTCTTTTTCAAAATAATTTCAACTTTTAGAAAATCTTTCCATTTTATAAGGTAGAGCATTAAATTTAAGAAACAACGTCCAAAACGGCGCTCAAAACGGACTTACGGTTTGAAAGTTATGAATTTTAAAGTTTGGAACATTTTCAAAAGTTATGGAACCGGTTCCTCCACGAGTAACCGGTTCCCACAACTCAAAAATACACGCCTGGAAAATGTATGGGAACCCGGTTCCTCGGGGAACCGGTTCCTAAAATCAAATTTCTTATTTCTGGAAAAATCAACGTGGAACCCGGTTCCTCCCACACAGGAACCGGTTCCTGAGTTCAAAAATACCATTTTCCACCATTTTAAAAGCTGGAACCCGGGTTCTCCCACTGGGGAACCGGTTCCCACGACCATCAGACCCAAAAATTTAGTTTTTGACAGCATTATTTCCCAAAACCATTTCCTCTTTATTCCAAAACGTGCCACACATTCCCACACCATAAATTCACTCATTCATCATCAATAACATACAATATAACATGTTTTATTCGTCAGTAATGATCCTATATCATACAGATCCATTAATCTATACATTCTGACACAATCTGACATCATCTGACACCATTAGGTATACACCCATGGAAACTTAGAAATCCCTAAACATAGATTTCCTAACATGCTATGATCTATAATATTAAAATCAAAACCGATAATAAACCATAATCAATCGAAATCACCCCTTACCTTGTGGGTTCTTCAATTCACACCTTAGGTCTTCTTCCTCCTTTTCTCCTCTTCTCAATTCCACGTCAAAGGAGTTTTCTCCAAAAGATCTTTTTCCTCTTTTCCTTCTTTTATTTCTTTTATTATTCTAACATAATAAAAATAACATAATTAATGTGAGTAGAGTCTTTTACTCCTCACACCCTCACTTTATTCATCATACCACCAATAAACCCACTTCCATTTAATTCAATTGACTTCCAATAATCCAAAATATTAAATATTACATTCCTAATTAAATTAATAATTAAAAATCGTAATTATTTAATAATCGATTTACTTGGGGTGTCACATCAAACACATTTCATAATCAATATATAACTTGTCAGAAGCTTAAGATTAACACAAATCAAGCTGAAACTCAGAATTACATGCCATGCTTCTAAAACTTGCAAAACTGCCATAACCATCGAATTTGGAGTTTGGTTTGAGCAACTTGAGTTTTGATCACTTGAACATCATCACCATACATCATATGAATGATCCACCATCTGTAACAACTCTAACATCAAAATCCAGTTTCCATTTTGAGCTTATGCAGGTGGACTTGGGTAGCACGATCCAGGTTGATTCAAGGAGAGCAGACCATCCTCACACCTTCCACATAGGCCGTTGGTGCTATAACAATCATAAAATCAGTTCTGGAAACACTCCAACACCATCTTCGATCTCAGCTTGAACAGGTAAGAACTTGAAACTCGAACTCCATGATTCCTTGCATTTAAACAAAAAAACTCTTGGCCATTTGTTTTCTGCACCTAACACGATCCTTAACCCTCAATCAATTGGAAAAATCATCCATCATACATCATTTCAATTAGAATTTCCAGTTCTAGAGTTCTTCACGTTTTCCAGAAATTCAACCATGTTAAACCAAAAATAAATGAAATTAACAATTACCATCATGTTCCTTGTTAAAATTCGAGCAACTTTCATGTTTACAACTTTCAAAATCATTGAGAAACAAGAAAGTTACAAAATCAAAGGATTGAAGAGGATGAAGAACAATTCGCGCGTGTTCTTGGTGTTTTTTTTTCAAATTTAAATTTTCCAATATAATATTAACACGTGTTTTGATTCAAATACATGAATGAACTCTTGTCCCAGCGGTTGCCAGCTCGCTCGTAGATCACTTTGCCACGTAACCACCCATCAGGTCCTGGGTTCAAGCCTCCCATGGACCATTTTTTCAAACTTTTCATATTTTGTTCATGTTTTTCACAAACTTTAACATTTTTTAACCAATCAAAACTCCTCATTTTGAGGTGATTTTTGTACACTTGTCAATAAATATATCTATTTTATGATAGTGCAAAATTTTCAGAAAAACTTTCATCTGATTATGTTTTAATCGAACCGAAAACGACACTTCAGGCGCTTTTTAAAACCACTTTAAAAGGTGAATTTTTCAAACTTTCGACTTCCGATTCTTTTCAAAACTTCTCATGAGTAAACCTCACATTTCAAAACACTTTCAAAATCATTTCTTCAAAACTTTTTCATCAAACTTACATCTTTTTACCATGATCGATCCGATTTAAACGATAAAACCGAATTCGTTTTCTCTCGAATTTCTCAATCGATCATGGGCCTCCCTCACGGTGTAAGTCCCAAAAACATTCTTTTATGTACATAATTATTTCTTTGTACATATCAAACTCTCTTCAGATACATACAAATTTTTATCTGTACATAATACAGGTACTTTTATATTCAAGTATAGACAAACTTCGATTGTTTGTTTTCACTTCACTTGTGTATACACAAACCAACATTCTTTTATGTACATACATACTTTCCTTGTACATATCAAATTCTTTTTATATTCATACAAATCTTTGTCTGTACATAATACAGATACTTTTCACAGATAAACTTCGATCATTCGTTTCTGTTTCGTCTGTATATACACTGAATACCATTGGTATTGAAAGGAGCATTATTCCCTGTGAAACTGCTTTTAAACCAATGGGCCACCCTTATGGTGTAAGTCCCAACCCTCCTATGTACATCCATCTTTGTTTGTACATAAATACTCGTTCGTGTACATATTTGCTTCCTTGTACACATTCAAACTTGCAAATAATCAAGTCACGCTTGTTTCAAACGTTCATTTCACAAACACTTGTTTATATTTCACAAATCATAAACTCTTGTAAATAAACATCATGCATTATTTATATTTCCTTCATAAACTCCCGTGAATACATATCACACACACACTTGTTTATACACCTGTCTAGTTATAATATAACAACTAGTCTAACCAATAGGTTCCCCACAGTTGTAGCCTCCTCTTGGGCTTTATACAAGATAACTCTCCCCACAGAGTTTAGCCTCCTCTTGGGCTTTGTACAAGGAAACTCATTCATCTGAGTTTAGCCTCCGCTTAGGCTTCATATAAGACGCACTCCCCTGTTGAGTTAGCCTCCTCTTGGGCTTCGTTCAAAAGAACTCCTTATTAAGTTTAGCCTTCTCTTGGGCATCATACAATGAAAGAGACCACAAAATCTCTTAACAGCCTCCTATTGGGCTTCCAATACAAAGAATCACCCGCGATAGGATAGAACCCTGAGAGTATAATTTCCTGGTGAAATTGCTCTTAATTCTAAAAGGATGGTTTCCCGGTGAAATCCCTTTAAAGCAAAAGCCAGCCATACCCTATAGCTTCCTCTTGAGCTTCATACAAGGACCCTCGATGACCCTCGGAATGCCTCCTCTTGGGCTTACAATACAAGGACCCATGGGCTTCTTAAAAGCATCCCTTAATCCAATCAAATTTCTCCTCGAGATTTAGACATCTATCATCTCTATGGAAGAAGTATCTCATCTATCACATCACATACAGTCAAAAAACTTTTTCAAAACTCTTTTCAAACAGAAACATCTCTTGATCTGTAAGTGGTAACGCTTGTACACTCAAGCAAAACACCCAATGCTTACAGTTAAAAGATTCAGTCATTTTTCAAACATCTTTCTTAAACATGTAAGTGGTAACGCTTGTATACTCAAGCAAAACACCGATAGCTTACGACGAAAGATTTTCAATCAACTTTTCAAAATGTATGTGATGAAATAGATTAGATACATTTTTCATTAAGATGACATTCGTCTGTGTCTCTTACTAACATCCCGTTGCTTCCACTAGCATAAGTGGGAACTACGATTGCTCTGACTTTCTCAACATCCTTTTGAGAATACGTAGGCACAAGGTCTCATCCTTGGCGAGCAAATTTCTTTCTCCCTCAGACCAAACAAACCATAGGTCCCCAGATCCGAGCTACAAATGCTCGATTCCCACTAGGGATATGTATGCAAGATCCACGATCTTTGCGAGCACAATAATAACAAACACTAGGATCCCACATAATCTATCCTTCTTAAAATCCCAAAGGAGAAACTTTCCCAATCATAGAAATAACAATTAAAACACACAAACATATCAAACATATTCATATATAAAGCTATAGATAACTATATATATTTAGGGTGCTCCATCTATTCCTTTATATAACAAACCCCTTACTCGAATCTCCCCAATGCGTTGCCTAGTTTGCGCTAGTCGTTACGCATATCAAAATCAATTGAGGGTATTAATGCTTTCCCTTTTCATAATCATTAAATCATCTTTCTTGTGTTGAAAATAATAAAGCTTGATGCTCATGCATCTTTATAAACAAATCAAAAGAGTAAATCGTTTGAGCAAAATCAATTCATATTCGATCCTCAGCCACTTTTAACGCGAACAGAAAATGGCGACTCTCTGGGAGTACGTGAAACTTTGATTTTGAAAAAAATGTGACTCTGCTCAAAAGCACCAAGCTTTTTGTTTTAAAAAAGGGTTAAGCTTTCATATGTGCATATGTTTGTTTTTCTTTATTGTGTGTTTTCGCGATTTCATCGATGGAAAGAAATCCTAACCGGATTTAAGAAACATTTTAAGATCTAGGTGGGGTATTAACTCGTGAGAAGTCTCAAGATTTACAAAGTTAATATCCCTCTCTGGAGGTTTTCTTGGGGTATTTGTGTTTAGCAAGTATTTGCGAAGACATTTTGCTTTCAAGGAACTTGGGTCGAGTGGTCAGAGAACACATAACCCATCCCGCCATTTAGGATGTAGTGCGAGATTATTCGGGCATAAGCCTAGAGTAATTGTCATGCGAGACTACGATCAAAGTAGTTTCTCTTGAAAAATATTATTGGACCATCGAGTATTCAACAAACCGATAATATTTCAAAGAGGAGTGTTGAGCTGATTATCGAGAACCCGCTTCACGATGAATAAGCCCTTAGAACTTAACCACGTTGATTCTTATCGTTGGCCTCATGCTCGTGACTTCGAACGTTTGACCGTGTGTATAACTACTAACCATGTTTGCCGCATTCATGCATTCATTCAAAAAAAAGAAACTTTATTTCTCTTCCCATTTCCAAAGAATTTAGAGATTTTTCTTTGTAAAATATTTTAGGTTAGAGTGATGGACGTCAGAGGAAGATTCACCAAGAGATACAGTTTTAGAATTCCTGATGTAGGAAAGTTGAAAGAGTTAGCATCCTTGGTAGAAGATCCCTCGGATTTCAGAAAACGCTATGGAACTCTTTTAACTATTCTGAATACTAACGTTGATGAAGGACTTCTCAAAACTTTCATTCAGTTCTACGATCCAGTCTATCGCTGTTTCACTTTCCCTGATTATCAGTTGATGCCTACTTTGGAAGAGTACGCACACATCCTAGGTATCTCAGTATCGGACAAAGTGCCTTTCAATGGTTTGGAAGCTATTCCTAAGTCACCAGTCATTGCAACGATGACTCATTTAAAGAAATCTGAGATAGACAAAAACCTAACTACCAGAGGAAAACTCTTAGGACTAACTTCAAAGTTCCTAATGAAGAAGGCTCTCAAATTCTCTGAAGCCGGTAGCATGGTAGCCTTTGAAGCTATTTTAGCTTTACTCCTCTATGGATTGGTGTTGTTTCCCAACGTCCCAAATTTCGTTGATATCAACGCCATAAGGATCTTCGATTGGAAATCCTGCCCCATCTACTTGGTGACACGTCGCCTCTATTCATCATAGAAATCGTCAAGGAGACGGAACTATCGTGTGTTGTGTACTTTTTCAAATGGATTACCTCACACTTGCCTAAATCTCCTATCTTCCGCGAAAACAAAGATGAATGGCATTGGTCTCAAGACTCGTGTCTCTTACAAACGATTTATATCCATTGGTATACCTTGGCAGACAATGAGATGGAAATCATTGAGAGCTGTGGAGAATTTGCCAACGTACCTCTCATCGGTACGAAAGGAGGAATTAACTACAACCCATTCCTGGCGAGACGTCAACTCGGATACGCAAACTCTAGTAAACCCCTTGGTTTTACAGTAGAGAGTTATTTCTATCACGAAGGAGAAGATTCCCAAGGATTGAAGGCTAGAATGATTAGAGCTTGGCATCACATCCGAAAGAAAGAAAAAGGTAAGGCGAAGAATTGTGTAGCCATGGAAACCTACACTTCTTGGGTAAAGAAAAGAGCAAAGGAATTTCGAATGCCTTACGCTTATGAAGAACCCATGTTCTCAACCGCTTCCAAATTAACAATTTTTCCTGTCAAAACTATGGGAGAATACCAAGAAGCTTTGGCCAAAATGAGGTTTGAAAAAGAGGCTTTGGAAAACAAGTTCCTTAAGACTAATCTTGAGAATGAGAAGCTCAAGAAGCAAGTTAAAGATCATGAAAAGACGCTTTATTTCCAGGATGAATGGCTCATGGAGAAGGATGAAAAAATTCGTCAGAAAGATAACGCAATCCAGAGATACGTCAAAGAAAGGAAAAGAAAGCTTGAGGAAATGACAACCAGAGATCCTGCTCCCGACAAGTGGAAGAAAGTCATTAGCAAGCTAAAATCCGAGAAAGCTGAACTGAAAGCTCACTATGGGAAAGAAATCCTGAAGTTGAAGCTGCATCAAGCCTTTGGATCTTCATCCGACGAGGACAATTAGTTTAGTTTAGTTTGTAATTTTTATCATTTATTTTATCATTTGTGTGAGCAATGCTCCAAAAAAAAAACAATATTGTTGTAATCTACTTTCATTAATTAATAAATTCGTGTTTTCCATCCAAATATTTGCCAGAAATTTCTCTTTTAGCATAAATTCTTTGGAAATTTTTCTTTACAATCATAATCATGCATCATACTTTGCATTTTGAGTCTATTGTCTAGAGTCTGATATTTGAACAGTTTCAACAAATAGGAAAAGATCGCCAAGCTGTCGCGTCTTAGAGTTTCTCGACCGCGTCCACAGCCAACTCGAACGTACGATACAAGATCAAAAAGAAGAAAAGTAATGGAAGGTTTTGAACAAGAGAATGTTGAACTTCGTAGTACAGTAACAACACTGCAAGAAGAAGTGGAGAGACTCACGTCTTTGGTCAACTCATTGGCCGTAGCGCAAAGTCAACAAGCAGCATCGAGCAGTCAAAACCAAGCAGCGATTTCAGAAGACACTACTACTCCAGTTTCAGCTGTCGCAGTCAGTAGTTCACCTTTCAGCATGCCAGAAGGCTATCCATGGGGCATGCCTTTCAACTTTGGCATCGGATTTCGCCAACCGACTTCTCAAGTGCAAACAACCACGCTTGAAATACCTACTTTGCAGCAAAACTCTACATTTACCCCGCAACGTGGAGTAACTCTTCCACAAGTAACAATGCCGGTTTCTCAACCAATTATGACGAACTCAGCTTCCGTAGTGCACACTACCATAGACGAAGAAGTTCACCATACTCCAGGCAATAACACGAATTCCCGTGGCTCGATAGAGAATCTCCAGGAACAACTTCTCAAAATGCAGCTTGAAATTAAAACAATTCGTGGAAAAGAACTGTTTGGGAAAAACGCCCAAGATCTATGCTTAGTTCCCCGCGTAAGGATACCTGCAAAATTCAAAGTCCCTGACTTTGAAAAGTACAAGGGAAACTCCTGTCCACAAAGTCATCTCACGATGTATGCCAGGAAAATGTCTACATACAACGACGATCACCAGTTGTTAATCCATTACTTCCAAGATAGTCTCACCGGTGCCGCACTGAAGTGGTACATGGGATTAGACAGCGCAAGTATCCAAACATTCAATGACTTAGGTGAAGCCTTTGTACAACAATATAAGTTCAACTTGGATATGGCTCCCGATAGGGATCAACTCCACTCCATGTCTCAAAAGGAAAAAGAGACATTCAAAGAATATGTGCAACAATGGAGGGAAATTGCTGCCCAAGTCAACCCACCACTGGAAGAGAAAGAGATGACTAAGGTATTCTTAAACACTCTTGGCTCATTCTACTACGAGCGAATGATCGCTAGCGCTCCCGGAGATTTCACCGAGATGGTAAGCATGGGAATGCGATTAGAAGAGGGGGTTCGAACCGGACGCCTAACCAAGGAAGCAGGATCTTCTAGTGGAACAAAGAAGGTTGGAACCGCCAAGGAAAAGGAACATGACATAGGAATGGTATCCCGAGGAAACCGCGAAGAATGTCATTCAACAACGATGTAGCGCCATAGCGCCCGTCAACACAAGTCTAAACACGTGAATTGCTCCGCAATTTCAACAAAATCAACAAACTCAACACCGCCAATGTGCTCAATAGTTTAACAACCAAATCGGCGCCTCGGGTCACGCATTCGCCCAATTCCAATGACGACATAGAACTTTACCTGCGCTAATAGAAAGGAATCGGATATGACAAGGTCACCACCTCCTTCCCGAAAAATTGCCGTGGTGGTACAAAATGACGATCTTGCCCTTTTCACCAAGGGCACCGTGCCATGATCCCGAGCATTGCATAGCGTTGAAAGCGTATGCAGAGGTTAGTGAAATCTAATCTTCTTTCTTTAGAAATACAAATCCAAATGTGCAAGCAAATCCACTTCCCCATAGTGGACATGCGGTGAATCTGATGCTAAGAAATACGGATAGGTATCTTGTCACAGATGTGAACCTGATCAGAGGAAACTTAGTACATCTCCATGAAGCATACAGTGCAATGGGAGCTTTCACTAAGCACGATTACGCAGCTTGCAACATTTGCTACAAGAATACTCAAGGATGTCCCACCATAAGAGCAGACATTCAGCGATTGTTAGATATCGGTGACCTACAGATCTACAGAAATAGAGATGACCATGACGTAAATACAGTAGGGCATTTTCCGCATGAGCTTTTAGTCACAGATATCAACTCGAAAAATCCCGAAGTAAACGTTATCATCCCTTGTTTCAATGTACCCAAACATGTGGAGATTGAATACAACGGTTCCAACGTCCAGGGTCTCCTTTGGTGATTTGCCTACCCGGTCTTGTTCCATACAGTTCTACCAAAGAAATTCCTTACCAATACAATGCAACCCTGATAGAGGATGGGAAGGAGAAACCCATGCCTACTCTTCCAGCTAATGTCAACATAACAGAAATAGGACGAGTGACACGAAGTGGACGCGTACACACCCTGTTGCCACCAAGACCGCTTGCAGCTCCTGTTGTTAGACAAAATCCAGTTAACATATCTTCCGAGAATCCTGCAACGATTCCCGCTGTTAACCCAAGCACAAATGTTGATCCTCCTGATAGAGCCAACGTCAACGCAGATTTTGATGAGATACTGAAATTAATCAAGAAAAGCGAATACCGAGTCGTGGATCAGCTGATGCAGACTCCCTCCAAGATTTCAATACTGTCTCTACTATTAAACTCCGAAGCTCACCGAGAGGCTTTAATGAAAGTATTAGACCAAGCCTATGTAGACCATGATGTGACTACAGACCAGTTTGGAGGTATTGTCGCCAACATAACAGCTTGTAATAATCTAAGTTTCGTGATGAGGAACTTCCGTAAGAAGGAAAGATCACAACTTGGCCTTGCACATCTCGATGATTTGCCAATCAGATTCCCTGTCCAATGTATTGGTAGATACTGGTTCATCTTTGAACGTGATGCCAAAGACGACACTTGCTCGTTTGACTTACAAAGGGACACCAATGAAGTTCAATGACATAGTAGTAAGAGCTTTCGACGGGTCAAGGAAGTCAGTTATTGGGGAAGTAGATCTCCCGATGACAATTGGTCCGCACACTTTCCAAATCACTTTCCAGTCATGGACGTACCCGCTATTGTCTACTAGGAAGACCTTGATCCACGAGGCGGAGCAGAATTCTCTCCATCGAAACTAAAATTCACAGAAATGGAAAGTTGGTGACCATCAGCGGTGAACAAGCTTTGCTTGTAAGCCATTTGTCCAGTTTCTCTTTCATTACAGCCAACGACGTTGAAGGGACACATCTCCCCGAACATCCGTTAGAAGAGGAATCTACCAGCAAAAACAGATCATTTATCTCTTCGTATAAAGAAGCAGCACAGATAGTAAAAGATAACAATGCTGAAGGTTGGGGACAAGTAATCAAACCCAACAACAAACAAAAGTCGGACTCGGGTTCACACCCGTATTCTCCAAAGACAAGCAAAAGGATGAAGCACTTCGTCCAATTAAAGAAGTATTCAATAGTGGGGGTTTCTTAAACCCTGTTCTCCAAGAGGTTAGCGTTGTCACCATCGAAGATGATGAAGATGATCCCTCTGAATCTGAAGAGTGGAGCACTTATTTAAACAACCAATATGTGTCTCAAGAGGAATTACGCCGATCGATCAATTCAAAGACATGTCCTTGCATGACATGAAAATCCACCGTCCCTTCCAAGTTTGGGATACCTTGGGAGAACCAAGCGGCAAATTTGATTACATGGTAAAATATACTGCGCCATAAAGCTCGAGAATCAGAATTGAAGATATCCAGCCCACTGGATGGGGTGATTCTTTCGAGTACCCTAGTCAACCAGAGGAGGTGTACTCATCTTCTCAATCTAATCACCAATCGAGATCCCAAATGAAGATCTCGCTTAACACGCCTGTGGAATTCACTAAACCAGATCCACTACATCAACATGATCATCAAGATCGGAGTATGATTCAGATACGGCGGAAAGTGTCGCCAACGAGTCTCTTCACTCGTAAGATTGGAGGATACATCCCGAATTCAACGCAAAGATCAACAGAAGCACATATATCCCATACTTCTCGATCTGCTCATCGTCAAGAAGCTTTAGCAAGACAAAAGGCAAGGTCTCGTCCGAATCTTCAAACCTGCCCACCAACCACCAAAGTTTACTCAAGGGTTAAACCAAGTGGAAAATTACCCGAATACCTCGACTTCCAAGGAGTTCGCCATTACTGGAAACCTGTTGAAGTTTGGACTAACGCTCCTAGTTCTAAGTAGTTTATCTTTGCTTTTGTTTTGAACTCTCACTTCGCCCAAAGTGAAGAGATGTTTTATAGGGTTTAGCTTTTAAATAATTTCTCTTTGTCTTGCCCAAGACAAATGAGTTTGTATTTTAGGGCCCTGTTTCATATTGTGAATCATAAATAAAATGCGTTGTTTTGATTCCACACTTTGTGTTTATTTTCATTTTACCCTTTCTTGGAAATGATAATCCTAAAAAAAACATAAAAAAAAAAATCTTCAAAAAAAAAGAAGAGAATAATAAAATTTTTTAATCTGCATACACTTTCACATTAACTTTTTCAAAAAAAAATGATGAGGAGTTAATTAATCAAACATAAATCAAATATGCAGATTAAACAGATGGACAAATCCATTGAAAGCAATAACTCTATGCTCTCTCCCAACTCTGAAATCCCCTGTGAAGTCGCCGAGGAGGAAGTTAAAGAAGAGATCCCATATGAGATTTCTCGATTACTTAAGCACGAGGAAAGAATCATTCAACCTCACAAAGAGCCCCTAGAAGCAATCAACTTAGGTTCTGAGGAAGACAAAAAAGAAGTAAACATTGGAGCTTCACTCGACAGCAACGTTAAGAGCAGACTGATAGATCTTCTCAAAGAATATGTTGATGTGTTCGCTTGGTCCTACCAAGACATGCCAGGGTTAGATACCAGCATCGTGGAACATCATTTGCCATTAAAGCCAGAGTGTCCACCAGTTAAGCAAAAGCTGAGAAGAGTTCACCCTGATATGGCTGATAAAATCAAAAGGAAGTTCAAAACAACGACGCAGTTTCCTCGTACTGAATATCCTCAATGGCTAGCCAACATAGTACCGCTCCAAGAAAGATGGAAAGGTCGAATGTGTGTTGACTACGGGACTTAAACAATGCAAGTCCGAAGACGATTTCCGCCACCGATATTGACATGCTAGTGGATAACACCGCAAAATTCAACGCCTTTTCCTTCATGGACGGTTTCTCGGTTACAATCGATCGAATGGCTTCCAAGACATGGAGAAGACATCCTTCATCACGCCATGGGGAACTTTTGCTACAAAGTAATGCCGCTTGATTAAAGAATGTCGGTGCAACTTACCAAAGGGCTATGACTACTCTCTTTCATGACATGATGCACAAAGAGATCAAGTCTACGTGACGACATGATAGCAAAGTCCGACATCAAGAAGAGCATATAGACTATCTCTTAAAGTTGTCTCAACGACTAAGGAAATTTCAACATCAATCCTAACAAATGCACCTTTGGGATAAGATCCGAAAACTCCTAGGTTTCATCGTCACCAAAGAGGTATTGAAGTTGACCGACAAAGTCAAGGCTATTCAAGAAATTCCTACGCCACATACGGAAAAGCAAGTAAGAGGATTTCTTGACGATTGAATTACATCTCCGATTCATCTCTCAAATGATGCTACCTGGGCCGATATTCAAACTTCTCCAAAGATCAAAAGGTTGTGTGGACGATTGCCAAAAAGTGTTTGACAAGATCAAGGAATACCGTCGAACCACCAATACCGATCCCTCCAAAGGAAGACCGCTAATCATGTACCTTACCATACTAGAAGAGTCCATGGGTCGTGCTTGGACAGAAGATGAAACCGTAAGAAGGAGCATGCCATCTACTACTTGAGTAAAAGTTCACGATCGTGAAACTCGTTACTCCATGCTCGAAAAACATGTTGCGCTTTGGTATGGGCTTCAAAACGCTCCGCCAAGACATGATCAATCATACGACTTGGTTAATCTCCAAATGGATCCAATCAAGTACGCCTTTGAAAAGCCCGCTTTAACGGAAGAATTGCTCGATGGCGATGCTATTATCCGAATATGACATCCAAGACGCGCCAAAAGCGGTCAAAGGAAGCATTCTCGCCGATCACTTGGCTTATCAGCCGCTCAACGAATACCAATCTCTCAAATTTGACTTCCCTGACGAGGATGTTATGTACTTAAAGATGAAAGATTGTGACGAACCACTGCCCGGTGAAGGTCCCGATCCGTAATCTAGATGGGGCTTAATTTTTGATGGAGCATTAACTTTATGGCAATGGAATTGGGCGTCATCATCACTCCCGAGGGTTCTCATATCCCGTTTTCCGCCAGATTGCTGTTTGATTGCACCAACAACATCGCAAAATACGAAGCTTGCATCATGGGTATCGAAGAAGCCATCGACTTAAGGATCAAAATCCTTGACATATATGGAGACTCAGCCCTTGTGATCAATCAAATCAAAGACAAGTATGAAACTCATCATCTTGGTCTGATTCCCTACAGAGATTATGCAAGACGTTTGTTGACTTTCTTCAACAAGGTTGAACTGCATCATATCCCTCGAGATCAGAACCGAATGGCAGACGCCTTGGTCACTTTATCTTCCATGTTCAAAGTCAACGATTGGAGTGATATGCCTAAAATCCGCATCAGACGCCTTGAAAGACCTGCGTATGTATTCGCAACTGAAGCAGTCTTTGATGATAAACCGTGGTTTTACGACATCAAACGTTTCCTTCAAACACGAGAGTACCCACTCGGGGCATCGTACAAGGATAAGAAAACCCTAAGGAGGCTTTCAAGAAACTTCTTCCTCAATGAAGATGTGCTATACAAAAGAAACTTCGACATGGTTCTCGCTTCGATCGACAAAAGCGCATACGATCATCCATGAAGTGCATGAAGGGTCCTTTGGAACCCATTCAAATGGACATGCAATGTCCAGAAAGATCCTAAGAGCAGGATACTATTGGATAACAATGGAATCCGATTGCTGTAAACACGTCAAAAGATGTCACAAGTGCCAGATCTACGCAGATAAGATCCATGTGCCACCGACTTACTCAACGCTCTCTCCTCTCCATGGCCTTTCTCCATGTGGGCATTGACATGATCGGATGATCGAACCAAAAGCGTCCAACGGACATCGCTTTTCTAGTGGCTATTGATTACTTCACCAAATGGGTCAAGCATCTTACGCCAACGTCACAAGAAAAGTGGTTGTGAGGTTCATCAAGAACAACCTCATTCGCGATATGGAGTTCCAAGCAAGATCATTACGCATAATGGATCGAACTTGAACAACAAAATGATGAAGGAACTGTGAGGAATTCAAGATCGAGCATCATAACTCGTCTCCTTACCGCCAAAGATGAACGGCGCTGAAGCGCCAAAAGAACATCAAGAAGATCGTTAAAATGGTCATCACTTACAAAGACCGGCACGAAATGCTACCATTTGCTCGCATGGGTATCGTATTGACGCACTTCAACAGGGCAACTCCTTTTCTCTAGTATACGGCATGGAAGCGGTTCTCGTAGAAGTTGAGATTCCGTCAATGAGAGTTCTCATGGAAACTAAGTTATCCGAGGTGAATGGTGTCAGCGATACGACCAATGAACTTAATCGAAGAAAAGCGCCTGACCGCTCTGTGTCACGGACAATTGTATCAAAGAAGAATGAAGAAAGCTTTCGACAAAAAGGTCCGACCTCGTGAATTCCGAGAAGGCGACCTCGTGCTTAAAAAGATTCTGTCTTTTCAACCAGATTCTAGGGGCAAATGGACTCCTAATTATGAAGGCCCATACATCGTCAAAAGAAGCTTTTCTGGCGGTGCTATGACTCTCACAACCATGGACGGTGACGAACTCCCATATCCTGTGAATGTTGATGCAGTCAAGAAATACTTTGTCTAAAAGAAAAATAAAAGAACAGCTCGGTAAGTCGAAAACCTGAAAAGGGCGGATTAGGCAAAAAAGAGCGTCTCGGTGGATTGAAAACCTGAAAAGGCGGTCCAGGCAAAAATTAGAGACAATAAACAGAAATTATCCTGATAGATTGAAAACCTTAAAAGGAAATCTAGGCAAAAATAAGGATACAAAATGACAAAGTAATCAGATCATCCATTAATTTGAAGAATCTTCCATCAACGGATCTTCAATCAAATCTTCTGAAGCAACAAGCACAGTGGGAATTCAAAGTTGTTAGGGATAATAGTGGTTATTTACTTTCAATGTAGCCTTTTCCCAATAAATTATCATTTCCAACTCTTGTAAATAGCTCATGGAATCACGCCTTTGGCTGATTACCATTCTATCAATAAATTTGAAACTTGTGCCTTTTGTTTGTAATTCTTGCTTTATGCTATTTTTCAAAACAACGCTTTTTATTGTGAAAATCACTTTTTGAAACTAAAATGGTTTTAAATGAATTTTTACTTCAAATTTTTGAAATAAAAGCAAAATTTTCCTTTGAACTCTGAATATAGAAAGAACTTCAACAGTTTTTCAATCTCCGAAGGATAGAATGGCTGCTACAGAAGTCTTCTCCTCAGCAGAAATTATCAAAGGACGGTATTCTTATAAAAAAAAAGGGAATTCCCAGCAAAGTTGCCAATGAAATGCCTTTCTCCGAAAGTTTAAAGCATGCAACTCAGATCCTTCATCAGCAACGTCTACACCATTGCTGCGGATATTGTTAAGTATTTGTTCGAACTGTGACGTGGTCCTTTTCCCAAACACCTCTTTAGTATTTTGTCAAGTATTGTCAGCATGCACATGACATTCATAACATTCATGACATTCATAACATTCATGACATTCATAACATTCATGACATTCATACATAATAGCATCATTTTTGCATTTTTGCATTTCTCAAAAAATGTTTGCTTCCATATCACTGGTTTAAATCACACTTATTCATGTAGGTTTGATCATATCCCCAGTAGATTATCCCAAAGTAGAGAAATACTTTTTTTTTCTCTACCACATTCCCCAGCTGAGATCATTCCTCATTGGGAACAATGTCTTGATTGACTTTTTCTTTCCAGTTCGTTCCTGGATAGAACCCTGTCTATAATCAACAAAGCAATAAGCAATAGCCTCATCATTTGAGACCGCTTATTTCTTTTTCATTCTTAAACTTGTCATGAAAGTTTGTTCTTCTCAACAAAGTCAAATCAAGACTGTACGAGAAATTCACCAGCAGTTGTCTTTCTGTTTAAAAAGAAAACCTGTGTCTTCCGATCAAAATGCTCGCGTCTTCTCAAAAGAGAGATCCTCAGCAAGATTTTATCCAAGAAAGTAGAAACTCATTTGAGTTCTGTTTCTTTCACTGTCTGTTATTCACAAGGCTGAATACTCAGTGATATGTCTCAAGATTTACCTTGTTATAGTTATCACTTCATTGATAATTGGTAATATCTTCAGAGCTCCTTTGAGATCTGTTTCCATCCTTGTCTGTTATTCACAAGGCTGAATACTCAGTAATATTTCTCGAGATTTACCTTGTTATAGTTATCACTTCGCTGATAATTGGTAATATCTTCAAAACTCATTTGAGTTCTGTTTTTCTCACTGTCTGTTATTCACAAGGCTGAACACTCAGAAAACTTTTCAAAGATTTACCTTATTATAGTTATCACTTCGCTGATAATTGGTAATATCTTTATAACCTGTTACCATAAACTATCACAAGGCTGATAATTGGTAATATCATTTTCATTTACCTTAAACATTGTCACAAGGCTGACAGAAGGTAATCTCTTTGTTTCCAAAGTGAAACAGACATTCACATATTTTATGAATCTCTTTTCCCCAGCGAGACATATTGCTTGTTTCTCAACAAACAGGATCCTCTTTTCTTAAACAGATCGACTCATCCTCACAATTTTTTCCCCACCATGTCATTTCTTTGATATCATCTCGGTGAAACTTTTTACAATCATTTTTGCATCACTCTCATCTTTTGGTATCTTAGGTCCAAAATTTGCGTATTCTGATATTTAAGTCTCTCTACACCTATCAAAACAAAGATATTCATCTTCATCTCACAGGTTAAAGAAACTTAAATAGGGGCATCTGTCATACCCCAATTTTTTACCTAATATACCACCTTACATTTGCATCATTGCATCACTAACGATTCGTAATGATTAATCGGTGTAGCATTCACAGGTCAAATTTAGGGTTTCACCAAATTTTCATCTGATTCAAGAGGAAAGAAATTAGGGTTTGAGTCTTACTCACCTCATTTGATCTATCTTGATCAAATCATCAACCTCTGATCATCAGATATCCAACTTTTCTCATTGATCAATCGAGGATCGACCAATTAGGGTTTTGATCGAGCATGAGTATTCTCTGATTTTTTGAGCAAGGAATGACTTTCTTGGTTAGAGATTGATCATTATATCTTAGATACAACATGTTGACCTAATTTCTGGATTCAAAACATCACAGAAGTTCACAGACTTCATCAGTCAATTTCTAGATCATCTGATGAAAATTCATCTGCACAGAAAAGTCAAACTTTGACTTTTGGTCAACTTTTTCAAGACAAAACTTTTTCCAACATCAAAATACTTCAAATGATCCATCATGATCATAAAAAATCAAAGAATTTGAAAAAGTCAACAAAAAGTCAAAATTTTCAACACTTAGAAAAATTTCTAAGTGTTAAAATTTTGTACTTTTTCCAAACTTCATGGCATTTTTTCACATAGTTCCACTTTGATTTGGAAAAAACTCAAAACATGAAAGTTGTAGCCCTTGAAACAAGCTTTCGAAAATGTCCAAGAACTCTCAAATCCATGGAGTCTAGCTATACTTTTGAAATTGAAACATAAGGCTCCATAACCATGGTTTTCAAAGTTCAAAACTTCAAATTATAGGTCATTTTGTGATTTCTTCTTCTAGAACACTTGCCACCTTGCCAAATTGAGTTTAGAGCTGATAAATATCAGCTAGAGATAATTGTGGAAAGATAAGATCAAATTGAGATTTTAACACATGGTGAAAAAAGGAAGTTTTCTTTTCCTTTTGCAAAATGTCTTTCTTGCCCTTTAAGGCAACTTTGAATTACCAATGCCATGTACTTGTGCCTAACATTTCAGAATCATTGGCCTATAAATAGAGGCATCCTTTTCAAGATCAAACACACCAAAGCCATGCAAGCACATGCTTTCTCTTTACTTTCTTGAAATTTAAGAAACATAATGCATTTTGAGAAAACTTGCAATTTTTGAAAATTAGTGAAAACCATGAAAAGTTTTGGTGTCAAACACATTTCATAATCAATATATAACTTGTTTGAAGCTTAAGATTAACACAAATCAAGCTGAAACTCAGAATTACATGCCATGCTTCTAAAACTTGCAAAACTGCCATAACCATCGAATTTGGAGTTTGGTTTGAGCAACTTGAGTTTTGATCACTTGAACATCATCACCATACATCATATGAATGATCCAGACCCTTAACTTCCATCTGTAACAACTCTAACATCAAAATCCAGTTTCCATTTTGAGCTTATGCAGGTGGACTTGGGTAGCACGATCCAGGTTGATTCAAGGAGAGCAGACCATCCTCACACCTTCCACATAGGCCGTTGGTGCTATAACAATCATAAAATCAGTTCTGGAAACACTCCAACACCATCTTCGATCTCAGCTTGAACAGGTAAGAACTTGAAACTAGAACTCCATGATTCCTTGCATTTAAACGAAAAAACTCTTGGCCATTTGTTTTCTGCACCTAACACGATCCTTAACCCTCAATCAATTGGAATAATCATCCATCATACATCATTTCAATTAGAATTTCCAGTTCTAGGGTTCTTCACGTTTTCCAGAAATTCAACCATGTTAAACCAAAAATAAATGAAATTAACAATTACCATCATGTTCCTTGTTAAAATTCGAGCAACTTTCATGTTTACAACTTTCAAAATCATTGAGAAACAAGAAAGTTACAAAATCAAAGGATTGAAGAGGATGAAGAACAATTCGCGCGTGTTCTTGGTGTTTTTTTTTTCAAATTTAAATTTTCCAATATAATATTAACACGTGTTTTGATTCAAATACACGAATGAACTCTTGTCCCAGCGGTTGCCAGCTCGCTCGTAGATCACTTTGCCACGTAACCACCCATCAGGTCCTGGGTTCAAGCCTCCCATGGACCATTTTTTTCAAACTTTTCATATTTTCTTCATGTTTTTTCACAAACTTTAACATTTTTTTAACCAATCAAAACTCCTCATTTTGAGGTGATTTTTTGTACACTTGTCAATAAATATATCTATTTTATGATAGTGCAAAAATTTTCAGAAAAAACTTTCATCTGATTATGTTTTAATCGAACCGAAAACGACACTTCAGGCGCTTTTTAAAACCACTTTAAAAGGTGAATTTTTCAAACTTTCGACTTCCGATTCTTTTCAAAACTTCTCATGAGTAAACCTCACATTTCAAAACACTTTCAAAATCATTTCTTCAAAACTTTTTCATCAAACTTACATCTTTTTACCATGATCGATCCGATTTAAACGATAAAACCGAATTCGTTTTCTCTCGAATTTCTCAATCGATCATGGGCCTCCCTCACGGTGTAAGTCCCAAAAATATTCTTTTATGTACATAATTATTTCTTTGTACATATCAAACTCTCTTCAGATACATACAAATTTTTATCTGTACATAATACAGGTACTTTTTATATTCAAGTATAGACAAACTTCGATTGTTTGTTTTCACTTCACTTGTGTATACACAAACCAACATTCTTTTATGTACATACATACTTTCCTTGTACATATCAAATTATTTTTATATTCATACAAATCTTTGTCTGTACATAATACAGATACTTTTCACAGATAAACTTCGATCATTCGTTTCGTTTCAGATATATATCAATACCATTGGTATTGAAAGGAGCATTATTCCCTGTGAAACTGCTTTTAAACCAATGGGCCACCCTTATGGTGTAAGTCCCAACCCTCCTATGTACATCCATCTTTGTCTGTACATAAATACTCGTTCGTGTACATATTTGCTTCCTTGTACACATTCAAACTAGCAAATAATCAAGTCACGCTCGTTTCAAACGTTCGTTTCACAAACACTTGTTTATATTTCACAAATCATAAACTCTTGTAAATAAACATCATGCATTGTTTATATTTCCTTCATAAACTCCTGTGAATACATATCACACACACACTTGTTTATACAACTATCTAGTTATAATATAACAACTAGTCTAACCAATAGGTTCCCCACAGTTGTAGCCTCCTCTTGGGCTTTATACAAGATAACTCTCCCCACAGAGTTTAGCCTCCTCTTGGGCTTTGTACAAGGAAACTCATTCATCTGAGTTTAGCCTCCGCTTAGGCTTCATATAAAACGCACTCCCTTGTTGAGTTAGCCTCCTCTTGGGATTCGTTCAAAAGAACTCCTTATTAAGTTTAGCCTTCTCTTGGGCATCATACAATGAAAGAGACCACAAAATCACTTAACAGCCTCCTATTGGGCTTCCAATACAAAGAATCACCCGCGATAGGATAGAACCCTGAGAGTATAATTTCCCGGTGAAATTGCTCTTAATTCTAAAAGGATGGTTTCCCGGTGAAATCCCTTTAAAGCAAAAGCCAACCATACCCTATAGCTTCCTCTTGAGCTTCATACAAGGACCCTCGATGACCCTCGGAATGCCTCCTCTTGGGCTTACAATACAACGACCCATGGGCTTCTTAAAAGCATCCCTTAATCCAATCAAATTTCTCCTCGAGATTTAGACATCTATCATCTCTATGGAAGAAGTATCTCATCTATCACATCACATACAGTCAAAAAACTTTTTCAAAACTCTTTTCAAACAGAAACATCTCTTGATCTGTAAGTGGTAACGCTTGTACACTCAAGCAAAACACCCAATGCTTACAGTTAAAAGATTCAGTCATTTTTCAAACATCTTTCTTAAACATGTAAGTGGTAACGCTTGTATACTCAAGCAAAACACCGATAGCTTACGACGAAATATTTTCAATCAACTTTCAAAATGTATGTGATGAAATAGATTAGATACATTTTTCATTAAGATGACATTCGTCTGTGTGTCTTACTAACATTCTGTTGCTTCCACTAGCATAAGTGGGAACTACGATTGCTCTGACTTTCTCAACATCCTTTTGAGAATACGTAGGCACAAGGTCTCATCCTTGGCGAGCAAATTTCTTTCTCCCACCAAACAAACCATAGGTCCTCAGATCCGAGCTACAAATGCTCGATTCCCACTAGGGATATGTATGCAGAAGATCCACAAATCTTTGCGAGCACAATAATAACAAACACTAGGATCCCACATAATCTATCCTTCTTAAAATCCCAAAGGAGAAACTTTCCCAATCATAGAAATAGCAATTAAAACACACAAACATATCAAACATATTCATATATAAAGCTATAGATAACTATATATATTTAGGGTGCTCCATCTATTCCTTTATATAACAAACCCCTTACTCGAATCTCCAATGCGCGTGCCTAGTTTGCGCTAGTCGTTACGCATATCAAAATCAATTGAGGGTATTAACATCTTTCCCTTTTCATAATCATTAAATCATCTTTCTTGTGTTGAAAATAATAAAGCTTGATGCTCGCATCTTTATAAACAAATCAAAAGAGTAAATCGTTTCGAGCCAGAGAATCAATTCATATTCGATCCTCTAGCGCGTCACCTTTTAACGCGAACAGGATTTTCCCGTCAAAAATAATCATAAAATACCCGACAAGCTGAGAGATATGCCTTCCAGAGCACCCGAAACGCACTAAAAACCTAAAATTCACTTTATTAAGAAATAAGCAAATAAATTCTTTTCTTGACGAAATGACCTCCGATATGAACAGATATACTGGAGAATAAATTGATATGATCCCAATGCTCATGGAATCAAACCAAAATAGATTTCTGACCGGAAAATCTTGTGATAGCCATACGAACAAAAAAATATCGATTTTTGGCTCAAAATGATCTGAGATAGCCGAAACGCCCAATTTCTTCCAGAAATTATGGTACTTGGAACCTGGTAACCATGTGATGAATGATATGCATGTATATGCCTGAATGTTTATGATAATGTGATTATAAGGCAAAAACTTTAAAATGAAGAGGGTAAATTTTGGGGTACAACAATCAAATAGAAAAATCAAATATCGCGCTAGAAACCGGTTTCCCAAAACCTGGAAACCAGTTTCTCCTACTGAATGTCAATTTTGGAAACAAAAACACGAGACAGAAACCGGTTTCCCCAAACATGGAAATCGGTTTCCTCTTCAAAACAACAAATTTCCAGAACTGCAGAAATGACTTTTCCAAATAAGTTGTTTTCCAAAATAGCTTTCAGAAGCTACCAAACTGCACTTAACTTATATCTAATATCTAATACACCACCTTAAATCAAATGTTCAACATTCTTCACGCTAGCTCAAACTCCTCACAAGCCTCTTGAACACTTCATTTGTCACCCCTTTCGTCAACAAATCCGCAAGTTGTTCTTCTCTTCGACAATAAGCTAGCTTCAACTTTCATACACAGACCAATTCCCTCAAGTAATGCAATCTCATCTTTATTGTCCAACTCCCATAGCAGATTCATCAGCCACACAGCCTAACATGTACACATCAATGCAGCGATATACTCGACCTCACAAGAAGAGAGTGCCACCACATGTTCTTTTTTAGAGCACCAAGAGATTGGAGCTCTACCGAACATAAAGACATAACCAGTTATAGACTTTCGATCATCTTTATCTCCGCACCAATTAGAATCTGTGTAACCAAGTAACTCGCAAAAGTTTCCCGTATCAGCTGTGGGAAAGAGAATTTCGCAGCCAAAAGTACCTTTGATGTAATGAAGGATCCTCTTAACTACTTCCAAGTGAGAAAACTTTGGTCTCTCCATGAATCTACTTGCAATACCGACACTATATGACAAATTTGGATGTGTATTACACAAGTAACATAACGATCCAATCGACATCCTATATTAAGTTGGATCCATATTTACCTCATCTTCACTCTTGGACAGCTGCGACCTTTCTTCAGCTGGTGTATTGGCAACAGTGCAATGCTCCATATCACAGTTTTTCAATATTTCAAGCGCATACTTTCTTTGATGCATGAGCAGTCCCAATTTTGACACTTGGAACTTTATGCCAACAAAGTAAGTCACGGTGCCAAGATCACTCATTTTAGGTTCTTCTATAATCTCACCTTTGAACTTGGAAATAAACTCTTCATTGCTACCCGTAAGCAATAGATTGTCCATGCATAAGCAAAGTATAATCACACATTTGCTTGCATCCGTTTTCACATAAACACCATGTTCGAATACACACTTCTCAAGCCGCCTCAATTAGAAAGGTAGTTATCGCTTTCTCCAAGCTCTAGGAGCTTGTTTCAAACTATAAAGTGCCTTCTTCAATTTATAGACTCTTACCTCTTGATTCTTCATCACAAAATCAGGGGGTTGTTCTGCACAGACTTCCTCAAGTGGACCATTCAAAAATGAAGATTTTACATCCATTTGATATATCGACCAATTTTTGCTATTGGCAATACCAACAACCAGTCGATCATCTATAATCTAGACACCAGAGCAAACACCTCATCATAGTCTATACCTTCTATTTGCAAGAATCCTTTCGCCACTAGTTGAGCCTTATGCTTGACAATCTTGCCTTTAGAATTTGTCTTCACTTTATAAACCTATTTTACTCTGATTGCCTTCTTTCGTTCTAGTAAATCAACCAGCTCTCAAGTATTATTTTCTCAATAGATTTTCATTGCACACACCCACTTTGAATCGCTTAATGCCTCCTATGTGCTCATCGGCTCAGATTTGGCCATAAGCGCAAAGTGTATAAGATCACCATCATTGTTAATCTCATTATCATAGAATACTTCCAAATCTTAAAGCCTTTGAGATAGACCACTACGCCTTTTTGGATGTATACTGGATTCACTATTTTCGACTTCAACTGACTGCTAAACTGGTTCTGTGGAATTCTAATTTTCTGCATTTTTTGGCGGAAACTGGTTTCCAGAATCAGGGCAACCAGTTTTTGCTTCTAAAAATTCAATCCTAGTAGCGTCAGTATGCAAGTATCGTTAGGGAAACCAGTTTCCTACTGTTGAGAAATCAGTTTCTGTTGCTGTCATGTGAATTTTTCTACTGTCATGCAGCCTCAGCTCGTCCACTACCACATCTCGACTAATCACAGTCTTCTTGCTACTCATTCTAAACAGTTTGTAGCCTCCGGTAGGATGATAACCAACTAGTAACATTACCTCTCCTTTCGAAGTTGACCCGGAATATGTCGACATGTTATTGAACCAAAAATCTTCAAATGACTCAAGCTCTGTTTATGACTAGACCATACCTCTTCCGGTGTCACTTTGTCCAGCTTCTTAGTAGGGCACCTATTCAACAAATAGGCAGTTATGGAAACCGCTTCACCCTAAAGTTCCTTCGGTAAGTTTTTCCCTTTTAACATGCTACAACCCATATTCATTATTGAGTGATTTCTTCTCTCGGTGACACCATTTTGCTGAGGTGTATAAGGTGTTATAAGTTCATGCACTATACCCTCATCATCACAATAATTCCCAAACTCACTTGGGATATATTCACCTCCTCCATCCATTTTGAGAATTTTCAACTTATGACCACTTTTTCGCTCTGCCATGGACTTAAAACATTTGAACACATCAAACACCTTATTCTTCCTTTTTATAAGATAAATCCACAACTTCCTATTAAAATCATCAATAAAAGTGACAAAGTACTTATTTGCACCATACGAGTCAACTTGCATTGGACCACACATGTCAGAATACACCACCTCAAGATGTTGTTTGGTCTTATGACTTGTATCCTTGCTTAAACTATTCTTGTGTTTCTTCCCTTGAACACACTCTTCACAAATATCAACAGGAAAATTGAACTTGGCAGTCCGGTAACCATCCCATTCCTTTGTAACGTGTCAAGGTCTCTAAAATTAAGGTGTCCAAGATGGTAGTGTCACAACCACTCATTACAAATTGTCGTTGTAGCAAGACACTTATGTTCTATTACTTTCAACTCTATCTTGAAGGTACCATTTGCAACCATGTGTGCTCTAAGGATTAAGACTCTTTGTTAGTCAAAAACATATAAAATCTTGTTTTCCATGCGAATTGTGTAATTCTTCTCAAGTAATTCGCCAATGCTCAAGAGATTACATTTAATTTTAAGAATGTATAACATATATTTTATCAAGGAATGAAACTCGTTCCTTTCATGATCAAGACATCACCCACACCGTCTACCGCTAAAGTGGTGCCATCCGCAAATTTGACTCTATTCTTTGTGGCTTGATTGATTTTCGCAAACCAATCTTTTCTACCCATCATATGAGTTGAATAACCAAAATCCAAGTACCACTCATCACTTCCTTGGACTCCATAACGAACGATTACCATTGCATTTCGCTCCAAATGTATTCCTGCAGCATTTTCTACACTACTGACACTGCTGTCCAACACCTTTCTAATGTCATAGTTCTCCTTCGTGATCATTACAAGAAGAGTATCATCATATTCTACCTCTTGCCTTGTAACCTTGGCCTTATCCCCTTGATTTTCCTTCGATTTTGCATTGTAATCTCTTGCGAAATGACCAAGTTTATGACAATTAAAGCACTTTGAATTACTCTTGTCAAACCTCTTGTTGTTCTTTCCTTGACCACCTTTGGAGCTGCTCTCTCTTCTTTGTGTCATAGAACCCTTTGAATCTTGTGGATCTTTTCCACCAAAATTCTGGAAATTTTCCTTGCCTTTGAAAACCACTTTCCTTTCGATCTCTTGTTCTTCTCATTGAACCGTGCTTGCAACGTAATTTTCGCTTTGGCCTTGTCATTTCCTCTTTCATTCATCCTTTATTTATGAGCGTGAAATGTGCTTTGAAGCTCTTTCTTGCTCATAGTAAGAAGCTAATTTGATTCTTCTATTACTACCACTATGTTGTCAAATCTTGACGTTAAAGAACGCAAGAGTTTAGCCACCACATTTTGCACCAAAACGGTTTCACCGCAAGCCTTCATTTGATTCACCAAATGTGTTATACGCGTAATGTAATTGTTGATCGATTCCTTCTCTTCCATTTGCACCAACTCGAACTGCCTCTTGTGAGTTTGTGACCTCACAACCTTCGCTTTATCGACCCTTTCATAAACTTTCTTCAAAATCTCCCACCTTGCTTTGTCGACGTACAATCACCACCTTTCTCAAAGTTTTCATTATCGACACAAGAGTGTATAAAGAAGAGTGCTTTGCAGTCTTTCTTCTTCTTTTCCTTGAATGTAGCTTGATGGGATGTTGTAGCTTCTGCAACAAGTGGTGTAACTACATCACTCAACACTTCAAGAACTTCTTGGTACCCAAATAAAACTTTCATTTGTTTGCACCATTTGTCATAGTTTTTGGAATCAAGAGTGAGAAGGTTGGTAGGGATTCGATCAGTGGTTGACATGTTTGCAGCAGATTAATGGATCAGAACCAAGGCTCTTGATGCCAGATGTGGAACATACACAAAGCTATCTTGGTGAATCAATAGTGAAAATGGCTGAATTAGTTAATTGGGGAAGGTGGAGTTTTGAGAGTAATTGAGATTAGAGAGAGAGAGAGAGAGAGAGAGAGAGTAATTGAGGAGAAAATATTATTCACAATGGCATTAACCACACAACACATTACAAGAGGGCTTATATAGTGTTCTCAAACATAACAAACACACAATTAACAAAACTGTCAAGACAACAAACAAACAAAATCAAATATCACGCTAGAAACCGATTTCTCTTACTGAATGTCAATTCTAGAAAAAAAACACGAGACAGAAACTGGTTTCCCCAAAATGGAAGCCAAATTCCTCTTTAAAACAATATGTTTTCAGAACTGCAGAAATGAATTTTCCAAATAAATTATTTTTTAAAACAGCTTTCAGAAGCTATTAAACTGCATTTGACTTATATTGACTTATATGTAATATTTAATATAAATCTCAATTGAGTTGATTTTTAAGAATTATGGGCAGAGAATAAGAAGCCCCCACAGCCACGGGTGAAACAGACCAACTATATAATGTTGTAAAACTTTCAACTATCACTTATTG
The DNA here is from genome assembly GCA_021764765.1 of Vicia sativa. Taxonomy (NCBI): domain Eukaryota; kingdom Viridiplantae; phylum Streptophyta; class Magnoliopsida; order Fabales; family Fabaceae; genus Vicia; species Vicia sativa. The sequence goes on from CM038796.1 coordinate 138,077,255, forward strand.
GACGGTAGGTTTTGGTCGTGTGAGCCATGCAAAGCCTAGTGTGAACGTATGAATAAAGTTTCGGCTCTTGTAGGGTTCAATTCAAATGCTACTTGTTAGTTAGGCTGGCTCTATCTTGTTGTTTCTCATGGCTTTGAATTACCAATAAAATTATTATTGGGCTTTAGACTTTTAGTTCTTTTTCATTTATGTTGGTCATGTTCTTATTCATGATAATGACTTCTAACCGTTAAATTTTGTTGTGTCTATTCTTTTCTTTTTCTTTCCACGCCCAAATATGATTGACGATTGTTTATTGGCTCCACCAAGCTTGACTTAGTAAACTAAACGTGTATTATTCCCCTCTTTTGCAGTTAATTGGTCCAAACACTAAACATAGATAAGGTCATTGGATTTTTTGGGATTAGGTAATCCTAAGTCATTTGACATCTCTCCAACCATCTCTTATCCCTTTTTTAAGTCTAAATATACTACTTCACCGTTTTACGATGAGTGACAACGATGATGATGAATGACAAAAAAAAATAGTGTTTCAAAATAAATGGATTATTTTAATTTTTAATATATTTTTTACAATTCTATCTTCTAATCAATTAAACTTTTATAATTTCCCATACATAATTAGAGACATTATAATAAAAATATTATTATCTCTTTTGCTTTTCTAAATTTTTATTAGTATGTGTTAAATGATGTGTTGGATCACTCATTATGGAACGGAGGAAATAATTATTAACAACTAGATATTATAATTAGAAAATTTTAAATATAATCAAATGAAGGACAAAACTTATGTACAATTCTTTAGGTGTAGTTCTTAGTTTATTCTAATAAAAATATAACAAGTGTATAATTTCCTCTTACACATATACAAATTGCTCATATTTTCATGAAAACTGCTCATATTTTCATTTCTTAAATGTTGTTTAAGATATTTGTCATATTTTCATTTGAACAAAATAAGAATCACACTTAGAAAATTGTACCTAAGTTTTGTCCTTAACTGAAATAAAATCATATTTAAAATTTCAAAATATTAAATGTACGCAGTCCAAAAGAATATTTCTACACATAACTTATTAACTACATCCTCCAAACATATTTATAACCAACAAATTTTTTTAGATTCATCGAATAAATACATCAATTATTGTATATCAGATACATCAATTATTTAATGATTGTTTTGTAAAAAGACTATTGCTTATAAATATGTCTAAAAAATGTTGTTAAAACATGTTAGCGTTTTCCTTTCCAATTTCTAAAGCATGTAAGTGATGATTAATTAAATAAATGGACGAGTAACAACATCGTGACCCATATGCTTCAGAATCCCGAGTAATTCTTGCATGAAAATAGATATAATTCTATTTTTTTATGAACAACCAATAAGATGAGAGAATTCTTTTAATTTATTTAAAATTTAATTTATTTTTTAATTGTCATTATAGAGTGGTTGTATTAATAAAAGAGAGAAAAACTGTTTATTTTAATTTTTAATTAATACAATATTATAATTAATTATATGTACTGACAGGTGGTATGTCTGTGACTATTTAAGAATTTTTTCATGAATCTCGAATCATATATATATATATATATATATATATATATATATATATATATATATATATATATATATATATATATATATATATATATATATATATATATATATATATATATATATATATATAAAAGATTAAGAGATTAAGTATCTGAGTATGTGTTTGGTTGTGAATTGAAAATGTATCATTTTAGTGTTTTTGAATTGTACTCAAGGAATGCAGAGATTTTGAATTTAATTTTTCAGTATCCAAAACATTATTATTTTTAAAATGAAATTTCAGAATTTGGGCACGCTAGCATATGTAGACACGTGAATTCACTATAAACTAAGTAAGAAATTCGTGTTCTTTTAAAGTAATGAAATCTTATAATTCAATTTAAAACAACTTAGAACACAAAAGGCGATTTGAATAACTAAAATTGGAGTACATGCTGAGATATTTTTATTTTTTAAAATAATCAAATTTTTCAAAAAAATATTATAAAAATAATTAATATTTTAAAATTTTTTGTAAAAATAACCACTTTTTAGGTAAAATTAATTATACTATGTCGTCACTCTCAGTGGCAAATACTTTTAATTTTAGGGCAAGTCGCCACTTCCAGTGACGACTTCTTTTTATTTTAGGGCAAATCGTTATTCTCATTGGCGACTTCTGTTAAAAAATAGAGAAAAGTCGTCACTGAAAATAACGACTTGTCCTAAAATAGAGAGAAGTCGTCACTGAGAGTGACGAATTACCCTAAAACTAAGGGTAGTCGCCATTGGGAGTGGTCGCCATTGGGAGTGGTGATATAGTGTAATTTTACTAAAAAAAAATGATTATTTTTGTAATTTTTTTTGAAAAAGTTGATTATTTAAAAAAAAATACATGCTGAGATGTTCAATGAAAATTGCACATTGCACATTTTTGGAAGTGTTTTTTGATAGAGCTACAACCGCTATTGTAGGAAATCAAAGTCATACACCGAACAGATCAAACGCCAATTTAAAAGTTAACTATATAATCACAAATCAATGTTGAAAATTAACAAGTAATGATAAAATGAGTAAGAGAAACGTGGAAACTTGGTTACATCCATCACAAAGGGTAAGAATCAATGAGCTTGTAATCGAAAAAGGTAGCGTTTTCCTAAAGCCATTTACATTGATCTCCCCACAATAAGTATTAAGTTGCTGATACTCAATAATTTCAATAATGATAACAACATAATCAACATTCTCTCTTATTAAACTTTGGTGAATTAACACCATGGAAAGAAAGTAGTTAGTTGATAACTTACATCAACACTTGCACTAACGATATCAAATCCAATACATGTCGAAGAAAAACAAACACCAATTTCTATATTTGGATCATGCACTATTAAAAATACTGAAATTTTCTGCGGAAAATTCACAGGAATACTTGCGAATTTTTCTGCAATTTTATTAATTATATTAAAATATTCTGCAAAACACTAATCCGCAGCAAATTTCGTAGGTATTCCTGCGGATTACTAATTTTTAAAATACACTAATTTTTTTAAATAAGACCGCAGCTAATTCCGCAGGAAACTTTCCTGTGGATTTTATTGTGAATTATTTTGTAGTTTGTTCAAAAATATTTAAGTTTTTCATAAAATAAAATTTTTTTCTCAAAAAGTTTTTCAAAAATAATTGTTGTTTTTGTTTAAATTTTATAAAAAATTATTAATCCTTATTTTTTTTAGTTTATTAATTATTTTTTTTATGATATTTTTTTTAGTTTATTAATATTGATTTAAATCTTAATTTTAATAAAATAAAAGATATGTAAATTTATAAAAAAAATTTATTGTTAATCTTTATTTTTTCTATTTTATTAATTATTTTTATGATATTTTTTTAATTAATTGTTAAAATTAATTTAAATCTTGATTTTAATAAAAGGTAACTAAATTTATAATTTTTTTGTGTGGAGAAAAAGCATTATATATTAATCACCAAAAAATAGAGTAAAACAAGCCGATCGCTCGGATCCAGGCACAACCCAAACAAAACTTATATGTACCTCATAACATGAATTTTTAATTTGCTATTCATGTTGCATCTAAGTCTAATGATTTGAATAATTTTCTCAACTATTTTTCTATCTATTTCTCTATGATTAAAAATCTTCTCATTCCTTTCATTCCAAATAGCATGAATCGTTTCCGCCACTGCAATCTTTAACACCTTTCTTTTATCGCCCTTCTTGGCAGCTTCTTTCCATAACCACTCCATCTCGGTATTCCAATCTCCTGGATATCGATTAATATGCAACCAGATCAAAAGTTGCTGCCAAATGTTCCTACTGTGTGAACAACTAAAAAACAAGTGGCCAATGTTTTTCTCTTGATCACAAAAACAACAGATTTTGTCGACATTTATTCCAATTTTTAGCAGTCTATCCTTTGTAGGGAGACGCTTCCATAATGCCATTCACAGTGTAAACTTTGCTCTAGGACGCGCATAGTTATTCCTCAACAAGGTTACCCACCGAATCTGCTCACCATTATTTAGGATCTCCCTGTACATTGTACCAGCTTTGTATATTCCATTTGCATTGGCATCACACCAATGTTTAGTCACCGGAATACGATCCATACAGTTTAAAATACCCTTCAGCATCCAAGAGCAAGAGTGTTTCATGTTCCATTGGAGAATATCTCTTCCTTTGTAATAATACGTATCAAGCCATCGGATCCAGAGTTTGTCTTGATTATTGTGAATGTTCCAAAGTAATTTCCCCAATGTGGCATTATTCCAATCTACCAAAGATATGATATCAAGCCCACTTGCGATACAAATCTTTTCCACGCTATTGGAGCTTTGCGGGTAATCACTTCGAACCACTCCACAAAAACTACGGCAAATACTATCAATCTCTTTAAAAGCAGACTTGAGCGGTAAAATCGCATCCAATAAGGCAATAGCAAAGATGATACTACGGATTAGTGACACGCCAAAGATAACTCAATAATCGCGTTGTCCAATGCTTAATTTTCGCCACTATACGGTCAATCAGAGGGCGGCATTGCTGAACTGAGAGCTTCTTGCAAGAGAGTGGAATCCCAAGGTACTTAAATGGAAAGTTTCCTTCCTCAATACCAGCGTCCTCCATAATCAGCAGCCTCTCAGGATGAGGGACTCCTCCAAAAAATATCTTGCATTTTGCAGGATGAGCCACGAGACCTGTGGCTTGGGAAAATTTCTTGAACATATCCCAAATCAGACGCACCGAAATCCTATCACCCCTGCAAAAGAGCAGTAGATCATCTGCAAAACAGATGTTTGTGACCTTCAATTTCTCGCAACGGGGATGGAAATTGAAATTCGGCAGAAACGCAAGCTTTTGGAGGCACCGGTGGAGGTATTCCATGACAAGAATAAAGAGAAGAGGAGAGAGGGATCTCCCGTCGAAGACCATGACCCGTCTTAACTAACTCTGTAACCTGACCATTGATTGAATATCTGTATGAAACAGTAGTTACGCATAACATGATCCGTCTACAACTTCATTAATAACTTTGCTCAAGCGTTTGGTCAGGATCTTGGAGATGATTTTATAAAGAGTAGAACAACACGCGATCGATCTTAGATCTTTCATACACTTTGCATTAGCATGTTTAGGTATAAGTGTGACCAAAGCACAATTAATAGCTACATACATTTGGGTGTCTGCAAAGAATTCACCTACAGCTTCTATCAGGTCTCTCTTTATGATACTCCACGCACTTTTGAAAAATCTAGCAGTGTATCCATCCATACCGGGCGCCTTGTCATCTCCAAGACTATTGAGAGCTTCCATCACCTCCATTTCACTAATAGGCATCACCAAATCCCCTCTGCTCTACTCACATAGTTGTTTACCATTTCTCAGCACCTCAATATCCACATGCTGCAGATTTTGAGCTGGCTTGCCAATAAGATTCTGATAAAATTGCAGAACTTCTCTACTTTTCTCAACTGGGTCAATTAGGATCCTTCCATTTCTGTCTTCAAGTATATGAATACCATTCAGATTCTTCCTTCCTCTAGCAATAGCATGAAAATACGCGTTGTTAGCATCCCCAAGCTCAATCCAATTCACCTTTGATTTCTGCCTCAACATCTTTTCCTCTGTTACAGATAGCTGCAGGAGGTATTCAGTCAGTATTTTAACTTCCAGAATTAACTCATGATTAAACAAATCTCTGCTCAGCTTGGTCTGTGTTTGTTCAAGCTTGGTCCTATATTCTTGGATCTTCTTAACCTCATTAGTAGATTCCCTCATCAGACCTCTGAGAATTGGCTGTAAACGTTTCAATTTTTTCTAGAATCTGTACATAGGCATCCCAAGTAGATCCTGCTGCCAATTAAGTCTTACAATCTCCAGAAAGTTCTCCTTCTCCACCACTATGTTAAAAAATTTGAAACAGGGTTGAGGATATTGCAGCGTCCCTTGTTTCCCCTGCATTTGCACCAATAGAGGATTGTGATCGGATATGTGATTTGGCAGCACCTCTATCTCACAGTTTGGATACTGCAGAAACCAAGTTGTATTGCATAAGGCTCGATCGATTCTTTAGTAAATTGTGCCATTAGTATGGTTGTTTGTCCAAGTAAAGTGTGGGCCTCTGGTTACATGTTCAAACAAACCAGCCATGTCCATCATCCTAGCCAGATCTTCAAATTCATTGTCATGAACATTATTACCACCAATTCTATCTTTACACGAAAGAACATTATTAAAATCACCTATAACAATCCACTGATCCAGACAGCTATTGGAAAGATTGTTGATATCCTCCCACAATTTTCTTCTATTTGCTAGCTGATTTTGAGCATAAATCATAGTAAGCCAGAATTTCCTCTTGCCAGCCAAATCAGAAATTTCACAATGTACAAGTTGATCTGTGCTGCTGAGCTTGGCAATTTTCCCATCCTTATTATTCCAAAGAATCCAAATTCTGCCATTGTAATGTTTGTCATAGTTGTCAAGGAATACCCAGTGATCTCCTAGTTGCTTCCTTACTTTATTTGCATTCATTTTCTTAACTCTTGTTTCAAGTAAAGCTACACAAGACACCCTTAAATGCTTGAGACGAGCTCCAATCTCAAGGTGTCTCGCTTGATTATTCAAGCCCCGAACATTCCAAGATAGAATCATGAATTAAGGTAGTCAGAGGCCAAGAGGTTATCCACCTCTGCTTCTAGGACCTCAAAACCATTACTGCAGCCAACCCTAACATCTTTTGTCTTGTTCATGTTTAGCTTCTGCCTATCATCTCCCATGGGATATTTCCCTTTACTTCTGCTCGATCCACCCACCATGGTCCATATATTTGACATTTTAGTAGGGATATCGCAGGGCTCCTCAATCATTTGGAGTGGTGCAGAGCAAATTGTTGAGGGTTTGATGCTCACTTCACGCTGCTTGTCCCCTTTATATTGTTCTCGTTTAGCAATCCATGTCTTCTCTTGCTTTTTCTGTTTGATATCACAATTATGACCAACCTGTTACAACTTTTGCGTAGGTGGTCTCCATTCATACTCAACCGGTGATTGATCTTCTTTCTATTTGGATCCCTAATGGTGATATTGTCTTTCAATTCTCCTGATCAAAACACGAGCATAAGTGACCCTCGACTTTCTAGGCATACATTCATCTATCATCATAGGTCTTCCAACTAAGTGGAAATTTTTCCTATACTTTGTTCACCCAATAGGATTGGTAATTGTGGGAAGTTAACCCAAATCGGCATAACACGAACAACATCATCTTGTAGAGAAAACATTGGTTTCCATTCCAGGAGAAACATTGGTTTCTTGTAAATTGTATATGGCCCCTTTCTCAACACTACCTCCTTATCTTCCAATGACTTCATGTTGATGATGAAGTATCCCTCCTCATTGTAATAGAGGTTTGGCATGGTCACAAAGTTCCACATATTTTGTATAAATCTCTTCACGTAGTTAAATCCCCTCCAATCACATACATAATGAGAGCATTTTCCCAGAACTTCATCTCAGATGCAATGTCAGATTCTTCAATCTGTGCTTCAGGTTCACCATTAACAAGCATGGGGGCAGTATAAGTGAGGTTTAGCCCATTGGATAACAATCTATTACCCTTGATGACGTCCACCCATGGTTTCCCCCCTTCATCTTCATTCGCGATCCCTTGATGTCGTTCTTCTTTTTCTTCCTCCAGAATCGGTGCCAGTTTTTCCACTGTGGTTGCCTTAAACTCTTCGCGCAATTCATCAGTAGCTTTCCCAGAAGAAGGTGGTTGAGATGAGAATACACGTACACTCACCGGAGGCGTCGTTGCCGCCGGTTTCCTTGGTCGGCCACGCGCCCTGCCCATTTCCTCTAATTACTTTTTAAACTAGTGTTACAAATAAATTTTTATTTTTAATCTTTATTTTTCTATTTATTAATTATTTTTATGATGTTTTTTAATTAATTGTTAACATATAAAAAATTTATGATATTTTTTTAATTAATTATTAACATTAATTTAAATCTTAATTTTAATAAAATAAAAGATATGTAAATTTATAAATTTTTTATTTTTAATCTTTACTTTTTCTATTTTATTAATTATTTTTATGATGTTTTTTTAATTAATTGTTAACATATGGAAAATTTTATGATATTTTTTAATTAATTGTTAACGTTAATTTAAATCTTAATTTTAATAAAAGTATGTAAATTTTTATTTTTAATCTTTATTTTTCTATTTATTAATTATTTTTATGATTTTTTTTAATTAATTGTTAACATATAAAAAAATTTATGATATTTTTTTAATTAATTATTAACATTAATTTAAATATTAATTTTAATAAAATAAAATATATGTAAATTTATAAATTTTTTATTTTAATCTTTATTTTTCTATTTTATTAATTATTTTTATGATGTTTTTTTAATTAATTGTTAACATATAGAAAATTTTATGATATATTTTTAATTAATTTTTAACATTAATTTAAATCTTAATTTTAATAAAAGGTATGTAAATTTATAAATTTTTATTTTTAATCTTTATTTTTCTATTTATTAATTATTTTTATGATGTTTTTTTAATTAGTTGTTAACATATAGAAAATTTTATGATATTTTTTTAATTAATTGTTAACATTAATTTAAATCTTAATTTTAATAAAAGGTATGTAAATTTATAAATTTTTATTTTTAATCCTAATTTTTCTATTTATTAATTATCTTTATGTTGTTTTTTTAATTAATTGTTAACATATTGAAAATTTTATGATATTGTTTTAATTAATTGTTAACATATAAAATAATGTGTCAAATAATATGGTCAAAAGGTTAAATTAATAAAATATATAAAAAGGTTAAATTATATGGTCAAAAGTGGGGAATGTTAAAAAAAATATAAAAAAGTTAAACTATATGGTCAAAAGTGGAGAATGAGAAAGTAAAAATATAGTGTAAAATAGTGTCAAAAAAGGGATTGGTATGAATCGAACTCATATTCTTTCTTTAATAGATGAAGCTTCTTACCACTAAGACACACGATATTCAATTGGTGTTAATTCAAAACAAAAAGGCACTATAATTTTAAATTATTATTTATCTAAAAACACCTAGATTTCAGAATTTTCACAAGCTAATTTCAGAATTCAGAATTTTCACAATTTTCACAAACATCGCATACGCTAATTTCATCACAAACGCACCACCACCGATTTCAGAACCATCGTCCTGTAATCGCAATCCCCACCATCGATTTTCACAAATATCGTCCATAAACGCAATCACCACCATCTACGGTCCATTGTCTCGCCGTTCTTCTGACTACCTTGACGACGGAGGTGATTTTTCTGATTCTTTTGAAGTGTTTGTGTTATGAGAGTGATTTTTGCTTTGTTGTGTTAGAAATTCATTGATTAGGGATTTAGTGTTAACTTTTGTATCAGTGATTTGGGTTTCTCTTCATCTAAACCTCGTAGGCTTTCAGTTTCGCTTTTCTATTCCGCGTGAATTGTTTGATTTTTTGTTTCGAAATTCATGTGTTTGATTTTCGTTTCGTTCAATAGGTGAAATCCCCTTAGCACATTTGTATATGACGATGAAGATGTTGTAAAAGAGGATCCTTTGACTGAGTATGTTCATACTCTGAAGGGTTTTGAGGGAGAACTTCATCAAGGTTTATTATAGATTTTGATTCTCATGATAACTTTAGTTTTTGATATTAATATTTGTTTAGTATAATAATGTGTGAAGATGTTATGTAGCTAGCTTATTTGGTTGCTTAGTTTAGACGAATTGTAACAAGATTTTAAGTAGCATTCGCAGTCACGGCCGTGTCGTGATTCTTGATATGGTGTAGGCTATATCGCGGTAGTGAATCTTTATATGAAACCCTTATTGTAACTGGTATACAATTTGAATTATGACACTCTAGAGCATGACATAGCTAGCTATAGGAACATGTGATGGAAGATTGATTACTGATATCGGTGTCATGGCCGCATTTGCGATGCGCTTTTGCTATTTCGGCAATATAAAGAATCGTAAAGTTGAAGCCCTGATTGTGGCTGCAAATCTTTATATAATACCCTTATTGTAATTGGTGTACATTTTAAATTATGGTGCTTGATATAGCTAGCTATAGGAACTTGTGATGGAAGATTGATTGTTTATTTAAGTTAACACCTAGATGCTTAACCCTGTAACACCCCTTCTAAAATACCCCGCGAATTTAATAAATAAATTAGAGTTAACATAATTTAAAGGGAATTACAATTTATTAAAATAGAAAATCTCATTCAAAATGTCATGCTCACTGAAAAATTTTATTAAAATAATCAAAAACCAATAATATGTTCTAAACAGCGGAAAAATACCAACAAACCAGAATAAAATTCAATTCATAAATCATTCCAACATAAACCAAAAGAAACCAAGTTCAAAACTATAATTCCAAAACAATCGTTCCCTAGTGTTACAACTACCAGAGCATGACACTGACACGCGGATAACTAAATAGCACAGCTCTATAAGCCATCCTCACCAACTCCTGAGCTGCTAACCTTAATTTGAAATCATCAAAGTAAGGGTGAGATTTCATCGCAATATAAAATGCATTATACGTTTTTTAAAAACAACAGAATAACTCAATACATTATTTCATCCTCATTAGCATAATCAGATTCAGTTTACAAATACAATTCCCGCAGCTCATTATGCACATAACAACAACAATGAGATTATAACACTGGAAACCATCCTAGCATGTTATAATTCCATATGCAATGCAGACTCTATGCATGTGGTACAAATCGCGAACTAAATTCACACCCTGTTCTGTTTACACCTTGGAAACAGCGTTAATCAACGATTCGCCCATACACCATTGGGACACGAATCTAGCCTCACCACCACTAAACCACTGGGTATGGGTATTAGCTCTGCAGGTCCAATTCCACACAATGGGAATTAACCACCACCAGAATGCACATGCATGCACATCAAAAGCATACAACATTCAAATAACAGAATATGATCACAACATCATTCCATACATAGCCAACACCATCAAATAGCACAACATAATCATGCATATACAACGTCAATCACAACACATGATATTAACATCTATCAAGTACTTACAACATCAACGACGAACAACCACGACAACAACGAGTTCCTCATACGGAAAGTCATATTAATCCAACAAGATTCACTTACTAGGTTTCTTATAGGATAATTCATACTTCCAGCTTTCTAACGGTTCCAACTACAACTAAATCAGAGTTACGGTCGCAACGATATGGACAAAAGTTATGTTTTGTTTTTAAACAGTATGAGTCGATCCAAACACTCATGTGTCGACCCATACATGACTTGTATCGACTCAAGTAGCGTATGAGTCGACTCATATGAAATTCAATTTTCTATTTTTAAAAGTTTCTTCAGTATGAGCCGATACATACTCTCTTGTATCGATGCAAAAATGTCTTGTGTCGATACATAACTCGTATGTGTCGATCCAAGACTCCCAAAAATGCCTCATGAGTTGATGCAAGGGATTATGTGTCGATGCAAGCCTTATTCACGCTTCTGGTTTTTAACACATACCAGCTTGATACATAGCCTTATGTGTCGACTCATGTTGCGTATTTTCACCTAAAAACCAGATTTTTCCTACTGTTTGCAATTCCAATCAATCAAAATCTTTTCCAACATTCAAAGTACAACATATGCAGTTAAAATTATGCATCCTTACATACGATTAACAGTAGAAATATCCTCCTTAATCAATCCACAACATCAATCTACACATAGTAATAATCCCTATGTATTCCAATTGGGGTTTTTACGTCAGATCACATCGTTAGGGCATAACCTAGAAAATCCTAAATCGGGATTCCTAACGTATTATTCAATCCTATTGATTATCAAAACCCATAAGGCATATCAATCAGACAAAATCACCCCTTACCTTGCGATGATTCTTCGAATTCCGACGCTTTGGCTTTTCTGCTCTTTCTCTTCTCTTCTCAAATGGACGTATGATGAAAACCTCCAATTTCTCTGTTTTCCTCTTTTCCTTTATTTATTCCTTTTATTATTCCAAAATAATAATAATGAAATAATTAGCATAAGTAGAGTGTTTTACTCCTCACACCCTCCAATCCAACCTCACACCCCAACACTTCCATTCTTATTTAATTAATTAATTAAATCCACTAATTCAAAAATACTAATAATTAAACTTCTAATTAAATTAATAATTAAAATTCTAATTATTTAATAATTGAATTATTCGGGGTGTCACAAACCCTGCTTGGATGCACAACAATTTGATGGCATATAGGTGTATAGGAAATTTAATACGTGATAGTTATAGGAACTCTAATAGAAGGTTCATAGGGACGAAAACTCTAATACGTGATAGTGTCAGTTTGTTTTCGGTGTCTATGCTTCATAGTTCTCTAACTTTGCAGCTGCTGCTATAGGAAATAGTGTAGGGGAATTTATAATTTTGTAAGTTTGATGAGTTAAGATCAACCCAAATCATAGGATATTAGAGCCCGGTTAGAAAAACCCTAGCTTTTATTTGGCTCTTGTGTGTCCAAGAGACACCTTTCTTTGTTCTCACAGCCATCACTGTAGCCCCTGCCATGACGCCAACAGAGAGAAATAAGTAAAATGAGATGATAAATAGTTAAGGCTTTTATAGGAAAAAGACATGAGATGATAAATAGTTAAGGCTTTTATAGGAAAAAGACGTAATTTCATTAAAAAACAACAAAATTAGTGCTACTTTCTTCGTATTTTCAGTCACTTTAATATGACAACTGTAGGATGGAGCACTACATATGCTACTGGTGTTGATGCAGGGGGTTTTATGGTTTTTTAAGGGTGTGTACTAGACTTTTGTTTTTTCTATTTAGGGAATGCTATATGTTTTACCATACTAGTTTGTGTATTTTTTTGGAGCTTGAGTTTATGATGTTTGAAGTTGTGTATACTTCACAGGCTTGAGAAATTGGAAAATATACATTATTCTCTAACTATTAGTAAAAATTCATATACTACATTTTATTTTGGAGTGGCAACTTGCTTGGTATCAAAAGAAACCATTGTGGCTTTTATGTGACTAATACAATCATGTCTGATAATTTTCATATTTTGTAATACAATACCCTTGACTCTATGATGTACTAAACTGTATGTGTATGTGCATGTAGAGCTTAAACTTCTAGTGTCTTAACTACACTTAAATGTTAAAAAAAATTTGAAACTCCACTTATACGCTTTATTTCAATTTCCTTTGTATTTATAACAAAATAATCACCCATCCGCCATATATTATTCTTTATGTAAAGTATACTATTGGTGCCACTACTAGTGAGTTGATGGCATATTTTTGTTGACATGTGATCGTCTTTGTTGTAGTTCATTTTATAGTAGCTTATTCCAACCACCTATAATTGTTAATTGTTTTTCTTGTAGTATACAGTTCTTAGATTGCATACTATTCTACAACCTAATATGATATTTTCACTTTATACAACTTCTCATGAATAAACAAATCAATTCAAAATTCTTAAGTAATGCAAAGGTTCGATCATATTTATACTTCTGCTAATATGTGTTATTTTTGGATCTAAATATGCTTGTTTCTAGTTAACTTTCATTTTTGTCTTAAACATGATAATGCTTTGAAGTTTTTATATCTAGAATACCAACAAATTTTTGGAGCTGCAATGGAAAGCGAAATTCCTCATCATCGAACATGGATGTATAATAGGCTTCTCCCTGGCCGAAGCGGACATACATTTGAATTTTTAAAAGGTGTTGAAGAGTTTATAAACTTTTCTTGTCAGCAAAAAGAGTATTTGAAGGATAGTGTAATAAGATGTCCATGTAAGATGTGCAAAAATGAGGACCACCTCACTCTAGATGAAGCAAACACTCACATTCACCAACATGGGTTTACACCAGAATATTTGAATTGGACTTGCCATGGAGAGATAATCCCTCACATCAATGATAACGATAATGATGATATAGATATGGTTGCGCCTTGCAGTAGTAGTCAATAGTGGAGTTATGAACATGTTCATAGATATCAAGACATGGTGTTTGATGCTACTGGTTTTAATCGTGAGCAACATTTTGTACAACATGAAGAGGAACCTCCAAACATGGAAGCACAAAAATTTTATGACATGTTGAATTCAACTCAGCAACCACTATGGTCGGGATGTAAAAACACATAAGAGTTATCTGCTGCTATTAAGTTGTTGAGTTTAAAATCTAAACACAGCATGCCACAAGCATGTTTCGATGACATGGTGAAGTTTATGAAGGAATCAAGTCACCCAGAGAATGTAATTCCCTCTAACTTTAGGGAAACAAAAAAACTTGCGGCTGGACTCGGTTTATCGAGGATAAAGATAGATTGTTGCATTGGTGGATGTATGTTGTATTACAAAGAAGACATCAATTTAAAGGAGTGCAAGTTTTGTAATGAGACTTGATACAAAACATGTATTTTGCGTAAGCGTAACCAAAACTCTAAAGATGTTACTCGCAAGAGATTGCATAATTTTCCTTTAGTCCCCCGCCTTCAAAGATTGTATGCTTCGGCGAGACCTGCAGACCATATGAGGTGGCACTACGAAAATATTAGGGAAGAAGGTGTATTGTGTCATCCTTCAGATGGGGAAGCTTGGAAACACTTTGACCAAGTATATCCTGCATTTGCTTCAGAACCTCGGAATGTTAGACTTGGTCTATGTGGTGATGGCTTCACCCCTTTTAGCCAATCTACAAAACCATATTCTTGTTGGCCAATAATTGTCACACCATATAACCTACCTCCTGAGCTATGTATGATGATGCCTTATATGTTCTTGACCTTGATAATTCCAAGTCCAAACAATCCAAAAGGTAAAATTGATGTGTATTTGCAACCGCTGATAGACGAATTGCAACAATTGTGGAATGACGATGTAGTAACGTATGATGCATCAAAGAGGCAAAATTTTCGATTGAGAGCTGCATTAATATGGATAATAAATGATTTTCCTGCCTAAGGGATGTTGTCGGGGTGGAGTACTGCATGAATATTTGCTTGTCCTATATGCAAGGGAAGCTTAAAAGCTTTATCATTGAAAAAAGGAAAAAAGAGATCTTGGTTTGTTGCCACCGTCGATTTTTACCTCACGATCACCCTTTTAGAAGAAATAAGGTTGTGTTTTACAAAAATAGAATTGAGACAAGGGATCCTCCTCCAAGGTTAAGTGGTGAACAAGTGTGGGAAAAGGTTTGTGGGCTTTCTAAGGTAACTAATACGAGAAAATGCATTGTTGCTGGTCATGGAGTTTCACATAATTGGACCAAAAGAAGCATATTTTGGGATTTGCCTTATTGGAGACACAACCTATTGAGGCACAATCTTGATGTTATGCATATTGAGAAGAATGTCTTTGAAAATGTTTTTCATACTGTTATGGACAACAAAGAGGAAACTAAGGACAACGAAAACGCAAGGTTGGACTTGGAAAAATATTGTCATAGAAAAGAGTTGCTGAAAAAAAGCCTAATGGGAACTATATGAAACCGAAAGCCAAATAATGTTTGACGAATGAACAAAAAATTAATGTATTCAAATGGGTGAAAGGATTGAAGATGCCTGATGGTTATGCTTCTAATTTGGTTAAATGTGTAGAGATTCAAAGCAAAAAAGCTCTCTGGTATGAAAAGTCATGATTGCCATATTTTATGGAATGTCTACTTCTGATAGCTTTTAATGCTCTCCCTGAACTGATATGGAAGACCTTAACCGAGCTTAGTCAATTTTTTAGAGACCTATGTTCAACCGTGTTAAGAGAAGATCACTTATTACAAATGGAAAAAAATATTCCTATGGTATTATATAAGATGGAGCGTATATTTCCACCCGTATTGTTTGACTCTATGGAGCACTTGCAAATTCATTTAGATGATGAAGCTAAGATAGGCAGACCAGTTCAATATCGTTGGATGTATCCGTTTGAAAGAATTTTAAATAAAATTAAAAAAACTGTCAAAAACAAAAGAAGTGTGGAAAGGTGTATTTGTGAAGCATATTTGGTGCAAGAGACATCCTATTTCAGTTCCCATTATTTTCTGCCTCCTACTCAATACTCAAGTACTATTGGCATAAACAAGAGGATTCATCAAGACAATATTCAACCAACTTTTTCAATCTTTGAACATTTAAATGGCCAAACAGCGGGAAAATACTGTGAAAGGTGGCTCGAGGATAGAGAAATGGCAGCTGCCCAACTACACGTTCTCTTAAATTGCAAAGAGGTTAAGCCATTTATTGAGTAAGTATTGAGAAATAATAAATATATTTATATTTATTCAACTAATATCGACACTAATTTTTAACAATATCTTATGTAGTATGTATGGGGATCTCAATGACAATATTGTTGATAAACAACTAGAAGCTGACTTCCCGCGGTGGTTTAAAGAATACGTACGTAAGCATATTTTTATTGTGTTATATTCTAGGATATTTCAGTTAGTACAAATATGTATAATTTTCTTCTAAACTAAGATATATGACTTGATTTATTTGACTAGGTGACGATGAATCACAAACTTAGGGGACAAAATTCTGACTTGTATGATTTGGCAAGAGGGCCTTTGAGACTAGTGAAATCTTGGCCTATTTATTTTTCAAATGGATACAAATTCCACACAACTTATTGGGGTGAAGGAAAAACAACATATAACAGTGGGGTGTGTGTTAGTGGAATAGGACAAGACGAATCCTCAAATGACTATTATGGTGTTATTACAGAGATTCTAGAATTTGAATGGCCAAGTCAAACAACAAAAAAGTTGGTTTTATTTTACTGTGATTGGTTTGACCCTTCAAGACATGGGATGCGAATACATCGCCAGTATAAGATTTTAGAAGTTCATAAGGGGGGAAAATATAGTAAATTTGATCCTTTTATTTTTCCCAAAAGCTGCAACTCAAGTTTTTTATTCACCTTATCCTGGGCGCCCAAGAGATAAGGTTGATTGATTGGTATCTATAAAGACAAAGCCAATAGGGGTTGTGGATGATAGGCATACATTAGAGGTTTCTTTTCAAGTGCAAGAGTCACGAGTTAATGCAACAATTAAAGATGACCCAATTGATCACCTATAAGATGATGAAGTTGATAGTGAAGAGGTTAGTTTGCCAATGATGCAAGAAAATTAAGATGATTCCAATGACGACGGTGAAGATGAAGATTAATGTATATCAACTAGGGAAAACTCAAAAACGGAAACTCTATCAGTGTCTACTCGTACTTAAAACCCTCTCAACAATTTTTGTTTAGATTACAATTTGTAAAACTGATCTATATCTATGGGCATGGTTTGCAGGATTTTTCTCTCTTATTCCTTTTGTTATTATATTTATGCACTTCGTAGAAATCAATGATCTATATCTTTTGTTTTTTTGTTGGGTGTTGAAGAGTGTAAAACTAGTACTTGATTGTGACACTTTTCTGCTATTAACAAACTGTGTGAAATTGGCAGGAGTATATGTGAAATTGGCAGATATTATGCAAGGTGGAGTTTACTCAACCAAAAAATGATTTTGAGTTGAATTCTAAATTGAATTTCATCTGTCCAAGGCTGCACCACTTTGTTCAACAAATTGACATCCTTGGTCTGCAATCAGTAAGTACTAATAGGGTTTCTTTTTCAATGCATTCAAATTCAGTAGTATTGGAATAACTGCCTCATCTGCAGACATATTAGAAATTTCAAATATATTTAGAAATTTACTTCTTTTATTATGATAAAGCTAGGAATAAAAGTAGTTATACGTCTTTTATCACTTTAGAGTTTTGTTTGATACTAAATTTTAGAAGTATAACATGCTCTATGGAAAAACTAGGAAAGTGGTGAGTGTACAATGTTATGAAATGTGTAAGTGTTGGATGGAGAAAGTCAGTAGAATTGGTTTGTCATCATTAACTTTCTTAAGTATAGATGTAATGAATTAGATTGTAAAATAGAAGCAACTTAGGCATGGATGGATAGGAGTCCAAAGACTAATAAGTACATAGGAGTGTGACTGTAATGAGTCAAACTTCATTTTGTTGCTTTTATAGTTTGGGGTTAAGTTGAAGATTTTTTAGCTCAATTGTACCCAAATCATGGGCGCTTCAAAATCTACTTTCCCCACCGCACAGGTAAATTTATTTCTTTCACTCTCTCGATTCCAATCGTTTCTTTTTACCGAATTCTCTCAATTCATTTTTACTGTAGACGCCTGTAATACGGTGGGAGAACTGACTTTTTGATTGTTTTGCTTTTGATCGCAAATGTTGCGGATAGAAAGAGTCGCCACCGACTTTTCTTTTATCCAATTAAGGGAAGGTGAAAAGAACAGAAAAAGACCTTCGTTAGATTTTGAGTAAGGCAGAAGATTATGAAAAGGGAAGGTATTAGCACCCTTTCCATCCGTAGTTATCTACGGGCTCTTAGTTGCTTTAGCTCATCTTTAAAATTTGCTTTCTGTGTGTGTGTTTTGAAGATGTTTTTGAAAAGGCATTTCGTTTTGACTTCGTAATGATTCACGCTGGAATGTATACGAAGTGTTTGGAAATGTTTCATTTTTGAAAAGTGTTTTAACTTTGTAAAAAAGTGTGAGGTGTGAAAAATATTTTGATAGAGCAAGCAACTAAAAGTCTTATTACCTACTCAGAACGGTCGTTTCCGTGTTATTTTACTTTCCTTTAGAATAGTGATATCCATACCATTTAGTTGGTAGGTAACCCTATTCGTTGGATGTAAAGGGACATTCGAAGGGACATCGGATGGTCATAGAAGGCAACTTGTAGGAGTATCCTAGCACATTCGAAGGGACGATCATCACTTTTTGTAGGCAACAATCGAGGGACGAGATCATGTATTCGTAGGCCACGTCGATGGACTATGATCTTTGTATCGAAGGGAATATGATGATATGTTTGTAGGCAACGGTGCTAGGATACCTCTACGTTCGAGGGACTTGACCATTTATTCGAAAGGCAACGAGAGAGAATACTCTAGGGGGTGCATGTGTGAAGAGAGTGTGTTAAATTCAGATATTTTATCTTGAAATTAGAAGTGATCTACGTTCGTTTTATCTTGCCATACACGCCTAGTTACTAGCAGTTTATATGGGTGCGGAAAGTAAATCTTACGTTATTACATGGCTTTGGGGCAGTTACATAATATAGGAGTGCAGAAAGTAAATCCTAATTAAGCTATTACATCCCATGAGCAGTTACATAATATTGGAAAAAAAAAAGAAATGCGAGAAAAATTAATCCTAACTATTATAACCTGGAAGCAGATACATAATAATTGGAAAAGAAAAGAAATTCGCATAAGAGAAAAATGTGTTAGTAAAAAAAAGATTTTTGAGTTAGGAAAAAGTTTTTAGATTAGTAATAATTAGATGATAAAGCAATTTTTTGGGTTAGTTTTAATAAGGAAAAGCAATTAAAAGTCAATCTTATGGTTAATTAACAATTAATTAAAATATGCATGCAAAAGTATTAATTTTTATGTCAAAAATTAAATAAATATTTTTCTGTCCTAAATGCAAAAAGAAAATATTTTTTGGTGATTTTTGATGTGTTAGAAAATTGTTTGAAAAGAAATTAAATTGAAATGAAAATAATGTGAAAAATAAGACAAAAGTGTTAGTTTTTGCAAAGTGTAAAAAATATTGGACAAGGCCAGGGATCGAACCCAAGCCCTTTCCTTTAACGCGCGCACTGCCTACCACTGGACCAAGCTGCACTTTGTGTTAGTAATATGAAATAAAAGCATTATAAGGGAATTAGTTTTCTGAGAAACCAAAAACCGCGCCAAAGCCTTCGTCTTCTTCCTCATTTGAATTCATTTCACAGGCTTTTACCTACAGTTTTCGTCCGTAGCCAAAGCCTTTAGCCACGGATTATTTTTCGTAGCTACATCCCTGCAAGATCAAACCATTCATAATACACAAAATAAATTAGTTTTAAGGACATCAATCGATTGGAAATCGTCCTCTGAGTGTGATGGTGATCCTGGTTTCTCCTAATTTTGCCTAGAACACAAAGCCTTAATTCAGAGCTACGAACCCTAGCCATGGCAACTCATGATTTCTGCACTTAAATTTCAATTAACCAATCCAAATAGCTTCGAAACTTCATTCTAAACACAAACAAACAATCAAAACATGTTAAATAGGCATAAAAATCAGAAATCGATTTTGAAATTTTTGAGGCGAACCGTGATCTGGATTTCGTGATTCTGGATGTTTTGTTGACTTGTGAGTATCTGGAATGGATCAGAGAACCTCCAGGAACGTGTTGAAATGCTTGGAATCCTTTGAATTGGACTGGAATTAGGGTTGCCAATTGCTTGAATGCCACGGTGTTTTTGATGCTTGGTAGGATTCTTTTTGGCCAGAAAATCCTCTCTTGTGCTTGTGAATGCATCATGTACTTATAGTAGAGTGAATTAGGTCAAGAATTATGAAGAAATTATATGTCAATCAATGAGAAAATATTTGATTTGGAATGAAACCAAATATTGCCTTTTTTGATCAAATCTCATTCAATTCCTTTTCCAATCAATGAAATTTCGAAATTGACGGCTTGTATGGCTTGCTTGGACCTCAAGAATGAGAGAAAATCCACCTTGCAATTAATTTTTGATTTTCTATCTTTTATTTTAGTTAAATTGGCTTTTAAATGATTAAAAATCCAAAATAAATAAAAAATAAAAGATAAATTCGTGGCCTTGGGCTTGGAGGTTCCAATTAAGCTAAGGAACATGTTTGAATCAAGAAAAGTTAGGCCCATTTGCAAGATTTTTGGTTTTGTCAAGTATTTCTGTTTGTGCACCTCCTCAAAAAATCTCAAGTTGTGCAAGGTGTATCTTGCTCAATTTTAAACATTTTTGGGTGTTCTTGGAATTTTTAGAAAGCTCAAGATGTCCTCTAAACAGCCTCTTTGGTTTCATCTTCATTGGAGTTTCTATGCTCATGAACACTTCTTTACAAAAAATTGACTTTTTGTTGACTTTTAAAAGGACCTGTAATGTTTTGATCCATAACTTCCAAATGAAGCATTTTCTACCCAAGCTTGTGAGACATGAAGTTGTAGAGAATTGAATTCTCTTCAGAATGAGCTGTGGTGGAAAACTTTTTGATAAAGTATGTGAAAGTTATGCCTGGTCAAAGTTCTGTTGACTTTTGTCTGAGAAAGTCCAATTTAGAAACTTTGACTTTTGATCAATTCTTGACTTTTCTTGATGAATCATGATCAAACCTTGATCAAATGATGAATATCACTTCAAAGTATTGATGTTGATAAAAAATTATGAAGTTTGACTGTATGTTGACCACAGTTGACTTTTGTCCAATACAACTAATTTTCAACCATCTGAGCAATTATTTCAGGAAACTTGACTTGTAAAGCTTGAAACTTGACATGGAGATTCTTTGAAGCATATGGTGAGGCATGATGACCACTGGAAATGTTAGAGGCCCACCTTGATTTGAGAATGGCTAAAACCCTAGTTTGGGCTAACTGCTTAGGAGAGGGTTTGTCTGGTCAACCCTTGTGAAATCCTTGAGTATGGATATGTGAAACGTCTTGAGAAGTAGGAGGGCAAATTTTGGGGTATGACTACGCCGGATGATCAAATCACCACCATAACAACAGCACCATTGGAAGCCTCTGATCCCATTCTTGAGTGCCTTAAATCCCTCAAAATTGTATGTTTTCTTTTCCTATTTTGATTTTGCTGTTCGAAGCTGCAAAATTGATGATTTGGTTTATTGTTTTGCTGTAGACGCACGCCGCCGGTATTGACGTCTCCTCCAACGGAAGGTAGTTTAATTGATATTTTAGTCAGGAGGCCATCATCGTCAGCACGTTCAAGTGATTATCTAGATTCATTATTGATTATAATACAATGGGCTGTTAGTTATTTGTATACATTTATGCAACTCATAAGAATAGATGAATTTTTGAGTTATCATAGTAGTGTTAGAGTTTATGCATCAACCGATTATTAATTGAACAAGGAATGAAAGGAATTATCACATAACCACTTTATAACCTGTTTTTGCAAGCTATCTTAAGTTTATGAAAAACCAGTTGAAAACAACTTGTGTCCGATCAATTTCATAAGCTGTTTGTACAGATTTAAGGCCATAAAATTAGTATAAATAAATCCTTCGAAATGATGCCGTTGTACATGGATTGTTTTATTCTTCTTTGTTTTCAACTACTATTTCACTTGATACTAACGACTTGTGTTTATGATCTATATTTCCAGTGTTTTTCTTGTTGCCATGTATTTACTTCCAGTTAAACTATTCTTAGCGAGGTTCAACCATATTTACTTAACAATGGGATATTTGTTTAGCTAGCTAGTTTCCCAAAGAAAAATTAAAATACATGGATCTATTTTCTCCCAGTTTAGATAGTTATTATTTCTCGCATCAACACATTCTAGAAATCTAGCTTCCGTTGTGAGTGTGTAAGGAATCTCTATGTTTCCTGTTAAATCTTTTAGCCTACATTCCGCTATCATAGCTCGCAGATGAGAACTGACTCTCTAAGTATGTCATGTCATGCACTCAAGCTAGATTACAATGTTGATGGTTACTAGAATGGCATATTGGCATGTCCTTTAGTATATATGCCTCTCCTATATGTCCTGGTCATTCTTTTTGTATCCTCTCAGCTGCATATAATACCAAAAAAATTATTTGGGATAATACTTAGTTTCTTTTTTTTCATAGTTGAAACAACTACAGTGAATCCCAAGGTGTTACTTGAGCTCTTCTCAATTTACCGTGATTGACATGAAGAAAGGGTCCAAGAGATAAGCAAGAATCAGGTTCGTTTAATACAAGAATAGTTCACTGATTTATGACTCTTGGAATGAAGGTGTTGAGGTTGACGATGCATATTTTGGGGAAAGGTTTAAGATGCGTGCAATGTTATTTTGCACAATCAACGACTTTCCTGCTTACGGTAACTTGGATGGATATAATGTCAAAGGACATAATGCATGTCCTATTTGTCAAGATAATACTTGTTATGGGTAAAGTATGGTGTTATGGGTTTCAAGTGCTTGTTTTCTTGGTATGCATGCGGTCTATTAACTATTTTCATGATTCATTAACTTTTATTGTAAAAAATGTATGTGGTGAACAGAGACAAAATAGTTGCAAGTTTTGCCTAAGATTTTGCAGAAAACCCATCTAACATTAGTAGTATTGTGATTTTTAGAGCAAATAAGTGATATATGTGATGAACAGAGACAAAAAAGTTGCAAGTTTTGCCTAAAATTTTGCAGAAAACCCGTCTGTCATAGTATTGTGATTTTTATTAGTAGTACTGTGATTTTTTTCTTTTTCTTTCTATATGACCTGACAAGTATAATATGTTAATCCTCTTTATCTACACATCACTAATTATTGTGTTTTTTATTCTGTTGAGGATCCGAAATTCTTGCAAACGATGCCGCCAAAAAAGACCAAGAAGAAGAATTGTGGGAAAGGTTATATATCTACTCAACATGAAATCACTCAACCTCAACTCACTCAAACCCAACCCGCTCAACCCCAACCTATTCCAAATTTTATTCAACCTCAATCCTCTCAATCTCAATTCACTCAACCTCAACACCAATCTATTCCTAATCTCATTCAACTCCCTCAATATCAAGCTCAAGATCAACCCCAACCCTAAACTATTCCATATTCAAGTTGGCCTCAACTCACCCAATATCATACGCAACCCCAACCTATTCCACATCCAAGTCGGCCTCAACTTACTCAACTCCGACCACAACCCTAACCTATTCCACATCCAATTCGACCTCAACTAACTCAATCACCATCTAGATCTATATCCCAATCCCATCATTCTCAACCTCGTCCTCATTCCACCCAATCTCACCATTTACCAACTCAACCCCAACCCAATCAACCTCAACCTTGATCACGGCCTAAACCCACCCAATCTCACACTCAACCTTCTCAACCTCAACCTAACCAACATCAATTTCGACCTATCCCTTCTCAACCTCAACCTAGCCAACCTCAATCTCAACATCAGTCTCGAACCATCCCTTCTCAACCAAAACCTAACCAACCTTAATATCAACATCAATCTCAAACCATCCATTCTCAACCTCAATCTCAATATCAATCTCGGCCCATCCCTTCTCAACCTCAACCTAATCAACGTCAATCTCAACATCAATCTCAACCTATCCCTTCTCAACCTCAATCTCAACATCAATCTCATCCTATCCTTTCTCAACCTCAACCTAATCAACCCCATTCTCAACATCCATCTCGAACCATCCCTTGTCAAACTATGGCCATTGAAGCCCCGTTGTCATCTAGCCATGTTAGTGGAGACACCATTGGAAATAAAATCCCAATACTTCATGAAGGTGATTGGTGAGTGTCTTACTCGCATATAATAGTTAATACTCCCTTTAAGTTTGTGCATATATTTGGAGTTGATATAAAGAGGACATCTTTATTATAATCTCTTGTGGTATGTGATGACATTTATCGCTGTTTATGTAAGGACCCTAAATGGAACTTGTGATCATTATAAATATTAGAGCAATATGAAAATAATGTAAGAAAAAGAATTGAAAATGTTTATTAGGTATAACAGAGTCTATTTAAAATGTCTCTTTTTCAGGTTTGATCTTCACAAACTGGTGGTTGCAGAAATTGCTCACATCATTCGTACTCATTTGGTTGAGGGAAAACCATCATGGAAGAAATTATCATCTACTCAACGTGATTCTTTCTTTGACTTACTTCAGGTAATTAAATCTAAACACCGTCTAATATAATTCTGACTCAGAATGCAAGAGTTATTTGATTGAATAGTCATTGTGAAACACATATATTGAGATTTGTAATAATTTCAAAAAATAGAATACTGTGACTTACATTGATTATTTTGTTACAAGTTTTTTGTACATGACTACCAGAACATAAGGTTACGGTACGATGTAATTTTGAAAAAAGAGGGTCAACTAAGATGTCCCAACTAATGCAAGAAGTTCGCCAAAACTTAGATGACAAACCCGGCTGGATGGAAGATGATGTGTGGAAGCAGTTATTGGTACATTGGAATTCTTCCAAATTCAAAAAAGCATTTCAAACCAATAAAAGGAATCAGTGTTCTATGGATGGTGCATCTCTTCACACTGGAGGATCTATTCCTCATCGTTTGCATTGGAAAAGAATGGTATGTATTATAAGTTTTTCATTAAATTTCTCAAATTAGTATCTATAATAAATGACATTGTTTCTTGTTTCTTTTAAAATTTTAGAAAAAATAAAAGGGGGTGTAGATCCATCATTGACGGAGTTCTATTTTCGCACACATAGGAAAAAGGATCAAAGTTGGGTAGAGTTCATGCTAAATCCGCATATGTGAGTACTAATTTGATTGAATTTTAAATTTGCACACAAGTCTTTTGGAATGTATCACTTTTCTTGAATTTAATTCCTTACTATTTTGTAAATTTTCTTTTAGGATCAATTTGAATGGAAAAAGTTGGAGATTTCTTCTTAGATTCCAACTATTCCGGAAGAGGATGAAGCTGATAGTCAACCAACTATTGGAATTCCACCTGATTTGGGTATATGGGTAGAGTCAGTTTGAAGGAAGAAAAAGTGGGTATTTGGTCTTGGAACCGCTTCCAAGACTTAGGTTTCATTAACAAATAAACCTTCAAGTGTTTCTAGTGACTCTCAAGAGCTTGATGCTTTGAGAAGTCAAGTCCATGCTTTAAATGCATCGTTGCAAAGACAAGAACGAGAGATGTTGGAGATGAGGCAACAATTGCATCGACAAGAAAAAGAGATGATCGAAGCGAATGATAAAATTTCATTTTTAATGAATCATTTGGGATTTCTTGGGTCATCTTCTCGTCCACCACAACGAACTAATGAAAGTGATCAATATGAAGATGACATTGAAGAAACATCTAATGAAAGTGATCAATATAAAGATGGCATCAAAGAAACACATGAAGACGTTAGTAATGAATTATAATTTTTAACTTAGCGAGACAAATGAATTGTTTGAGTCATTTTTAGTAATATGACTATGTAAGAACTTGTTAAGTTTATAAATTGTTGTTCTATGAATGTGTTTTATTTAAAATCAAAGCATTTAAAATTAAATTTTTATTTTTTGTAGTTTATAAAACGTTGTTCTATGAATCTTTCTTCTTTAAAATCAAAGTATTTTAAATTAATTTTTATTTTTATATTATGGTTATTTTAATATATAATTTAAAATGATTTTTAAAAAAATTGAGATAAACATTTCCTGGGATTTTCCAGCGGAAATTATTACCCACGAAGGTATTAGCTGGGAACCATAAACCGCAAGAAAATCCGCAGGAAACGTGTTTTCTGCAAAAAATTTGCTCAAATCCACAGGAAAATTCAGCTTTTCTAGTAGTGATGTATTGCATCCACTTCTGTATAGACGGGAAAAGGCCAAACAAACCAGTCACCATCATCCAACTACAAGATTTGAAAAATATGAAACAAAAAAAACCATTTATTCCATAATAACCGTCATGATGAATCACTGCGAGAAAATACTCTTAGTAAAATAGGTACATAACCTGTCATACTTCAACAATAATATATCCAAAACTTGTAAGAGTTAGGGGTGTAAGCGAATCAGAAAAACCAATTAAACCGATAATTCAAACCAAACTAAATTGAAAAAAAAACTGGATGTTTTTAGTTCGGTTCAAAAGTCGAACTAAACCAATTAAAATCGAGAATTTGATTTGGTTCTCGGTTTTAGTTTTTATGAACCGTCAAATAGATGAAACGAACCGATGATAATAAATACCTACTTAATCTTTTATTTAGCTCATTATTAAGCCAAAAATTTGTACCAATCCAACACTTCTTTTTTTACACTTTCTTTGAACAAAATATGTAGGCAAAACCAAACTCCAAACATAAAAAATAGAAATCATAAGCCATAAAAACTTACTATCGCCAAACTGCTAATATGGATGTCCGCCATCATTGTTTCTCTCACCATCGTCATTCTTATAGGTTATAGTTTCCTTATTTATGTTCAAGTTCTATTTGTTAGTTTTCTTCTTTTTACTACCTCTTAAGTTTTTTCTTCAACGAATTTTCTTCTAGTCTTGTTACGAAATAGTTTTTATGTGTGTTTGATGTGTGAAACATGTTAATTATATGTATTGAATCCTTTTTTTTTATTGTTGTCATTTATTTGTTAAGATTTCAAATCTCTTCTCAACCTTTTCATATCAAGTGCCAAATTTTATATTCGATAGTGAACTTATTTCATGACATATGAAAATTATGTCAATATTTTCATATGAATAAAGAACAATTTGTAACACTACAAGAAATGTCCTTCCTAGCGAAATAGTTTAGTGACGGGAATAGCACGTGGGAAAAAAAGCATGTTGCGACGTGGTAGTAATGTCGCTACATTATTATATTAAAAAAAAATTAAAAAGAAAGTTATCATATGGTGAGTCAGAGGGAATCCAATTTACATTAAATGTAGCGACGTGTAAAGCACGTCGCAACTAAATAAATAAATAAATTTAAGAAAAGTTATAACGTTAGCACATGGTGGGAAAGTTGATTTTTTTAAATTTCAAGTAGCGACATGGTACTCAAGTCACAACTTTTTATGAGGGAAATAATTGTTGCATTGACGTTGCATGTACTACAAAGTCTGAAATAATTACAGGGTGATAATTTTTTTATATCGTTTGAATATAGCAATGTGCTTCCCACGTGGCAAGGTTGCGACGTGAGAACCATGTCGCTGCATTACTTATATAAAGTTAACAAAAACAACCCATTTTCTACGTTCAGTTTTAGAAAATTTAACTTGTTCTTCTTCTTCTCTGCCTAGCCTTGCCTCAACCTCAAACGTTTCTGATCTTCTTCTGGTTTCACCACCACCACCCCCTGCCTCAAATCAAATTAACTCAACTCCTCCCCAAATTTTCTCCTAACAGGTAACTAAATTCTAATTTTATTTTTATAATTTCATTTTTCAATAGTTTTCTGAAATTAATTTGGGGTTTTTTTGTTCAAGCTATTATTTGAAAGAGGATTGAAGAATAGTGAAGAAGGAGATTTTTGTACTAAACACTACGCCAAAAATAAGTTTTGGCAGCACCTTTACGAAAGCGCTTTTAAGAGAAAGCGCTTTCATAGGCCTTAACAAAATTTCGCTTAAAAAAAGCACTTTCATAGGTTACCCTAACAAAGCGCTTTTCAAAAAGCGCTGCTAAAGGCCTTAGAAAGATCTCATCTTAGAAAACGCTTTTGAAAAGCGCTGCTAAAGGTTAACCTTAGAAAGCGCTTTTCAAAAGCGCTCTTATAGCTGGCCTGAAGAAAGCGCTGCTATAGGCCTATGATACGAAAACGCTTTTAAAGGAAAAAACACTCTTATATCTGGGTTTTAGAAAGTGCTTTCATAGATAATTTTATAATTAAAATTAATAACCCTAAATACGATTTCATTCTCTCATTCTCTCGCGTTCTGTTCATCTTCTTCCTCTCGCTACTGTTCCTGCATGCTACCTCTGTTCTTGGCCTTCTCAATATTCGTCTGTGTTGTTGTTCTTCTGCACTCGTCGTCGTTCATTGTCTTTCGCCCTCAGTCTTCTTCGTCTGACATCATCGTCTTCCTTGGTAAGTTTCAGAATTTTCAATTCTTCTGCCATGGCTGTGTTTTTCGTTTCAGAATTTGTGATTCTTCTGCCATGGCTGTGATTTTCGTTTCTAGAAGTTTATCTATTTCTCTGTTTCGTTTCTAGAAATCTCTTTGTTTTGTTTCCAGAAGAATTGTCTGCCATGGCTGTTTAGTTTTTAATTTCTTTTTTCTCCTATGTGAAATTTAATAGTAACATTACCAGCCTTATCAGTCCCTTTGTGCATTATCAACATCATCGTACTCACTTTGGCTTTGAAACCTCTAACGGTTCCGCAAGCGCAAATCTCTGTCTTAATTCAGCTGCCTCTGTTTGGTGTTTTACGAATTCGATTCGGTAAGTTTCAGCTGCACCAAATCTTCTCAGTTTAAATATCAAACCTATGATCCTGTGATAATTTTTGTAAATTTGATTTAATTGTGATGAATATCTATGTTATTCTGTTAGTATCTTTTAGATTGAAACTTTGTCAGAAGAATGTCTTTCTCGACCATCGTAAATTCTTAACTTCTAAACATCAATATCGTGGATGGAGAAAAACATTTAATGGAGATACCGAACAACGTAGAGCTCCGCCTGGATTGACAGGTGACCAAATTTTTGAAAATGTGAAAGATGTGAGTATTTAGTTTGGCAAGCCTTTTGCATATAAAGTTGTCACAGGTGGGTGGAAGAAGAGGTCGATTGTTTTTGAATTGCCATATTGGAAATATTTGTACGTAAGTGTCATACCCCAATTTTTGACCTAATATACCACCTTACATTTGCATCATTGCATCACTAACAGTTCAGATAGCATTAATCGGGTGTAGCATTCACAGGTCAAAATCAGGGTTTCATCAGATTTTCATCTGATTCAAGAGGAAACAAATTAGGGTTTGAGTTTTTCTCACCTCATTTGATCTATCTTGATCAAATCATCAACCTCTGATCATCAGATATCCATTTTTTCTCATAGATCAATCGAGGATCGACCAATTAGGGTTTTGATCGAGCATGAGTATTCTCTGACTTTTTGAGCAAGAAATGACTTTTTTGGATAGATATTGGTCATTATATCTTAGATACAACATATTGACCTAATTTCTGGATTCAAAACATCACAGAAGTTCACAGACTTCATCAGTCAATTTCAAAAAACATCTGATGAATTTTCATCTGCACAAAAAAGTCAAACTTTGACTTTTGGTCAAAATTTTCAAAACAAAACTTTTTCCATCATCAAAATACTTCAAATGATCCATCATGATCATAAAAAATCAAAGAATTTGAAAAAGTCAACAAAAAGTCAAAAGTTTCAAGACTTGGAAAAATTTCTAAGTGTTGAAATTTCTTATTTTTTCCAAACTTCATGCCATTTTTTCACCTAGTTCCATTTTGAATTGGAACAAACTCAAAACATGAAAGTTGTAGCTCTTGAAACAAGCTTTCCAAAATGTCCAAGAACTATCAAATCCATGGAGTCTAGCTATACTTTTGAAATTGAAACATAAGGCTCCATGAACTTAATTTTCAAAAGTCAAAACTTCAAATTATAGGTCATTTTTGAGATTTCTTCATCTAGAAGCAATACAACCTTGCCAAATGGATCATTGAGCTGATAAATATCAGCTAGATATGATTGAGATGAGATAGAATCAATTTGGAGATTTTTCACACATGGTAAAAAGAGGAAACTTCCTTTTTCTTTGCAAAAGTCATTCTTACCCTTTAAGTTATCTTTGAATTTCCAAAAGCTTGTACTCTTGCCTAACATTTTCGAACCATTGGCCTATAAATAGATCATGATTTCAAGTTCAAAACTACACCAAAGTAATGCCAAGACATACTTTCCTTCCACTTTCTCCAATTTCTCAAATCATAGTTCAAAATGGAGAGATCATGCAATTTTGAAAAATTGTGAATGAACATGAGATCTTTGGTGTCAAACATGCTCTAATATCACTATCAAACTTGTTTACAACTTAAAATCAAACTGAAAACAAGTAAAAATCAGAAATCACTTTTCATTTTTTCAAACTTCCAAAACTGCCATAAGCATTCGAATTCATGGTTTTGTTTGAACAAGTTGTGTTCTGATCACTCTAACACCTTCCATATACTTCACATACATGATCCAAACCATTAGCAAGCAACTGTAACAGGTTTAACATCAAAATCGAGCTTCCATTTTTGAACTGTGCAGGTGAACTTGTGTAGCACGATCCAGGGAGATTCAAAGCAAGCATACCATTCCTACAGCTTCCCTAGCATCCGTTGAAGCTCACACAATCTTCAAATTCATTCTGGAAACACGTTTGCACCTTCTTCGATTTCAACTTGCACAGGTATGAACACGAACTGGGATATCATAATTCTTTGAATTTAAATGCAAAAACTCTTGGCCAATCTCTTTCTGCACTCATCACGATCATAAACCCTCAAAAAAATCAAAGAATCATCAATCATACATCATTTAATTTAGAAAAGTCAGTTCTAGGGTTCTTCGTGGTTCCCA
Source organism: Vicia sativa (assembly GCA_021764765.1). Lineage (NCBI taxonomy): Eukaryota > Viridiplantae > Streptophyta > Magnoliopsida > Fabales > Fabaceae > Vicia > Vicia sativa. The sequence continues at coordinate 138,108,628 of CM038796.1, forward strand.
GAAATTTAAGCATGCTAGACTAAAAATAAATGCAATTAACATCATTTAATCTTTATTTCATTGAATTTCATTGAGAAATGAAGATTTTAGCATGGATTGTTGAAACTGAAAATCAAAACGAAGAACATAGCTTGCGCGCGTGTTCTTGAGCTTTTTTTAAATTTAAAATTTCCAATCTTGTATTAACACGTGTTGTTGGTTCAAAAACATAAAAGCAAGCTTGTCCCAGTGGTTGCCAGCACGCCCTTAAGGTTCTCTGCCACGTATGCTACCCTTTGGTCCCGGGTTCAATCCTTCTCAAGACCATTCTTTTTCAAAACTTTTCCATATTTTCATTTTTTTTACAAAACTTTCACATTTTTTTTAACCAATCAAAACTCCTTATTTTAAGATGATTTTTTGAACACTTGTCAATAAATGTATCTATTTTATGATAGTGCAAAAATTTTCAGAAAAAACTTTCATCTGATTATATTTTAATCGAGCCGAAAACGACGTTCTGAGCACTTTTCAAAACACCTTTTAAAGGTGAATTTTTCAAGTTTTCGACTTCCGATTCTTTTCAAAACTTCTCATAAATGAACTTCACATTTCAAAACACTTTCAAAATCATTTTTCAAAACTTTTTCATCAAATTTGCATCTTTTACCATGATCGATCCGATTTAAACGATAAAACCGAATTCGTTTTCTCTCGAATTTCTCAATCGATCATGGGCCACCCTCACGGTGTAAGTCCCATAACATTCTTTTGTGTACATAATATTTCTTTGTACATATCAAATCATTTCCAAACACATACAAATTTTCATCTGTACATAACACAGATACTTTTTATACTCAAGTACAGACAAACTTCGATCGTTTGTTTTTATTTCACTTGTGTAGACACAAACCAACATTCTTTATGTACATACATACCTTTTCCTTGTACATATCAATTTCTTTTTCAATACAAACTTTTATCTGTACATAAATACAGATACATTTTACAGATAAACTTTGATCGTTCGTTTCTGTTTCGTCTGTACATATACACTGAATACCATTGGTATTGAAAGGAGCATTATTCCCCGTGAAACTGCTTTCAAACCAATGGGCCACCCTTATGGTGTAAGTCCCAACCCTCCTATGTACATCCACAACTCTCTGTACATAAATACTCGTTTGTGTACATATTCATTTCCTTGTACACAGTTCAAACTTGTAAATAATCAAGTTACGCTCGTTTTAAACGTTCGTTTCACAGACACTTGTTTATATTTACTTCATAAACTTCTGTAAATAAACATCATGCATTGTTTATATTTCCTTCATAAACTCCTGTGAATACATATCCCACACCCACACTTGTTTATACAGCTGTCTAATTATAACATAACAATTAGTCTAACCAATAGGTTCCCCACAGTTGTAGCCTCCGCTTGGGCTTTATACAAGATAATTCATCCACAGCATGAATTTAGCCTCCGCTTGGGCTTCATACAAGATAACTCTCCCCACAGAGTTAACCTTCTCTTGGGCTTTGTACAAAGAAACTCATTCATCTGAGTTTAGCCTCCGCTTAGGCTTCATATAAGACATCACTCCCCTGTTGAGTCAGCCTCCTCTTGGGCTTCGTTCAAAAGAACTCCTCATTGAGTTTAGCCTTCTCTTGGGCATCATACAATGAAAGAGATAGGAAATCTCTTAACATCCTCCTATTGGGCTTCCAATACAAAGAATCACCCGCGTTAGGATAGAACCCAGAGTATAATTTCTCGGTGAAATTGCTCTTAATTCCAAAAGGATGGTTTCCCGGTGAAATCCCTTTTAACACAAAGCCAGCCATACCCTATAGCTTCCTCTTGAGCTTCATACAAGGACCCTCGATGACCCTCGATGACCCTCGAAATGCCTCCTCTTGGGCTAACAATACAAGGACCCATGGGCTTCTTAAAAGCATCCCTTTAATCCAATCAATTTCTCCTTGAGATTTAGACATCTATCATCTCTATGGAAGAAGTACCTCATCTATCACATCACATACAGTCAAAAACTTTTCAAACTATTTTCAAACAAAAACATCTCTTAATTGTAAGTGGTAACGCTTGTACACTCAAGCAAAACACCCAATACTTACAGTTAAAAGATTCAATCATCTTTTTCAAACATCTTTCTTAAACATGTAAGTGGTAACGCTTGTACACTCAAGCAAAACACCTATAGCTTACGATGAAAGATTTTAATCAAACAAACTTTTCAAAATGTATGTGATGAAATAGATTAGATACATTTTTCATTAAGATGACATTTGTCTGTCTCTTACTAACATCCCGTTGCTTTCCACTAGCATAAGTGGGAACTACGATTGCTCTGACTTTCTCAACATCCTTTTGAGAATACGTAGGCACAAGGTCTCATCCTTGCCGAGCAAATTTCTTTCTCCCTCAGACCAAACAAACCATAGATCCCTGTAGATCTGAGCTACAAATGCTCTGATTCCCACTAGGGGATATGTATGCAGAAGACCCAAAGATCTTTGCGAGCACAATAATAACAAACACTAGGATCCCACATAATCTGTCCTTCTTAAAATCCCAAAGGAGAAACTTTCCCAATAATAGAAATAGAAATTAAAACACACAAACATATCAAACATATTCATATATAAAGCTATAGATAACTATATATATTTAGGGTGCTCCATCTATTCCCTTTATATAACAATCCCCCTTACTCAGAATCTCCCCAATGCGTTGCGTCTAGTTTACGCTAGTCGTTACGCATATCAATATCAATTGAGGGTATTACAGCTTTCCTTTTTTTCATAATCATTAAATCATCTTTCTTGTGTTGAAAATAATAAAGCTTGATGCTCGAGGCATCTTTATAAACAAATCAAAAGAGTAAATCGTTTCGAGCCAGAGAATCTGAATTCACGTTCAAATCCTCTAGCGCGTCACCTTTTAACGCGAACAGTAAGACATTTCCTTGATGTGATGCATATTGAAAAAAAATGTATTTGACAGTGTTATTGGTACGTTACTCAATATAAAAGGGAAGTCTAAGGATGACCTTAACGCAAGGGAGGACATGGTACAAATGGGAATAAGAACTGAATTGGGACCGTGAAGAAAGGAAGACAGACATATCTACCACCTGCTGTTTACACTCTATCTAGAAAGGAGAAAAAAATATTGTGTAAGTTCCTAAGTGAAGTTAAAGTTCCAGAAGGCTACTCATCAGATATTAGAAGACTTGTGTATATGAAAGACCTCAAGCTAAAGAGTTTAAAGACGCATGATTGCCATGTTATAATGTAACATTTTCTACCGATATGTATACGTTCTATTCTACCAGAAAAAGTAAGAAGCGCAATAACTAAATTGTGTGTTTTCTTCAAGTCAATTTGCAGTAAGGTGATCGATTCTGAGATCTTACCAACATTGCAAAAAGATATAGTTGTTACTTTGTGTGAGCTTGAAATGTATTTTCCTCCCTCGTTTTTTGACATAATGGTTCATCTTGTCGTTCATCTTGTGAAAGAGACACAATTGTATGGACCAGATCATATGAGATGGATGTGCCCTGCTGAACGTTATATGAAAATATTAAAAGGGTATGTGAAAAACCGAAGTCGACCAGAGGGTTGTATTGCCGAGCGATACATTGTTGAAGAAGCGGTTGAGTTTTGTACTGAATATCTGTCAAATGTTCAATCAATTGGACTCCCCAAATCTCATATTGTGGGAAAAAAATAAGGTAAGAAGCTAATTGGAAATAAAGTTGTGATAGTATCAAGGGTCGAACGGGATCAAGTGCATTTGTATGTTCTGCACAATGAGATTGAGGTTGAGCCGTATGTTGAAATGCACAAGGGTGCTCTTCGAGGTTTAAATCCGAATAGAAATGAGAATTGGATTGTACGAGACCACAATCGAAGTTTTATACCATGGTTTAAGGAACACATTTATTCAAAGTATCGTTCAGATCCCGCTTCAGTAACAGAAAGGTTGAGATGTTTAGCATATGGTCCAAGTCTGGTTGTGTTTTCTTATAGCGCATACACAATTAATGGATACACATTTTATACCAAAGAACATCATAATAAAAGTACTATGCAAAATAGTGGTGTTACCTTGGTATCTGAAGTAATGCACATATCAAGTGTGAAGGACTTAAACCTGAAATTTGCAAATCTCTCATATTTTGGGGTTATCGAGCGTATTTGGGTGTTTGATTACGAGACATTTCAGATTCTTATACTTGGTTGCAAGTGGGTTGAAAATAATAATGGCATATGAATGGATAAGTCAGTATTTTTTCAAGTGAGCCAGAAAGTTGGTAGGGTACCACCCAAGAAAAGGGTTCCTGTCAGAAAATTTGTGCCTAGATTTCGGCAGTATCTTGAAACACTAGTGGGCACATCAGATTTGATGAATAGTGGTATTAGTCAAATGGATATGGATGCAGATATCTTTGGTTTTTCTTGCACCGAAACAATTGGACAAGAGGACATGGAACAAATTTTTCTTCATAGAGAATTAGGTGTCAGTGTTATGCACTCATACATCTGGTAACCCGATCAATATATTATTTAATTAGTTGAACAATTTATTTACACATTTCAATGAAAATAGTCTAATGTTTATTATGTTTTTATTTAAGGTTTTTATATGACAAATTGATGCGCGGGAATCAATTGTCAAATAGATTCTATTTTGTGTCTTCCTCTCGTGTCTGGGGAGCGACAACTACTAGGGAACCAGAGTCATTAAGAGAGCACTTAGTCGATAGATTAATAGCAACTGGCAGTACAGAAAGCTTGTATCTTTTGGCGTATAATTCAGGGTTAGATTTTCATTCAAAGTTCATTTTAATATTTGTATTTTTTTCATAAAAATTTTCAACTAAATTGTTGCTTTAATTTATAGATGTCAGTGGTTGTTGCTTGCTATCGATCCTATAAAAGAAGTGGTCTATTATCTGAATTCGGTTGACGGTGATTGGACAAATTATCCGGATATGAAGTTAATGATTGATACGTAAGTGACATTATTCTAAATATTTGTGTGTATTTATATATTTAATTATTTCTGTGGCATTGTTCTAAATATATATTTTTATTTTGTTAGCGCAATACAAGTATTCCGATGTCAAAGAGAAGCTCGGGTACCACGGTCTAAATCAAACAACATTAATTGGATCAAAGTGCAAGTATATTAATTTCCACAATTTTTCTTATAATATTTATGCTACTTGATAAAACAAGACAACTATATATTCTTATTTGTTTTTCTATGTAGTGTCCTCAACAACAAAACGACATAGATTGCGGATACTTCGTTTTGAAGTTAATCAAAGAAATCCTTCAAATGAATCAAATAGAGATTCCAGCCACGGTATGGACTTATAACTTAGGATTTGTTTTATTATTTATCAGATATTTCATATAATTTATTATTTTTAACTAAATCATGCATATTATTTGTTTTGTTATGTAGTACTTCGATGAACACAAGTGTGCATATTACACGAAACTTCAGTTGGAAGAACTCAAAGAGGAATTTTGTCAATATTTTATTGAGCAAAGAATCCTATAAGGTATGAATACATTATTGTGTGAAAATGGTTATGAATACATTGTTGTGTGAATACAATACTGGCCGTGTTATTATGTTCATATCTTGCAGGACCAGGACCTTGAATATATAATTGACCGTGTTTTGTTCATACATTAGAACTAATTTAGTTATTGTTATAGCTGATTTTGTTAGGGTTGATTTTGGTAATGTTAAAAATATGTGAATTGAATTACAATGGTGTATATATATTTTTGATAACAATGGTATATAATGGTATTTTTATATAATCTCTTTGTTGAAATAACGGGATTAGGATTGTAAATTACCGGTTTATGAATTATAGGTATATGAATTACAGGTTTATGAATTACAGGTTTATGAAATAATGCTGCAAAAAATGCAGGTTTAAAAATTGTATAAATTTTTGGTTTTTCAGTAAAAACTCTAAGAAAGTGTTTTTTCAGTAAAAGCGCTGCCTTAGGCCACCTATGAAAGCGCTTTTTGAGTAAAAGCACTGCCTAAGGTATATATAAGAAAGCGCTTTTAAAAGCGCTTTCATAGGTAGGCCTAAGGCAGCACTTTTTTTTATCAAAAAGTGCTTTCATAGGTGGCCTAAGGCAACGCTTTTACTGAAAAAGCGCTTTCTTAGGGTGGCTACAGAAAGCATAAATGGCATTCTAAAGTAGGCCTAAGAAAGCGTTTTTCCAGGAAAAAGACGCTGCTAAAAGTCTACTTAAGAGAGCACTTTTTAGGAAAAAACGTTGTCTTAGGTATACCTACGAAAACGCTTTTGCCTAAACAAAAAGCACTGCTAAAACCTATAGCAGCGCCACCTACGAAAGTGCTTTTAAGCACTTTTAAAGCCCAAAAGAAGCGCTTTCGTAGGTCTTTTATGGCATAGTGGCCCTATTATTCCACCAAGGCTTAATGCAAGCATGCTCATGCTTGTTCGACTCCTTGAAGGTAACATAGTCTATTTTGATAAACTTCTTGAAGGTACTTGTCCGACTTCTTTTGAACTGTGTTTTTTGTTTTGCTAAAGGTTGCACTGAAACATATGAAAATTATTTTATGGGATTGGTCCACTTCAAAGATGTAGCATTGGCACATATTTTGGTATATGAGAACAAGGAAGCTACTGGCAGACATTTGTGTGTTGAAGCTATCTCTCACTACGGTGACTTTGCGGCAAAAGTTGCTGACTTTATCCAGAATATAATGTGCCTAGGTAAGTTTGATGGATCTATTCCTCATCGTTTGCATTAGAAAAGAATGGTATGTATTATAAGTTTTTCATTAAATTTTTCAAATTAGTATCTATAATAAATGACATTGTTTCTTGTTTCTTTTAAAATTTTAGAAAAAAGAAAAGGGGCGTGTAGATCCATCATTGACGGAGTTCTATTTTCGCACACATAGGAAAAAGGATCAAAGTTGGGTAGGAGTTCATGCTGAATCCGCATATGTGAGTACTAATTTGATTGAATTTTAAATCTGCACACAAGTCTTTTGGAATGTATCACTTTTCTTGAATTTAATTCCTTACTATTTTGTAAATTTTCTTTTAGGATCAGTTTGAACGGAAAGTGATCAATATGAAGATGACATCGAAGAACCATCTAATGAAAGTGATCAATATAAAGATGGCATCGAAGAAACACATGAAGAAGACGTTAGTAATGAATTATAATTTTTAAGTTAGCGAGAAAAATGAATTGTTTGAGTCATTTTTAGTAATATGACTATGTAAGAACTTGTTAAGTTTATCAATTGTTGTTCTATGAATGTGTTTTATTTAAAATCAAAGCATTTGAAATTAAATTTTTATTTTTGTAGTTTATAAATTGTTGTTTTATGAATTTTTCTTCTTTAAAATTAAAGTATTTTAAATTAAATTTTTATTTTTTATATTATGGTTATTTTAATATATAATTTAAAATGATTTTTAAAAAAATTGAGATAAACATTTCCTGCGGAAAATATTATCCACGAAGGTATTAGCTGGGAACCATAAATTACAGGAAACGTGTTTTCTGCGGATTTTTTTCTCAATTCCGCAGAAAAGTCCAACTTTTCTAGTAGTGAATGTATGGAATAAGGGAATTTCATGAAATTGGCTCTTAACCTGAAACTCAGACAATTGACTCTTAACAAAAACAAAAGACATGGCTTAATTTTTCAACACCCCCATATCTCCAAGGAGCACCTCAAATTGAGTGCACCAAAACAATTTAAAACTAGAAATTCATGAGTTATTATTAGCCAAAAACTAGATTGAAGAAAAAAAGGGAATCAATAAGTTTTATCAATCTCTTAATAAATTGACATGCAAACAAATATCAAACCAATGTGATATTTTCATTGATCCACAGTGAAATTTGAGTGCAGCAACAATTGGGCATAATAAAGATAATATTTTGAATAATTAGATAGAAAAATACTACAGTATAATCATACAACAATTTATAATCAAAATAGTAATAAAATAAAATAAAAGGGGAATATAAACTGAATCTTGACAGTGAAATCATAGATGGATTTGGAGGATTTTTGGCCAGGTTATAAGTGTATTTTTGGCCAGGTTACACATGCATTTGCTGTCACACTATCAAAACTTACATGCACATATTAAACATTACAATTTGGCATAATTTCTCATATAAGACATCTGAAGTGATATTTAAAATTTAAGGGTATGACATTATTGAAAAATACAATTTTTTGCTACCACATTGTTAGTATTATGTAGCTTGTTCTAAGAAAAATAATATAAGTGTGTTCGTACCAACAAACCATCTTTCAAGTACACATAATAGCAACAAGATATCTACCATATAAGAAAAAAAATATGTTATGGAAAATTTAATTAAGTCATTTTTTTGGATTGGTCAATTACCTCTATTCTGAAGGTAAAACAGGTACTAAAATACTAACCCTAATTATGATACTATTTAAAAACTCTCTCTTCCTGTTCCGCCTCCCAACTTATTCTCTCATCTTCTCTTCTTCTTACGCCTCCAAACTTCTTCTCTCATCCTCCCTTCTTCTTCCGCCTCCCAGCTTATTCTTTCATCCTCTCTTCTTTTTCCGCCTCCCAGCTTTTTCTGTTACTCTTCAAAAGGGAAGAAAAATAAATTAAAAAAAACTAATGTAAGCAAGAGTAACAATTCCTTATTATGTGTTCGTATTATGATGTTTGTTTGGGTTTGGTTTTTATGGTATTTATGATTTGATTGATTTACAATAATCAACATGTTATTATCAAATAATGTGCATGTTGGATCTTTTCTACATTTGTATATGATGATGCGACACTTTGCTAGTCTAACGTATGACAGGATTATTTAGTTTATAGTTTGCTTAAATTGATTTAGTTTGATGTGTTATTTTGAGGCTTGTGTTATTTTGCTTAAGTCTGCTCCTTAATGAAAGTTTTAAGTAGTGTTTAGATGTTCTATAATATTGTTCATATCATTGTAGTCACCAAAAGCAAAGACTCTATCTATTCAACTTATGGTCTGTGTAAATGCTAAGTATGGAGTGGCTACTGCTGTATCAGTGGATCCAAACTTTTCTATCTATCTGCTTAATGAATTCCTCTGTCCCAGACCAAAATACATCATGGATTTTCTTGAAAAAGTATTTGATTAATCAGAAGAAATGTTATTTCCATTGCATACTACAACTTAGGGTTAATACTTTAATTAATTAATGTATTCTAATTTATTCATTTTTGTAGGAATAAATGTGGGTGTGTCGGTAATGATGATTTGCCAAGCCGGGTTATGGAAGGATTACAAATTATTAATGGCCTAGAGTGTAAGATAACTAATAATTCTTAAAAGGTATTATGTTATAAGATTTAGTACGATCCATATGTTTTCTTAGTATGATGCCATACTCTGTTGGATTGTGTTTCCGAATTGTCATTCTTTCAATATCTCATTAATTTGACTTTTGTTATTAACTATTTGTCTGATAAATAATTAATTGTTTAACCATATCTACGATGCAAAAATATGGTAAGAAGCTTGAGAAGCATTGGAGCGTGCAACACATTTAATTTTTTTCTTTATGGATCAGCCGGATTTGTTTGAACGACAATTTGGTAGGGCTGATAATATTAAACTCAAAAAGTTATAAAATGTACTTATTTGTTGTCATGTTCCTTAAATGAGTGATTAGATTAGCCCATACAACAACAAACTTTTATTTATACGGTGTCAACCATATTTGGTGCGTATAATATAGCAAGTGTTGCCCAAACTCAAACATCCTATTTGAATATATGACTTCAAATAGGATGGAAAAATAACTTCAATTAGAACCAACTTTTTTTGAAATATGGAATACACTTGCAATGGGGTGTTGAATAAATTATTCAATTATTGAATGCTTGCAATGGTGTGTTGAATACATTGTTTAATATGATGTGGATTAATTGGTGTTAAATTTAGTCAACATGTTGAATAAAAAGTGAATGGGGATCACATCATACACTTTACAAAATCTCATTGGTTGTTTAAATTATTTAGATTTTTATTTCATCATAATTATTTTGAACAATTATTTTATAATAAATTAATTTTTTATTTATATTTATTTTCACTAAAATTCATCATTTTTTTTTGTCTATAAATAGAGTCTTGGTTCATCTGATTTGGAAAAAGGAAAAAAAATTCATTTTTTCTCTCTAATTTTTCTATTTAGCCTTCAAAAATTCTTGTTTATAGCTCTAAACAACTTTTTGGTGAAATGGATCCCAACAATAACCCTTTTAACACCCAAAGTTCTACTAATTATCCTTTCAACTACCCAAATCCCAACTATATATTTCAAAATCAATCTTCCAACCAACAAGGTCCCAAAATATGCCAAATTTCATAATGTCGTCATCTAATCCAAATTATCATCCATATTATGGATCTATGATGGCATATTCATCTCAAGCACTGCCTAATTATTCTTTTACTCCAATGGAAAATGAAAATGTTCCTAATGTTGGACTTGATGAATTTTCTGATTTTTCTACACAAACGGCTCTTGGTGGCATGAACGGTGATCATGTGTTGCACCCCAAAACTTACCCTCTTGATTTAGGCTTATGTTTCATCATAAACATCATACTGCATTGCATTCATATCTCATGATAGGATCCAAGCTCTTTGAGTTCTCAAGGCCTTCACAGGTTGAGGAGGTTGATTGTGTTAGCATGCCTTTCTAAAGGAATCTCAAGTTTCCATATCTGTGGATCTTTCAAGTCACAATGGTGTATTATGCCTCAAGACATTCCATTTGTCTCATTGATCCCCCAGGAATTGAAGTTTTGAAGAGGATTGGTGGGAAATTCATCTGTGGCACTCATCTGATGAAATTAGGGTTTTGGTCCTCTGTGGAGTTTGAAGCTTGGATGAGTCATTTTCTTGGATTATTATCTTCTTATTATCATTGAAGTTATCTTGGTTTAGATAATTGCCCATTACATTCACAAGATTTGAGGTTTTGAAGCTTGATTGGTCACCTCCTAACACATGGAGCAAAATTAGGGTTTTGAGTAAAATCAGGATTTCTTCAGGTTCTTCATTCAAACTTGATTTCATTTGTTTCTATATGTTGATGGACATCTATGGTTGAAATATTGAGGCTCAATTTGGAGTGGAAGCAAGTCAATTGATCACAAGGGGCAAAATAGTCATTTTGGTCAAAATCAGTCAAAGTCAGGAGTTGACCAAGTGGACTTTTGGTCAACCATCAATTCAAAGATCATATTTTCATCTTTCATGACCAAATTCACCATTGAATCAAAGAAATTGAAGAAATTGGAGTTAACTTGTTTTTGAAGAAATTGGAATTTTGAAATTTTTTCTAAGTGTCCACCCTATGGAACTTTGACACATCATAACTTTCTCAATTTTTATCCAATGGTTGCATACCATACATTTCTGGAAAGCTTGGAAAAACTCCTACAAGATTGCCAATGTGTAAAATTTCTCAAAACTGCACCATTTGAGAGATATTTGAGTTTGAAGCTTTGTGCATAAAAGTTGACCAAGGCTGGGCAAGCATGCATATTCTGGGCAATTTTCTGGGCATTTCATTGAGTCATTTTCACAAACAGGTGGTGGGCATAATGTTGAGGCTTATATCTTTTGATTTAGATGGAATTTTTGAAAACCACTTCGTGCATTTTGAAGTATGCCATGCGAGCTTTAAATGGAACTTTGAATCACATCATTTGGTTCAAAATTGAGCAAGTTACAAGGCTCACAAGTTGAGGTCATGAAGTTGTTTTCCATGCACGCCATGCAGCCCCATGTGTGCCCAGAATTTTCAGTACATGGCTTGTTTTTTTCTAAACTTGTGTTGGTCATATCTCACTCATTTTTTATCCATTTTGAGTGAACCAAAGCTTGTTTTGATCCTCATGCTATGAACTTTTGATATGTATCAAGAGGCCAAAGAATGCCCAAGCCATTTGTGAGAAATTCGATGGAGAAAAGATGGTATAAAACTGATTTTTTGGGTAGTTTGATTTTGTGTATTTTATGAGTTGTTTGTGCAAGTTTGTTCAATACACAATGCCAGGACTCGAAGCAAGCATTGCCAGCACGTTTTTTGCCTTAAAAAGCCAAGCATTTTGAGCATTTTTTGCTCACATTCCTTTCATGCACATTTTGGATTTTTGTATCTTTGTAGCAAGCTTGAGGATTCTATCACGTAGCCAAGCTTCCACTCATTTTCCAGCTCATCAAAACGCAAGAAAGCAAGCATAAACAAGAGCAAAACGCAAGCTACATGAAAGATGCCATTTTTATGGATTTTTTGCCATAACGGATTTTTGGAAGCAAAGACCAAGCTACCCTCATGATTTTGACACAAATATAAATAGGAAGCATCCCCAGGTGCATTCAGACTCTCTCTCTCTCGTTTCCAGATCCAAAAAAAACTCTCCATTTTTCCAAATTTCACAAACTTTGAAGTTGCTACAAACTGCATTTGAAGTTGATTTTCTTGATCATTATCACTCCATTGAAGATCTGAGAGCAAGATTCAAGTGTTTCCTCTTCAAATCCAGAGGCATATTTGGATTTAATTTCCAAATCAAGAGGTATGTTTTCAATCTCAAATCTGAAATTCTAGCTTGTGTTTAATGAAATGGATGATTTGTATGCGTGGTTAGCTGGCCAAACATTAGGTTTGATGTATAATTTCAACTGTTTTTGAAGTACAATGCATAGCATAAAGTTCTGAAAATCCGTATTTAGGATGATTTTTGTGATTTTCGTGCTCCGATTTCTCACTGTGTGATGAATCATTTGATGTTTTACGACTTGCATGATGTTCCTTGCCATGAGATCTTTAAAATGAGATTTGAACCACGAATTTTGGTTGAGAATTGAGAGAGATATGAGGTCTGGAAGTTGGGGGACTGGGCTGCTCGAATTTACTGTTAGGGGGGGTTGCTGGAGGTTAGGGATGAAGTGAGGTGTCACTTCCTTATTTGTCCATTTGAATTTTCATGCATTTTTATTTATTTCTTTCATTTGATTTTATTTTAGGTCCAAACTATTTTCAAAAATTATGAAAAAAATATCATAGGTCCTTTTAAGTATTTAATATTTTGTGGAATTTTTCTGGAATTTTTAAAAATGTTTTGATTGGTCAAATAAATTCGGAGATTAACTAATTTTGATTTAATTAACTTTTGTCTAATTTTCTTGTAAATTCTTGAAAAAATACTTTTCCATGATACAAAATTCCACAAAAGTTTTTCTGAGATCTTTGATTGGTTTATGATGAGACCATGGCTTTTATTTGATTATGTTTTAATGTTTTCATAATTAAACAAATTCATGCATTATATTGCATTTCATGCATATTTATCATTATAAAAAATATTTTTCTTCATACAAAAAATGCATAAAAAATATCATGGTCCATTTAGATCATGTCTCATGCATTTATGAATTTTATTTCAGAATGTTTGCATTTTTTCTATTTTTTAATCATTTTATGCATTTTAATGCATTTCATGCATATTTAAATCATTTTTAAATACTTCCATGCATTTTAAAAATGAACAAAAAATATCATGGTCCATTTAGATCATATCTCATGAATTTATGAATTTTATTTCAGAATATTTGCATTTTTTCTATTTTTTTAATCATTTTATGCATTTTAATGCATTTCATGCATATTTAAATCATTTTTCAATACTTCCATGCATTTTAAAAATGAACAAAAAATATCATGGTCCATTTAGATCGTATCTCATGCATTTATGAATTTTATTTCAGAATTTTCACATTTTTTCTATTTTTTAATCATTTTATGCATTTTAATGCATCTCATGCACATTTAAATCATTTTTAAATACTTCCATGCATTTTAAAAATGAACAAAAAATATCATGGTCCATTTAAATCATATATCATGCATTTTTGAATTTTATTTCATAATTCTTGCATTTTTTCTATTTTTTAACTATTTCATGCATTATATTGCAATTTCATGCATATTTAAATCATTTAAAAATATTTTCATGCATTTAAAAATGAATAAAAAATATTCCAGCTCATTTAAATCATACTTCATGCATTTTTTTATTTTTGTTTTACTATTTTGTCATTCTTGCATGATTAAATCAAATTTTGCATTAAATACATGGTTTGCATCATTCATTTTTGCATTTTTATTCGTTTTATCATTTCCTTAAAATAAAAATGCCAAAAATATTTTTATCATGTTTAGGGTGTTGAGTCACTGTTTCCAATTTTTATAGGTTTTTATTTCTGACTTTTGAATTTTATACCATTTTTTCTTATTATTTGGTCATACGAGCATGAATATCCATAGCATTGACTATTTGAATTTTGTTTTGACCTTTCCACGACTTTTCAACTTGGGCAAGGATATGTCCCTGACTTGTAAGGGATTTGAGCCCCTTATTTCATTTTTATTTGAATTTTATCTTTCATTGTCCTATTTTTATGGAATTTTAAAAGTGAACATACATTTGCCTAGTGTAATTGGGATCCAACTTCAACTATGAAGCTTGTGGACATAATTTAAGGCTAACCTTTGGGCGTGTGATGATCATTTGAGTGCTCTAAGTAATATGTGACATGTTTTCATTCATTGAATATTCTATGTTGGTCATTAAGTATATACCTTGAGCACAAATTCTTCTTTGGTTCTTGAGACTTTCTTTAGCTAATGTTTTGATTCTTAGACCCCTCCCTTGCATAGTTTGTGTTTCTAATTGATGTTTAGGGGGAATGATAATCTCAAGGATAGTCTTTTAAGACTTGAGAGACACTTGACCTCAAAGTATCACCTTGATCTTCATTTAGAAGTTTGATTTTCATATCATTGATTGTTTCCTTGTGCATAGATTGTAAAGTGAGGAATGCATTCATGCAATTCTTTAAGGACTTACCTCTCACTCCCTTGCTACATTCTCATAGCATATTTAGGGCCTTGATTCCAGTATGATTGATTCATTTAAGCCCCTAATGTGCTCAAGCACATGCAACTCTTGCTAGTTAGAATGTCGTCGACTTTTATTTGTAGTTTTACTACTCATCTTGTATTATATGCATCATGCATGGTTCTAGCCATCTAATTCCAATTGGATCTTTGATTTTTACTTCTTAACTTGTAAATTACTTAACTAATAACCCCATGCTCTTTGATTCATTGGCTTGCACTCATTTGTAATGTCATCATGATGACCTAAAAGAGCTAGATCTTCTTTCTTCTTCTTTGAGGCATGTCTTCCCAATGGACATTACCTCAAGATCATTACAAACATCTTGTGAGGGTTATATCATCACCCCATGACATACAAGAAATTTTCCCCTTCCTACAAATCTTGATCAATGGTATTTGATCTAAGATAGGTGGTATTTCGTTTTAGATGATTTTGTTTATTAAATAGGTGATTTGTTTGTGTATGGAAGCTTTATCTTCTAAATTTGGTTGCTCATGAACCATATCTTGAGTTAAACTTATGACACAAGTCACACATTGTTTTATTTTTCCAATTAAAACTACTTTGTTCAATCTTTCTTAAGTGTCGTGTTTAACTAGTTTAGGTTTTTTTCCAATGAATTTGTGTGTGCAAGCTTTTTACCTTGTTTGAATTGATCTTGTTTATGGTTTATATAGGTCTTTAGCTACTGACCTACTATGTAGCATTGCATTCTTGCCTCATGTCTTCATCATGATTGACTCATTCATTCGCTTGTTCATCTAACATTTGATTCTAGGGTTTAGAACCACTCCTTTCCACTACTAATTTTTGCATTATGAATAATGATAGAGCATGACATTTGATAATTGATTTGTGTTCATATGAGCATCATGTTTATATCCTCATCATTCATCTCATTTGTCCACAACACTTAACACAAATATGTTATGACACATTCATCTAAGCACCTTCACCACACACCATTAGATGCATGTTTAAGCTTTTTGTCTAGTTGTTTTGTTTGTGCATTGTAAATAATGAATATGTATATGATAATCATGCATTCTTGCCATTCTAGCTACTGTCATTCCCATGTTTGTATGCCATTAGTTTCCACTTCATGCATTCATGCATCAACCATGCATCATTTCATCTTTAGTTGCATTCTAGGTTAAGCATCCCAACTAGTTTTTGCATCCATGTTGTAATTACATATTCATGGAATTTCTTTTATGGTTTGATTATTAATTCATTTTCATGATATTGGTACTGTAACCTCTTCATCTTGTCACCTTCTTTTTCATTCCATAAACTTCATACACCTAGATGCATTTCACCACACACGTTTGTTGCACGTTTGTGCGCTTTTGATAGATTTTGGTTCTTAAATCTTTGTGGGTTATTTTGCATGATGTAAATGAGCATTAACATGATTAGCTACTGACTTGTATGTCGTTTTATTCTTTAATTGTCTATCAACTTCATCTAAGTCTAACGCTTCACACAATTAGCTCTTTGCATGCTTTTAGGATTAGTTTCGACCTAGTTTGTGAATTAACTTGTTCATGGGTGTTTATAATGATGTTTGATGTTTGCTAAATTTTTGTATAACTTTGTAAATGAATGTTGTGTCTACTGACCTCACCTCACATGACACTTTGCATGAGCATAATTCATTCGAATTTCATTGCAATTTCTTCTTTCATCTTCTTCTTTCTTTTTTAGCACTTGTTAGTGCTTGGTTTGTGTGCTTTTGCCAAAGCACTTTACTTGATTCTACCCCTCTTCTCACTTGGTTTCCCAACCAAGATGATTGATTTTATAGATTCCCCTTAGGTTTTTCTCGATTAAGTTAGTTTTCGAGTTTAGACGTTAAGTTAGGCATCCATGCATGATAACTTTAGGTAGATCTTCCCCTTTGTCTATATCCATAACTTAGGATCAACTTTGCATGATAACATTAGGATTTAGAAGTAGGTTAGTTTCCCATATCCATTTTACCTTTATCCTTTTGCATCCTTAAAACTAAAATCTTATTTTTGTCAAGTGCATTAAAATACTCTAATAATCTGAAACTTTTTCAAAAGTAAAAGATACAAACCAATTAGTCTAGGATGTTTCGTCGTCCTGTTTGCTGTTGATGTTTCGTCGTCCTGTTTGCTGCTGATGCTTCTTCATCTTCCGATGTTTCGCCATCTCATCCTCTGATGTTTCGCCATCTCATCCTTTGATGTCTCGTCATCTCGCTTTTGATGTTTTGTCATCCTGTCTGTAGCTGATGTTTCGTCATCGTGGAGGTGTTTCGTCATCGTTTGCTGTTTCGTCTTCTAATTTAAAAAACACAAACCAACCAAAACAAGTGAGCCGAACTACGGCGCTCTGACTTTCCCATTGCACGAGGGAATACGTAGGCATCCTGTCGTGGGGCTAGATCGAGCAACCTTTGTAAATATTTCCTTCTTTTCCCCGTGTTTTCTTTCTTTTATTCTTTTCTTTATTTCTTTTTTTGCTGCATCCCTCCCCATTGGGCGAGCACTAGATCCAACTGAGTTGCTATCACTTGCATCACTCTCGTGGGCTCTCTTAGATCCACTACTTCCGGATCGATTTCCTCCCACGACTACCATAACGTGGTTGATCACGGAGGCGAGCCATTCTGACATTAAAATGAAATGTCCACTCTTACCACTTGAATATAATTCATGCGCTTTTCCATTACATCATTCTCCGACCACCCGCTTTTTTGCATACGCTTAGCGTTATCATAAGCGCCAGTCCACTTATTAAGTATTTTGTTCATGTAGTTGTAATGATTTCTACACGTAGCTCCATCACGGGAGGATCAAATGAGCAATGCTCATTACTGATGTCAACAATTTTACCCCAATATGAATCACTTTTTGGTTTCTCCCAACAACACATGTTCCATATTTAATCCACCCACTAATTAAAACCAAATTTTGTTCAGTGGACCATTTGGGGCTTTTTCGACGAACATGAGTTGAATCCTCTGTATTTGGAGTGGCTCCATGATCACCGTTCATGCCACCAAGAGCCGTTTGTGTAGAAAAATCAGTAAATTCATCAAGTCCAACATTAGGAACATTTTCATTTCCCATTGGAGTAGAAGAATAATTAGGCGGTGCTTGAGATGAATATGCCATCATAGATCCATAATATGGACGATAATTTGGATTAGATGACGACATTATGATTGACATATTTTGGGGACCTTGTTGGTTGGAAGATTGATTTTGAAATATATCGTTGGGATTTGGGTAGTTAAAAGGATAATTAGTAGAACTTTGGGTGTTAAAAGGGTTATTGTTGGGATCCATTTCACCAAAAAGTTGTTTAGAGCTATAAACAGAATTTATGAAGGCTAAATAGAAAAATTAGAGAGAAAAAAAGAATTTTTTCCTTTGTCCAAATCAAATGAACCAAGACTCTATTTATAGACAAAAAAAAATGATGAATTTTAGTGAAAATAAATATAAATAAAAAATTAATTTATTATAAAATAATTATTCAAAATAATTATGATGAAATAAAAATCTAAATAATTTAAACAACCAATGAGATTTTGTAAAGTGTATGATGTGGTCCGCATTCACTTTTTATTCGATATGTTGAATAAATTCAACACCAATTAATCCACATCATATTAAACAATTTATTCAACACACCATTGCAAACATTTAATAGTTGAATAATTTATTCAACACTCCCATTGCAAGTGGTCTAATACAACCATTGTAGATAGTCTTATATTTCATAATGGAGAGGATGGAATTTCATTCTAAATGGCGTAAGTGGATACACATTTGTTTGTAGTCTGCCCATATTTCAGTTCTCGTAAACGGTAGTCCTACTAATGAGTTCGGGGTCGGAAGATGGTTGAGACAAGGCGACCCCTTTCTCTGTTTATTTTCCTAATTGCGATGGAGGGGCTGAACATAATGATGACTTAATCGGTTCAGCGTAGCCACTTGGAAGGATTTCAGATTGGTAGTGGTGGAGTGTCGATATATCATCTACAATATGCCGATGATACACGAATTGTGAGCAAAAAGAAATGGAAAAATGTTTGGGCGATGAAGGCAACTCTTCAGATTTTTGAACTGACATCGAATCTGAAAATAAATTTCCATAAGAGCCAACTTTTTGGAGTAAACGCTCAACAATCATGGTTAGAGGAGGTGGCGTCGGTTCTCAATTACAGAGTTGGTCGTCTCTCTTTCTCGTATCTTGGTCTACCGATTGGGAGCGACCCACGGAGATTGGGAATGTGGAAACCAGTTAGGAATACAGTGCATCAAAGACTTTTCTAATGGAACAACAAACACTTATCCATTGGTGGAAGAATAGTTCTCTTGAAGTCGGTCTTTTATGCTTTACCGGTCTACTTTCTTTTCTTCTTTAAGGCTCCGTCAAGTATCATTCAGAAACTTGAATCTCTCTTCAAAAGATTCTTGTGGGGGTGGGCGGGAGGAAACTAGGAAAATTAATTGGATGCATTGGAATAGAGTGTGTCGGGCTAAAAACTAGGGAGGTCTAGGCATTAAGAGCTTAAAAGTCTTCAATTTAGCATTTATTAGGAAAATGGAAGTGGAGACTCCTTTTAGAAAAAATAGTTCATAGTATAAAGTGTTGGATAGCAAATATGGAGAGCAACCTCAAAAGGAAAATTAGAAATGGTGAAGAGTCACTTCTGTGGTCAGATCCGTGGTATAATGGAGTACCATTAAAAGATAAACATCCATCTCTTTACAATATATCAGATGAGAAAGATATCACGATAAGAGATTTGTTCGTAAACGATCAAGATGAAAGGAATGAGAGATTTAGGTGGAGTAGAGGTCTGTCGCCAGAAGAACTAGCATTAGAAACCGAAAGTAGAGAAGTTATTCGGAATATATCACTAGAGTCAGAGAGGAGGGATACGTGGATTTGGGGTCTGGGGCAGTACTCAGTCAAAGAGACCTATGAGACTATTGTGGCGAAAACTTCATCTATTGAAGAAACTAATTTCATAGAATCTTGAAATAAATACATACCATTAAAGGTGAAAGTCCTAGTTTCGTGATTATTCCAAAATAAAATTCCATCGAAAAATAATCTAGTGAAGAGAAGATTGCTCAATCAAGCGCAATCAGCGTGTCCTTTAGGATGTGTGGTTACGGAACATGAATCACATATTTTCTTTGAATGTAATGTCTCTTTGCAGGTTTGGTCTTTAGTCCTAAGGTGGTTGAACATCTATACAGCTCTGCACAAGCAGTTTGAAGGACTTAACGCTTCTGCAATTGGGTATTTATTACAGCAGGCTGAGTTTTTGGTGGTCCTTTAAATTTGGAGTTTATAGGTGTATCAGTGTGGAATTGGAGACCGAATTTTAATTGTTTCTAGTATTTTTTAGATGTAATTTTTTCCAATATTGATTGCAAAGGATTTGTCCAGCGACAGACACGTGTCAGATTAAAAAAACCGAACCTCCATGAATCTATCAGTGGGAATTCCTCACTCAACAACTCTCAATCTATTCCCGAAAACCAGAATCCGCATTTCCACTATCAAATCACTTCAATCCAATCCGCCCCCCATGGAACCTCCCAAAAAAGTTATTGTTTGCGGCGGCGGAGTCATAGGCGTCTGCACCGCTTACTTCCTCGCCAAGAAAGGCGCCGCCGTCACCCTCATCGAAAAATCCAACATCGCATGCGCCGCTTCCGGTAAAGCCGGCGGATTCCTCGCTTTAGATTGGTGCGACGGTGGTCCAATGGAGCAACTCGCTCGTGCAAGCTTCAATCTCCACCTTTCACTCTCTCAAGAGCTTAACGGCTCACAATCGTACGGTTACAGATCGCTTTCAGCTCTCAGCCTCACCGTAACGGAAGAATCAAACCGCACTTCTAGTTCCACTTCTTCTAGTTCCTCTGAATTGTTGCCGTCTTGGGTTGATGGGCCGGCCCGTGGGCCTAAGACGATTGGGACTCACGAAACGACGGCACAGGTGCATCCGCAATTGTTTACCCGGACTCTGATTGAGAATGCGGTGGAGAAACACGGTGTGGAAATTGTGATTGGGAAATTGGAGCGGTTGGAGGTGGATGGAGGAAGAGTTGGAGCCGTGGTTCTAGAAGGTGGGTTGGTTGTGGAGGCTGATGCTGTGGTTTTGGCATTGGGTCCTTGGTCTAGTAAGCTTGACTTGTTGTCTTCCAGGTTTCGAGTTTCGGGGCTTAAGGCTCATAGTATTGTTTTGGAGCCTAGAGAACCCAATGCCATAACACCTCATGCTCTTTTTCTCAGCTACGATGCCTCCAATAGAAGGGCTCCTCTTGACCCTGAAGTATACCCTCGCCCCACAGGTATGAATATACCATATTTCAATCAAATACAACTACTTTACTCATTACCATCCTTATTCTTGATAGAAAAATAGTAGAGGAATGGTGTATATTGATAATAACAATAGAATATGGATTATGTAAGACTTCTATAGTCAATGAAAAGAATAATATTTAGATAAAAATAATATATTTTTCCAGGGGAGGTGTATGTGTGTGGGATGTCAAAGGAGGAAGAAGTACCGGATAATCCAGAGGAGATAAGGGGTGACAAAGAATCCATTGAAATGCTGAAGAGGGTGGCTAAGACTGTGTCAAGTCATCTTGGGGAAGAAGGAGTGAAGGTGGAGCAAGCGTGCTTTTTGCCGTGTACTGATGATGGAGTGCCGATCATTGGAGAGATTACTGGGGTGAAGGGTTGTTATGTAGCGACTGGACATAGCTGTTGGGGTATTCTAAATGGTCCTGCCACTGGAGCTGCTGTTGCTGAGCTTGTTCTTGATGGTCATTCTACCATTGTTGATCTTAAAAAGTTTAGTCCGACTAGATTTGCTGGGCGCGCCAAAGCTTAGAATAACTTCAACACCAACGCTTGTAATGGAAAATGTGTCCGATGTCTAGGATGTGTTGGTGTGTGACATGACAACGACACATGTTATTACATTCAGTCATACCATTATCGGTGTCGATATTGTCAGTGTCATGTCTGGTGACCGTGTTTGTGTTTTTCGTAGCTTTGAATAGTCACTGTTATTACATGGAGTGAGTTGTGGCAGGACTGCTTTTTGAGTGTTGTTTATTAGTAACTTTATAGGTTATATATAATTTTAGGATTATCATTAATAAGTTATAGTAACTGCTGCAGATGATGCAGTGTGTTTAAGGCCATGTACATGGGGATATATGTTCTTTTGCAACTTCTCTACCATTCAAGTAAATTGTCTACTTACCAATCTTGCAATTTCCTTTAGGGTTGCTCATTTTAGCCGGATAAGTGGTTTATCTAGAATCATATCTAAATCCAGTTATAAAAAACTTATATTTTTGTGTTTGTATATCAGCCAGCTCATTTCCTACATTTGGATAGGTGACCATAATCAATTGATGGATGACCTTAACCAACAATGATCCAAACCCAAGTTTGTTCTTCCTCTGATCTGCTTTTCATCTTCTGCAATCACTAATCCAAGTTCTATTCTCGATTTCCGATTCTCGCATTGCAGTCTTGTTAGTGATTTAGTTTCATTAATTTCACACTCTTCAGTCTTCATCGCCGATTTGTTGCTCGTGATTCATGACTTCACACTTTGTGACTGAGTTCGTTTGAGATTCCCTCTTTCACGCTTCAGATTTTGTGGTTTTTGTAGTGTTCATGATTAGTTCCTTCACAAGACACAGTTCAGGTATTCATCTTTCAGATTTCACATTATATTTATGGCTTATGCATGTTTGTTGGGTATATTTTCTGTTCTGTTTTGATTTATGTACATGCATGTGGATTGTGGCTAAATCTGTGTTTGATGAGTTTGTTACTTGGTTTCACTGATTAGTTGGTATGTTTGATGAATTGCTTGATAATGGCCTACTAAATTACTTATAAGTTTGTAGGTTTGATGAGTTACTTACTTTGTTTCACTTACTACTGTGTTTTTCTGGCATTTCACTCTCAAATTATCAACTCAGAATATGTGCTCTTCAATGAAAGTACTATCTCTTGCAATGTTCTAGAAACTTGAAAGTATTATGTCCTGAATCAAAGCATATAATCCGCTGCTTTACTCAACTATAACACAGAAGTGTGTCAATTTGTTTTATTGTTTAAAATTTTCTCACTCTTTTATTTTGATAAACAATAACTTGAGATAGGGTCTTTTTGAAGGTTCCTAATAAGGTCTTTTAATGGCTTTTAAGTTTTTTTAACTTTTGATTACAACTGCTTCTTCAGACTGCAGAAATTGCTTTCTTGTTTGATGGAATCTTTATTTGTGAGTTGCTTTTGATTACAATTTGGAGTAATTTGTGTTACTATTACTTCATTTATATGAATCAGGTACGTTGCTATCTAACTATTTGGCTTGGTGGATCACCTTCAACATTGCCTTCGCAAGAGATTATTGAAAATCTCGAGGAAATTGAGCAAAGTAAGGCTAAATGATCTAATATCCAACAATATTTACTTACTATACTATGACTTGACGAGTAATCAGATGTCTTTTATTATACAATTATCTAGTGGCTCTGATTGAACCCATATCACCCCTGATGAAGGCTGAAGATGGGTGGTGATGTTTGGAGAAATATTCAACCTTTTCCTGTAGATCCTTTTTGCATCATTTCTACTATTCCCTATACCCATCCGAGTATTAATAATGGTGTATGTGTGAGTGTCACTGATAACATCATTCGAATTGAGTTCCAATATAATCAATTTCTGATTGTTTCCCTTCATCTTAGTATAGAGACCTACATTTAGTTTCTACCCCCCTTGTGGTTTTGATGAAGTGGCGTCTCTTGATCCTACTCCGACAATGTTGATGGATTCCCTTTGTTTTTCTCATAATTTTCAAGGGATTCATTTAATGATATGGCAGATGAAAGAATATGTAGTTGAAGAGTCTTGGACACAGTTTCTTAACATTAGTCACCTTAATCTTGTACCTAATTATTATGAAAGAGTTTCCAAACAACTTTGTTCCGCTGTCTTACTGAGAATGGCAATACACTCGTATTGGCATGGGAAGGATATGATTCAGCCATTATCTATAATTTGAGGGATAATAGAGAAGAAAATAGAATTAAGAATCAAATACATTGGTTTTTGCAACGAATTATGTTGAAAGCTTGGTATCATATTGCAGCTTAAGATCAGGTTTACGCTATTGGGACATCCACTATTTATATCCATGCTCCAAATGTTTGTTTTTGGGTGAGGGGTGTGTTAACGAGTCTCACATAGGACATTATATGGTCTTAACAATTGTTTAAAAGTGGTGGCAATTCTCACTTTATAAATCGATTTTGTAGGGTTGAATTAGACCTAATCTACAATTCTTAAGAGTGATCACGTGTTGCTTGCTTTTGTTGCTTTCAACTGTTGTAGTATTGTATATTTCCCATTGACTTCTTTTTTATTTCCTCTACAAGAAGATTGTAGTGTGTTTGTGTGTTTCATGTTTTTAGGAATTATGAATCTTCAAATATGTATAATAAGTCTTCAAGCTATGGTTTTGGGCATATACCAAGGGATAAGACTTTCCTGCTGAAGTTGTTCTTCGTGATTGTAAAGTTTTGGTGGGGTTACTTTGTTCTACGGGTATTATTACCTAATTTTAAGCTTCCAGAGAGTAGATATTGTTCCTAAGTCCTTAGATGAAAATGAAAAGTAATTTGTGAAAATAAAAAGAAATTTGCAAGTCCGACAATTTGAACTACACCTACCTTTCTTTTTATGTGATGCTTGGTGTAAACAATGGATTGATCAAGTATAAAAGACTTGTGAATGTTATTTGTTTGATGCTTGTTGTTAATTGAACTCGGGGATATTATTCGTCTTATTGGTTGGCAGCGTCAATTTCGAGAATTGTGAATTGGTTCATATTTTTGGAAAAGCTAATGAATGTGCTAATGTCTTAGAGTTGTATTGGTTTGCATGGAGGGCTCAAGGATTTTCCTAGTATTCCTCCTTTTGTGTCTTAGAGTTGTATTGGTTTGCATGGAGGGCTCAAGGATTTTCCTAGTATTCCTCCTTTTGTGTTGAACTTTGAGAATGATTTTAGAGGGGTGCCTTCCTCTATGATCATTGTTGTGGGGAATTTCTTTTTCTGGGTAGTGGTTTTCTCCCACATCCTTTAAAATTTTAAAATATTCTTCACAGGTAAACTTACGAATTCATCTTTTATGGTATTTCGTAAGTACACTTACGAATTCATCTTATTTTGTACGTTTTATTATTTTTAACGTTGAATTTTTAAAAAAAGTACTTCAGAAGTGCATTTACGAAACATTCTGAAAGATGAATTCGTAAGTGCACTTACGAAATTTCCTCGGTTTGTGTATTTTTTGTTTAAATATTATTTGGTTCAACTATAAACAAAATCCATTAACCGACTCTTTTTTACTATTTGGCGTAGAAAATAACTAAAAATAAATAAATTAAATATCATTAATTGAATTAATTATTTCAATAATATTTCCTTCTATTTAAAAATATAAGTAACATGAAATAATTCAATAAATTATAGTCAATTATTAACCAAGTGAATCAATCTACATTAATTGATTATGAATTATTGAATTATTTCATGTTACTTATATTTTTAAATAGAAGAAAATATTATTGAAATAATTATTCAATTAATGACATTTAATTTTATTTTTTTCATTTTAGTTATTTTTTACGTCAGATCTGTAGAAAAGAGTGATTGTTCTGTTAATAAATTTTGTTTAAAGTTGGATCAAATAATATTTAAACAAAAAATACACAGACGAAGTTTCGTACGTGCATTTACGAATTCACCTTTCAAAGTGTTTCGTAAGTACACTTGCAAACTCATATGTAAATATAAAAAAATAATAATTTTTTTTCGTAAGTGTACTTGTGAAATCTACTGAAAATATGAATTCGTAAGTATACTTATGAATTCTTGAGGTATTTTAAATTTTTTATTAGAGGTGGAGAAGAAAGACATTCCCTTATTGTGTAATGGTTCTATTTGGGCTCAAGGATTTTCCGAGTATTCTTCCTGTTTTGTTGAAGAACTTTGAGAATGATTTTAGAGGGGTGCCTTTCTCTGGGATCATTGTTGTGCAGTGGTTCCATTTGGGCTCGAGGATTTTCCTAGTATTCCTCCTTTTTTGTTGAAGAACTTTGAGAATGATTTTAGAATGGTGCCTTTCTCTAGGATCATTGTTGAGTAGTGGTTTCATTTGGGCTTCGGTCCTCTTCACATAAAAAAAAACATCTCTAATTTCTTTTAAAAATATTGTTAGATAAATTATAATTATCACTTTTTTTATTAGAAATAAGAGTAATAGAAATAAGAGTAAACAAGTATGCATAAGTTGATACCTATAGAATATAGATACAAGTATAAACATTGATATAAATCTATAGATACAAGTATAAACATTGATATAAATGCATAATAAATTCAATTACAAAGTTGTTTTTTTCCGGTGGATATGAGTACAAATACTATAATACCCTACTCATAATACCAATTGTTATCACAAATCAATATAGAAGTTGGCTTCTAAATTATTAATACCAATTCTTATCACTAATCAATATAAAAATTGGCTTCTAAATTATTATTTTGACAAAATAGAGATGGTTAACTTAAGAAGTGTTTTGACGTGTATTTGAGGCATTTGTAAGTACGTTAATAGTATTTTAATTTTTTTATAAAGATAGCTTTTCACCACTAAATGTATTTAGTGTATGTTTGGTTCTACTTCTATGAGTTTCAGAGTCAATTATAAAAATGTAGAATTAATTTTGGGTGATTTTGAAGTATTTGGTTTATTAAAAATAAAATTGATTATGTTTTTAAAATTGATTCTATTTAAAGTTAGAATTTACAATTTTTATCTCCAGAATTTATCCGAATGAATTTTATATTATAATTTATTATTCAATTCATTTTTATATAAAAATAAATTCTATTAAATACAATTCTATTAAAATCAATTCTATCGAATTTAATTCTATTATAATCAATTTTATCCATTATCAATTCAATGATACACTAAGAAGAACAATTCCTTTATTTTACTAAAAACATCAAACTGTAAAATTACGATTTTTATGCCTTTTAAGGATTATAGTATTATTGTATTTAATTTAGTAACATAAAATAAAATTAGAGACATGTAGCTCACTTTTCAATAAAATTTTAGCTCTATTTAACTGTTATTTTGTACATTTCTAATATATTAATAAAATTAATTTACTAAAATGTAATCTCTTTTGATAATTGTATTATATTTTTTATTTTGTATGTAAAATTTATTTAAGATTGATTAAAATATACATCAAGTATAATCTTCTTTTTAGGCGGTGTATGACAAACCTTGTGAGGAAAAAACAAACATAAAAAGAGAATATAATAACAGCACAAGAATATAACAGAGAAATTTTAAATTGGAAAAATGCGCGGTGATTGTCAATAAATAACTCAGAGTATATCCATATCATCGAGAGAAATCAATGAAGTCGCCATCAAATGTCTTTTATCCATGCGGAGGAAAAGGTAAACATCGAATAATTTTGAGAGGGAGAAATCACAGTCTTGCGACCGAAAGATCGGGTAAGAGAGTTGGTTACGCAAGGGGGAGGTATTAGCCCCTGACACGTCTATAGTACTCTACATGATCCATTTATATTATCTATCTAAAGGGTGTGCCTGTGTTTCTAAACCTTTCAACTAATGGAGAAAAGGGAAATATGGATGCAAAAATAAAACACGGGAAAAAAAGAAAGTACTTACAAAGTTTGCTCAGTTGAGTCCCGTGACCAGATGCCTACGTATTCACTCATGCAATGGGAAAGTCAGAGCGATGTAGTTCGACTCACAAATTTTGGTGGGTTGCAATCTTTTTTATGAACGATGCTTGTTGAAGCATATCCTTTCTGAAAAAGTTTTAAACAGAAAAAAGGAGCTCGGAGGAAAAAAAGGCTTGCATGGGTTGATTGCTTTTATCTTGCAAAAAAGGATTTGAGTTGTTTCAGAGTGTTTTATGATCTTCAACAGAAAAAGAAAGAAGTTTTAGTTTCAATGCAAAGATGCAAAAGAAAAGAAAACCAACTAGGGGGAATAACCTGATTCTACCCTAATGTTATCATACAACGGTGGCCCTATGTCAAGGACGAAAAGGGAATATCTAGCTATGTTGACATACATGGATAAAAATCCTAATGTCTAGCTCGAAAGCTACTCTTATCGATCAGTCCTAAGGGAACATGGCATGTACAAACAAATCACAAGCTATGAAGAGCACACACATACAGGGAAAGTTTTAGCCAAGGTGATATCACAAGGGAAGCTTTAGTCGAAACAAACAATCTGTGTGGTAGGAAAGTATGTCTACACTATGGTATCATGTTACCAGGTGAGAAGAGTAAAGGGAATAAGTGATTGAACATTGGAGTGTATCAACCTCGGCCGATGCGAACTTCTTACAAAACGTGAGGGATTCAGAATACGAGATTCTTTTTCACTTGACAACTCGATACATGAGAAAGAAAAACTCCGAAGCATCATGGTGCATCACGAGCTAAGGATGAAACAGACAAAAGTGTGAGGGTCAATTACGAACCCTTTCCGCTTTCCTCCTGTTGAGGACTTCAATGGGGGTTGGGGAAATTTCCTCCTTTCAAGGTCTTTGGGCACAAATATAAACACACAACATAATACCTACTGCAAAGGTAGGATTTTAAACAAGCCACAAACACAGTTAACACACAAATGCAAAATGCCTGCTACAGGACTTTAAATAATGACTTTTGAGCCCACACTTTTTTCCTACTTCTCATTATCTCTAGAAAGCAGTAAATGCGGAAAGAAATCAAATGAGAGGTATACCAAACGGATAAAAATCCGTAAATACTAGCAGCATCAAGAGACCCGAAGACTTCGAGAAAAGCTAGCATCAACAAATAAATTCGATAAAAAATACGCCAAAGCATCAAGAGTCAAGATTGGAGCGTGTTTCATACACGTTCGAATACCAACATTGCACCTGCACGAAATACCATTCATACAGAATGCAAATAAATAGTTATGACACGGAACGTACATATCCACATCACAAACAGGGTACCTGTAGGAAATACGATTCGAACAGAATACTGGAGAAAATGTAATACGGAATGTGTCACACACATCCATATCAAAACCGGAGTACTTGAATGAAATATTATTCACACAAAATACACACAACAAGGTGATGTGGAACGTACATGTCCACATCACAGATAGAGTATCTGCAAGAAATACAATTATTACAAGATATAGATCACAATGCAAAGTCGAACGTACATATCAGTATCATAAGACAGTGTACCTGAATGAAATACAATTCCTACATAACACTAATCAACAGATAATGTGGGACGTGTGTCAGACACATCTGAATCATAACCGAAGTACCTGTGAAAAATACAATTCGAACAGAATATGAAAAAAAGTAATACGGAATGTGTAGCATGCTTCCGTATCACAAACAGAATGCCTGCACAAAATAAAATTCATACATGTAAAGCTATCTCCAAATGTGTCACAAGCTAGTGACAAGCAATGTTTTCTGATCATATAGTCAAACAAAGCTGAAGACATGAAAAACACAAGAAAGGGGTGTTTGAATTTAGTTTTATACTTTGAAAAACTTTGCTTATAAAAAATAATCCAATTGATTATGCTTTGCTTTGATGTAGTTTAAAAGATAAAGAAAGCAGTAAAGAACACATAATTTTTATCCTAGTTCACTTGAAAACCTCAAGCTACTCTAAACCACCTGTCATACCCCAATGTTTGACCTAAGATACCACCTTATATCATTCACATATGCATCATTGCATCACTAACAGTTTCAGAACAGGATAGATCGTGCGTGTGCTCCTAGAGTCAAATTAGGGTTTTATCAAAACTTCATCTGTTCAAGATATGATCAATTAGGGTTTGAGTCTCCACTCACCTCAATTGATCTATCTTAATCAATCATCAACATTTGATCTTCAAATTCCCAACTTTTTCTCATGATCTACCTTGAATCGACCAATTAGGGTTTTGATCGAAGATAGTGAATCATTGACTTTCTACTTAATGAATGACCTATTTGCTTGAAGATTGATCTTAACATCATCAATGCAACATCTTGACCTAATTTCTTGGTTCAAAACATTCCAAAATCCAATGTTTCTTCATCAGACAAATTCTGAATCATCTGATGAAAATTCAACTGTTCAAAAAAGTCAAACTTTGACTTTTGGTCAAACTTTTTCAAATCCAAATTTTTTCAATCATAAAATCATTTCAAATTATCCATCATGATCATAAAAAAATCAAGAAATGTGAAAAAGTCAAGATTGAAATTTTTCTAACACTTAGAAAAATTTTCAAGTGTTAAAAACATGGTTTTTCCTTACTTTCATGGCCATTTTTCACCTAGATCCATTTTGATTCAAGAAAAACTCAAAACATGAAAGTTGTAGATCATGTTACAAGCTTTCCAAAATGTCCAAGAACTTGAAAAACACTTTGTGTATCTAGGGTTCTGAATTTGAAACTTAGAGCTCCATAACCATAAATTGCAAGTAATTTTTCAAGATTATAGGTCATTTTCCACAATTTTCCCCTTCTAGAAGCCTTGTCACCATTGAGAGATAAGTTATAACTGATAAATATCAGTTAACAATGATTGAGAGAAGGATTGGATCAAGAGGAAATTTTAACCATGGTTAAAGAAGTTAACCATGTGCATTAAATGTGAAAGATTCTTTCTTACCTCTTAAGCCAACTTGCAAACTCTTTCAATAAAATACTTGCCTTGTCATTCAAAATTCTTGGCCTATAAATAGAGGTCACTTATTCATTCAAAATCACACCAAAACAATTCCAAACTTGTTTTCTCACTTCTTTCTTATTTTGCAAGTTTCTAAGTTTCAAAGAGGTTAGAATTCCAAATTGCAAATGCTGCAAGTTCTAACAAAAGGTGTCATTCAAACATATTCTAAACATCATTTAGAAGTTGTTTGAAACTTCAAATCATCATAGAATAAGACAAGAGTCAGTTTGCTCTGAAACCATTTCCAAAATCCATAAATTACAATTTTGAGCAAAAACTTTCAAACTCTCAATCCACTCGTGCTTGTTCTAATCTTTCACTTCAAACACACTCTATACAACATATAAAGACTATCTAAACACTTAAACCAGTTCTGGAACATCTCCACCATCAACTTCCATAACCATTCCAAAGTTCTGCAACTCGACTTGGTCAGGGAGTTTCAACAACTTTCAGAGTAAGCTAGGGGTTGGAGCATACTCAGTGAGGTCCAGGGAAGCTTTTTCGATCATCACTTTGTACCTGAGAGTCCTCATACTCGATCTGGTTTTTCATATCAAGAGGTAAGTTTTCGAATTCTTGATATCTTCATACATGCATCTTTAGCTTAAATTTTGAAAAGGAAGATGTAGATATCATGTTGTTAAAGCTATTTGGGTTCTCAATTTGAATTAAAATTAACTGTGTTCATGGAATCATTGATTCATTCAGTTAGGGTTTAATTTGGGATTCTCAAAATTCTTATTCATCTCTGATTGTTAGCCTTAATAAGTTATATGGTTAGAATCGTGAGGAAATTTTGGACAATTTGGTATTTTGAATTTCTCAAATTGATGAAGAATCAAGAAAGTCCAGG
The DNA here is from genome assembly GCA_021764765.1 of Vicia sativa. Classification (NCBI taxonomy): domain Eukaryota; kingdom Viridiplantae; phylum Streptophyta; class Magnoliopsida; order Fabales; family Fabaceae; genus Vicia; species Vicia sativa. Next base: position 138,140,439 of record CM038796.1, read on the forward strand.
TTTAAGCCATGGATGTTTGTTCCACGAAGAAGATGAAGTGGGAAATTCAAAATTCAAAACTTAAATTATAATATATTTATTTGGATGTGATTAAGTGAACGGATGTATTACCGCCCCAACGGTTGCCAGCACGCTCTTAGTCCTTTGCCTCGCCTCAAGGCCCAGGGTTCAAATCCCCCTGGGACCTTTTTTTTAAATAAAAGGCTCATCCCTTCAGAAGCGCTTCTGATGCTCACTCCTTCATAAGCATCAACTTCTGACCCTTTTCTTCAAAACTTCATTTTTACTCATTTTCAAATATTTTTCAAAACTTCTTCAAAATAAGGTGATTAAATGACAAGTCAAGCACATGGATCAGTAGAAAAACTTTTCACTTCTAAGCCAAGAGTCCTGGGTTCAAACCTCCTTAGGACCAAAACTCTTTTTTATCACTAATTTTCTCAAGTTTTTAACAAACTTCAACATTTTCAAAATCCAACCAAAACTTCTCATTTTGAGATTATTTTTTGCACACTTGTCATTTAATATACCTATTTTATGATTATGTCAAAAAAATCCAAAAATATTTTCTTTTTGATTATATTTTAATTAGGTTAAAAATGAGACGTTTTAAGTATTTTTAATACTTTTCAAAAATGTTTTCTTTCCAATTTTCAAACCTAATCTTTTTCAAAACTTCTTGTGAATATCCTTCACTTTTCAAAATCATTTTCAAAACCTTTTCAAAATCCTTTCAATAAACTTACACACCTTTTTTCCATGATCGATTCGATTTGAAGATAAACCGAACCAGGTTTTTCCTCGATTTTCTTTCAAATTGATCATGGGCCTCCCTCACAGTGTAAGTTTCAACCCTCATATGTACATATTTATTTCCTTGTACATATCCACTCTCTCTATATACATATTCAATTGCTTGTACATATTCAATCATCTTTGTAAATACTCAATCATAACAAACTTCGTTCGTTTGTTTTCATCCGCTTGTTTATACACCGATTCCATTGGTATTAAGAGGAGCATTATTCTTGGTGAAACTGATCTTAAACCAATGGGCCTCCCTTAAGGTGTAAGTCCCAACCCTTTGTATATATTCAAGTTACACTTGCTTTAATTGCTCGTTTTATACACTTGTTTATATATTTCTTTCATAAACTCCTGTGAATACACATCACACACTCATTCGTATAACTGTTCAGTTATAACATAACAACTAGTCTACCAACTAGGTTCCCTTTAGCCTCCTCTTAGGATTCGTATAAGACAACTCACCTGTTGAGTTTAGCCTCTTCTTAGGCTTCGTATAAGACAACTCATCCTTTGAGTTTAGCCTCCGCTTAGGCTTCATATAAGACAACTCACCTGTTGAGTTTAGTCTCCTCTTAGGCTTCGTATAAGACAAATCACCTGTTGAGTTTAGCCTCCTCTTAGGCTTCGTATAAGACAACTCACCTGTTGAGTTTAGCCTCCTCTTAGGCTTCGTATAAGACAACTCATCCTTTGAGTTTAGCCTCCGCTTAGGCTTCATATAAGACAACTCCCCTGTTGAGTTAGCCTCCTCTTGGGCTTCGTTCAAAAGAACTCCTCATTGAGTTTAGCCTTCTCTTGGGCATCAAACAAGAAAGAGACCTAGAAATCTCTTAACAGCCTCCTATTGGGCTTCCAATACAAAGAATCACCGCACTAGGATAGAACCCTGAGAGTATGATTTCCTGGTGAAATCACTCTTGAATCCTAAGAGGATGGTTTCCCGGTGAAACCACTCTTAAAACCAAAGCCAGCCATACCCTAGAGCTTCCTCTTGAGCTTCATACAAGGACCCTCGATGAACCTCGAAATGCCTCCTCTTGGGCTCACAATGCAAGGACCCTCGATGACCCTCGGAATGCCTCCTCTTGAGCTTACAATACAAGGACCCACGAGCTTCTTAAAAGCATCCCCCTAATCAATAATCAATTTCTCCTAGAGATTTAGACATTTATCATTTCTATGAAATAAGTATCTCATCTATAACATCACATACAAATCAAACACTTTTTCAAACAAAACATCTTTTCATTGTAAGTGGTAACGCTTGTACGCTCAAGTAAAACACCTAATACTTACGATGAAAGATTTAATCAATCAACCCTTCAAAAATGTATGTGATGAAATAGATTAGATACATTTTTCATTTAGGTGACATATGTCTTTGTCTCTTAATAACACCCTTTGCTTCCATTAGCATAAGTGGGAACTACAATTGCTCTGACTTTCTCAACCTCCCTTTGAGAATACGTAGGCACAAGGTCTCATCCTTGGCGCGCATACTTCTTTCTCCCTCAAACCAAACAAAACCATAGCTCCCTTAGATCCGAGCTACAGATGCTCTGATTCCCACTAGGGGATATGTATGCAGAGGATCCCAATGATCTTTGCGAGCACAATAATAACAAAACTTAGGACCCCTCCTAACCTACCTTTCTTAAAACCCAAAGGAGAAACTTTCCCAAGAATAGAATAGCAAATTAAAACACACAAACATATCAAAAATATTCATATATATAAATAAGGCTATAAATAACTATATATATAGGGTGCCACATCCTTCCCTTTATATAACAAACCCCCTTACTCAAATCTCTCCCCAATGCGTTACGTCTAGTTCACGCTAGTCGCACTGCATATCTTTATTTATTTAGGGTATTACAGCTTTCCCCTTTTTCATCTCATTTTTCTTGTTTTGGAAATAATAAATCTTGATGCTCGCGGCATCTTTTTAAAAAACAAATCAAAAGAGTAAATCGTTTTGAGCTAGAGATTCGAATTTCGATTCGATTCCCTCGTTCGTCACTTTTTACCGCGAAGACCACCCTTCCGAGGTGATTTTCCTCTCTCCACCGAGGACTTAATCCACTATAACCAAATTGATTATACTTACACAGGAAATCTCCGGTGACTAACACCTGCACTCACCAAATGTGTGTGACTAACAACCTCTCAGACTAATTGTTCTAGACTTCTTGAGAATCTGACCCAACTGGTCTCTCAAGGAACAATAAAATAATTGTTTGATAACAAGTTTGTTTACAAATAAATATGCTTCTACACAAGTTGATATGTAAAAAGATTTTTAATACAAATGACTTGAAAGAATTTAAAGATTTTTACAAGAAAAATAGTTTTAAGTGTAGAGAGTTTCTTTGTTGATTAGTAGTTGTTTCTTTAAGTCTTCAAGCTCTTATATAGTGACATGAATTATGTAACCGTGGGATGGTACGTTTGGAATATGAAACTTGTGGCAGCTTGAAAGAACTTGGGGGACAAGATCGTACGCAACATCCGTCCTTCATGGTAGTGGAATGAAACGTTTGTTTGTACTCTGTACTTGTTTATTGTGGAAAATGGTAAACAATCGTTGGTCCTCCCAAAGTCCTAAAACTAAGTGTCACTCGCAAGATCGACCAGTTGATCTTAAGACATGTGCTAATATTTTTGAAATTGTACTGATTCTGTCGAAATCCTTGCCTAAGAAACGGTTTCCTAAGACTAAGGGAATAAGTACAATGACTTTCCACACAATAGTTCGGGTTGGACCGACAGGTAACTCGTGACCGACAGAGACAAAAACCTAAATAACTTGACAAATCTGAGTATTCACTATGATTTTGACCTACTATGGTGACTCGTGACCGGCAGAAGGCTGTGAATTCAGGCCTGTTCTAAACGAAATAAGGGTCGACCGACTCTTTTGTTAACTCAAAATTTGTAAAAAGAAAGAGCATCAACATACACGAAGACACAAAGTGATTGCTGAAAAGTAAATAGAATGCAAGTAAAAGTTTAAAAAAAACGACTGAAATGTAAAGGTTTTGCATTGAAATAAAGGTGGTGATTCACGTACATCAAACACTTTCTCAACTCTTTTTTCCTGACGCTCGGAATTGGGTAGAGTTTTGGCAAGTATTTTGAGTATACAAGTGAACACACGAAGTTTACATTGAGATGACTTATTTATAGTATTTATAAAATAACTGCCTAAAAACAATCTTCGGATGATATTTAAAACTTGAAGAAACCGCTTCACAGGATTTCGCCACCTATTTGGCGCTTAAACAACACACGAAGCTTTTGATAACTTCCCACGACTTTGAATTTTGAATCTTCCCGCTTCTGGCTTCTAAGAGTAAACTGCTCCCAGCTCCGACGCTTTCTTTTAACAAGAGCAAAATAATGAAATTTCTCAGTCCAGAATCCTCTATAATCGACTAGGCTCAGCTTCGACTACTTCCTTCGCTATTCAACATTTGGGCGAATCGACCAAATTCTGCGCTTTATCCATCTGGTCGACGTACCTCTTCTTCGACATCCTTGTCTTAGAATTGTTTTTGGTCATGAATTTCAATCTTCTGAAGAACCTTTATCTTTAAGGATCGACCCTTAGTTCACAAGGACATCTGCATTTAATATGTACCTTTGAATACCTTAAGAAATTTCAAGATAACAAAATGCCTCAGAGATGCCATTTTCGATTTTTCACATTCACAAATTAAGCAATAGAAATCATCAAAGAATTTGTAAAATACATAGTCTTGGACTCAAAGATGTGAAACATTAGAGAACTTGTATAATATATATAGTCTTAGACTCACTATTCATTCATAAAACTAAACCATATGAAATTTCAACATTTATATTTTTAATCAATCCCAACAAAACTCGTAAATGACACTCATTAAAAAATAGAAGGAACAAAATTGATCTTTTATGAATTTTTAAATAGATATTAAATTAAAATTTCAAATAAGTGTTAGAGTTTTCACATTTAATAAAATATGAAATCAACATAAATAGTGAGTAGTTGTCACCATGCAAATCCATTTTGTAAATTTCTGAGCTTCTCTTTCTTTTATATTGCCACTCAATTCCACTCTCACACCCTCATTCAACCAAATAAACACCTAATATAAAATTGATGAATCTCAAGGTACTGCTAAATGAAGCAAAGATATTGTTATCGTTATGTTATTCTGATGCTGCACACCATGTGCTGGCTTCATGTGCAAGCATTTGTGTCGGAATTCTGGGTGTTACAATTACTCATATTCTTTTATATTATTATTACTATAGGCTTTTAGTCACCTTAACGTTACTCATAACCACATTATACAAAATCACTTTACAGTCTACACCTTATAATTATATTTGAAAACATTATCCCTGGCCCCCATATGAATTTATTAAACATGAACTAAAGTAAAATACGCATATATTCACAACTAAGATTATGGGTGCATGTGTGAATCATGTTGTACAAATCTGTGTATTAAGGATTAGACAAAGAGCAAGACAAAATGACAGTGAGAAACAAACCTGGTTTTATGAAGCAGCCACTTACTTAGGACTTATATTCAAATGTAATTGTATTCTTTAATATTTGTTAGACTTTGGACCAAGTCACGCCATGCCTTATCATCCACGGGTCCACTCCGATTACCAAAGCTCAACTACTTAAACAACTCGTTTTATTTTCATTCAAACTTTACTTAACTTTGTTGACAAGTTTTTATCATTTAAATTACTTTTTTCATTGATTTTCGTTCTCTTTGGCTAAGTCCAATTAACTATTTAGTTTTGACTATATGTTCATAGTATAGTTTTATATATTGCAATTAACTTTTAAATTTAAAAATAAAACTAAAGGTTATATCTTATTTTTCAATACATGAAATTAAATATAAAGTTTTATTATTTCACAAACAAGGTGGTAAACTTGGATAAGATGATGACCTACGATTTGTAACCGGTCGAAGGTTTGGAAAAACACTTAGAGGGGGGTTGTTCACAGTGATTTCTGGTGAAACAGCCGCTAGTCTTCCAAATTATCGAATAAGTGTTATAATTGTTATTCAATTCCTCTGGTAACTTGCAGGATCGACTAGATTGATCCTATGGGGTATTGGTCGTTTGGATAAAATTAATAACAAAATAAGTGTTCATGTCTTAAGACTTGTATTTAGAGTATTTTTATATGTCCAATGTATTTCGATCACAATACTAAATAACTGAATAACATGATCAAGTAAAATGACATAAAACTGATTTGAACAAGTAAATGCATAAAGGTTCGATTTGCAAAGAAATGTATAAATGCAAGAAAACGTAAATGGTTTTTAAAGGTAAAAGACTTTTAATGTAAAAGCATGAATATAAAAGCATGAAATGTAAAAGGTTTTCTGGAAAGTAAGAACGTTAATGTAAAGAGTTTCAGAAATATAAAAGACTTTGAAGTAAAAGAAGCATTTAAATGCAAGGAAAAGTTAAATGACTTTGAATGTAAAGAATTTAAAAGACATTGATGCAAAGATAAAGGATAAACTGGAAAGATAAAGATGTTTACTGAATAATAAAAGTTTTGGTGCAATCATACGTACATCATTCGAGCATTCGTTTCCCTAGCCATGTGGTATTTTGAATGTTTACTGAATTTTTGTACAATAGATATGACACACGAAATCCTAACACTAAGACTCCTATTTATACTATTTCGACCATAAAGGTCTGGCTTATGAGATCTTGCCACGTTCAGAACATGCAGAACACTGCGCTTCTCTTACTTCCACGCGTCCTCGAACCGTCCCCAGCGCATATATTCTAACTTCCAATTATCCCGCTCGCGTTTGAATTTCAAATGCTTCGGCCACTTTAATTCGAACTCACTTCTCAGACACGTCCCTACTACCACTTCGAAGCTTGCTTTACATGTATCATCATAATTACCATTCGAAGCTCCAAGTTTCAGCATGTCCATTCGAAGAACCAATTCTTTCATTCCGAACTGTGACATCCACTTTGCTCCAACGAACACTGATATCATTTCGTTTCGAGCTCAATGATTCCATTTCGAATCATAGATATCAAAATCTTCAGCCAACAAAATGCCCCCTTTAAAATATGTATTTCGAATCTCTTTCTGAGAAATACTTATTTTAAACACATCCACAAGATTTTGATGTGACCCTGAGTAATCATGACACTGTATATGATTTCCACTACGTCAGTCACGACGGCTCTTGGGTTTCCGAACCTCTTCAAAACAGTTGCCACGGTATGGTGCGGTTATTAAAGACAATGATTACCTTTAATCATGCTTTTACCAATGCTCACTTTACGCCACCTCATCCCGTATCCAACCCACGACCTCCACGTATATGAGCTTTAGCTGATGAGTGCTTCAACTTCCTTACTATAAAACTAAAACAAACTTAGTCTTTTAATCTTTTTCACACTCTGAACTCTTTTCTTCTTCTTTTCTCATCAAAAACCCTAAGTTCTTAACACCTTCCAACAATGTCTTCAACAACATCTCAGATGAAAAAGATTTCCAAGAAAAAGAACAAGAACGCTGGACCGATCATGGAGAGCAAAGTTGACATTCACCAAGGTCAATCGATACTTATACCCCAAGGCATCTCCAAAGAACAAGAACTCCTGTACTCTTCCTAGGTATTAATCCCAACCAATGCTGCTGGAAAGAGGTTTGCCCTAATGGGCCCTCTTACAGTTTTTGAAATCCTGAAAGATACCAGGACTATATTCCCCGTTTGTTATGATTTTAAACCATTGTTTAATAGGATGGAAACCCCTAGGTTAGGAACTGAGAGTGTGAAGGAAACCTCCTCTTCGAAAGACATAGAAACCTCCGCACTCCCCCAAAAGACCCTTTTATCCTGGATTATGTTAAAAGTAACTTTAAGCTGTTTCGATCTTGTCCCACCCCTGACGCAGCTTACCAAAAATGGTTTACTAAGGTAGAAGCTAAGAAATCCCATCAGTGGGAGGAGCTAGGAATTTACAATCTAATCAAATTGTCGAAACCCGGCTTCACCCTGACCCTCTCGCTATTTGCATCCTTGTACTTTTGGGATAGTACTTATAATACCTTTCACCTTCCTGGAGGAATGATCACACCTACATTCTTCGACATAACTGCTATCACAGGATTATCACCAGTAGGAGAGACATATATCCCTGACTCTGAAGAACATTCAAGCATTATTGACTTCGACGTCAAACTGGCCAGCTTCTCAAAGTTTATCAGTCATTATCACACTGAAGGTGATAGCGTATCGGATGTAGAGCACATTGCCTTCCTCACCCTTTGGTTATCGAGATATGTTTTCTGCAGTAGGTCACTACAAGTAGCCAGTAGGTTTATTCCTCTAGCCAGAGATCTACATGAAAATAGGAGAATTTGTTTAAGTGAGCTCTTACTAGTTGATCTCTATGAAAGTCTGAGATCAGCTGTTTCGAGTCTGAAATCTCACACTTCTAAGAACATTTTGCTAGCTGGTCCTTTATGGTTACTCCAGTTGTGGCTTAATGCCATGTTTGAATCCTCCTTATCCACCGTTGATACCATTGTTGAGCAAGATCCAGAGGTAGCGGATCGAAATGTTGAAGGCACAAGGCTGAGGAGACTGACTCCAAATGATGATAAGGCTGATTTCCAAGTTCTATTTTCACAATACATCATGACCTTCTCCAAAAGGTATAAGTTCGAAGAGACTATGGCACCTTTCGCTTCGAGGACTCATGGACCGTCATGGTTCACCATGTCCCTTTCGGAGGCTGCTAAGAGTAAAGAGATCCAAGACATCTGGAAAGCCTTCTTGCTCCCAAGACTAATCTCCTCAAGAATCACTCTGACCAAGAACCAAATCCTTCTGTTTGCCTATCAACCCAACTTCGTTTCAAGAAAATTTGGTTTATGTCAATTAATTCCTGAACCCCTTTTTCAAACTCAAAGCGCTATTACCTCCGGTCGAACCTTCAAGGCCAGAGAAGCTAAACTGCAGTAGGAACAATATCAAGAATTTGCTCAATTTGAATTAATTCCTTTTGAACCAACCCATTTTTCATCAAAGGGTTTTCTGGATTGGTGGACTAAATTCTACCAGTCTTATATGTTTGATACTCTCACCATCCAAAAGAAACTAACTGCTGCGTTCAATGTGCAGGTACACAAAAAGAAAGGTATGTTCACTCATGCTCAAGAGATTAAAGCTTTTCAGAATTACTTCGAAACTACCTATGACCCCACACGCTTGGAGTCCATAGTGTATAGAGCGTCCCAAACCTTGAAGGAAAAATTTAAAGAAAAAGTCTCTAAGTTCAGACTTCCTTCAGGGTTGTCACCTGAGGATAGGTATAGGTTGGCACTCGAAATGCATCCACCTAAGTTTCCTAGATTACCTACCTCAGAACTGGCTCTGGCTTGGTTTCCCCCATACCCTTGGTGGTTGACTTGCAAAGAGATGTTCAAATATAAATCTCAAAGGAAACTAAAGCCATCTGAGACTGTGACATGGGCTCGACATTGGCTTCATAATTTCCCAGGGCATCTTCGCTATGACCTTTCTTCCATGTCGATTCTTTCGAATGAAGGCGCAGGTGCGAATGCTTGGGAAATCCCCAAATAATTCTTACTTTCTTTATTTTAACATTTCGTCTTAATTGTTTCGATTTTCAGCCATCAGAATAAAGACTGTTGCGTCGAAGACCAAGGAAGGGAGTAGCTCCCAGCAAACTATCGAAGCTGATAAGAACGTGCCCCAGAAAATTCCAACAATCACTCCTGAGACAACAACAACAACAACAACCATCACTCCAACTCCAATCATTTCTCCAACTCCAACAACTGCTCCAACTCTAACAATTGCTCAGACTCCAAAGGTAATCAGTTTATTTTGGTATTTCGAATGGACTTGAATTTATGATTGAAGTCTAACTTATGTTTGCACCATTTCAGACTAGTAAACTCCCACCAACTACTCCAAAGAAACGAAAGCCTAGTACCAGTGGGAAGACTCTCAAGGCTGGGGAAAGTTCACCAACGGCTTCGAAGAAGAAGCAAAAGACGTTTCAAAGGATACTAACGTCTCTGGACTCGATTCCAGGGATGTTGCTCCCTTACCTAAATCCAAAAATTCCCCTTCGACCTCCAACGTCATGTTGGAACATATAGACAACAATATTTCTGCAGACAATCTACAGGTGAATTGAATTCGAATTTTTAACAAGCTAGTTATCCGTACCTTAATGTAAGTTTCTAATCTTTCTTTATTTGTGTAGGATGATTCAACTCCGGTCCCTACCACTTCGACTCCTCCATCCAAAGCAGCTGCTCCGATCCATTCTTCTCCTCATGGGGATTCAAGTAATCTGGTTCAGAATAAAGGATCTTCCAATATGGCGGTTCCGACTGGGGCTCCCGAGCAACCATATGACCAAGGCACTTCGCCTCCTCTCAAGGAAACAAATGAAACAACACCTGAAGATGCTGAGGAGGTGCCTCCAGAAACTTCTCAACAAAAATCCCCTCTCGAAATCCCTCAAGAGAGCGAAAAGGCCACTCAAGCTGAAGAAGAAAAAGCCAATGCCTCTCAAGAGAGCGAAGATTCTAGCAAGGAAGGATCTGAGGACGAAAGAGGAGAAGATGCTCAAGATGGTTCGAGCGAAGGAACGGAGTCAGAAGCTCACAGTAATGAAAACGATGACATCGAAGTAGTGGACCTAGTTGGTGATGAAGAAGATGATGAGGAAGAAAATAATGAAGGTAATGGTGCTCCTACCAATGAGCCAATGGAAATCGAAATGGATGTTACTCCATTGCGTATGGAACTTCCTGAGTCCTCTCAATGTCAAACAGCTGAAGAAGAGTTAGCCCTCTTAAAACGAACTGACCCTATTGGGTATATGAAGGCTAAGCTGGCTCAGAGAGATACTCCTCTTCCTAAGGCTGGTGTTGGTTCGACTACTGATTCAACGCCTTCTGATGATAGGGTTGTACTTCTTCACAAGATTAGGAAAACAATCCTAGATGTGGATTTATTTGAAGTACTCAAGAAAGACAAGACAACACCTTTATCATGAAGGACTTCTCAACCAAGTCGACCTCACCAACTGTTCTCTGGAAGTTAGCACCATTATTTTCGAACTTCAATCTTTAATAGACAACGTGACTGGGTGTTTCCTCCAAGATGAATCTGCTACCAATAAGGTTCAAGAGAAGCGAGCTGCAATGGACGCTTATGAGCATGCTTCGAAGCTTTCTAAAGAAGCTGAAGAGCACGCCATGCATATCAAGCAAGCTAAAGCTGATTATGAACTTCGAGCTCAATCCATTATTCTCTAGGAGAAACAGATTCTAGAACTTCAAAGCAAAATTAAGGAGGCCCAACAGCAACAGATGGCATATGAAACCAACACTTTTGGCAATCGATTCGAAGAGCTCCTTAATAAAGGACTTGCAGAGACTGAAGCAGCTGAGCAATTTAAGGGTGAAGTTGCTATCCTAGACGGAGCCAAGCGCTTCACTCAACAAAGGCTTGAGTCTTATCGGAGTATCTTCGATCGATTAAGGAACAATACCCATTTCTGAAGATCGTTTGTTTAATGAATCTTGTATTTCAATGTTTGTCTGTAACACCTTAAACAACGCCATTTTGGCAAGTTAAATCACCATTTTGGCATTTCTTTATATTGTTATGATTACGTTGTTATTATTCGAATCTCCTGCAGGCGTGGCTTATATTTCTTTAAATATTTCCCATTTACCTTTAGGATTCGCTTATCATCTGCCAACTCTTCGATTTCATACGCATTGTTTGAAAATGTTTTCATTATTCGAAAAGGTCCTTCCCAATGAGGTGACCATTTACCTAACGCTTTATTCTTCTTGTCCATGGGCAGTATAACTTTCCAAACTAAGTCATTAGTACTGAATATTTTACCTTTCACCCTTTTGTTATATGCCCTGGCTACTCTTTCCTTTTGCCTCATCAGGATTTCCAATGCATGCAACCTAACTTCATCCAATTCAACTAACTCATTCATCATCATTTCCCAATATAAAGAAGATGGGATTTCATTTTGTCTTTGGATTCGAACTGATTGTAGATGAATTTCTACTGGTAAGACTGCATCATGACCAAATGTTAGTTGGAAAGGTGTGGTGTTAGTAGCCTCTTTAGGAGATGTTCTACAGGCCCATAGTATTTGGTCTAAAGTCTTATGCCAATTTCTTGGTTTTTTACCAACATGTTTCTTTATCAAACCTATTATTACTTTATTGGCTGCTTCGACCTGACCATTTGCTTGAGCATAGTATGGTGTTGATGTTAGCAATTTAAACCCCATTTCTTGGGCGAATTCTTGCATCCTTCTACCAAGAATCTGAGAACCTTGGTCTGTGGTGATGCTCTCTGGAAATCCGAACCTATAGATAATTTGTTTCTGTATGAACTCAATAATAGCCTCTTGATCTACAACTATTAATGGTATTGCTTCGATCCACTTGGTAAAGTAATCTATTCCCACCAAGATGTATTTCTGACCTTTAGATGAAGCAAGATTGATTTCTCCTATTAAATCTAATTCCCATCCTCTGAAGGGCCATGGTTTAATGATCGAATGCAACTCACTTGCGGGAGCATGTTGAATCCGCATGTTTCGGCATTCTTCACACCCTTTAGCAAAATCTATACAATCTTTGAGCATCTTGGGCGATACATCCCATATCGAAATAGCAACCATTTCATTTTATGGCACGCTTGATGTGCCCCACATGCCCCATTGTGGACTTCTGATAATGCTAAATATGCCTCACTTTCTCCTAAGCATTTAAGTAATACACCTTCTTGGGTCTTTTTGAACAATTCATTTCCCATAAGGACATATGATAATGCTCTATATTTTATTTTTCAAACATTTAATGTTGGATTTTCTAAGTATGCTATTAATGGACTTCGCTCATGTCGATAAGGTATTTATGGCTAACACTTCGAATCCATCTTTATCACCACAACCTAATTTAATATTTTCTAAATCTGATGGCATGAGTCTAGTAGCCATAACCCTACCTCTTATTTCGACCAAATCCTCAAAGTTTTTGCGAAACTTTATACCACAAGCCAATTGTGCTAAGTCATTTGCTTCTTGATTTTCTATTCTGGGTATATGTTGAATATCCATGTATTCGAATTTCTTGAGTAGCCTATTAACTATGACAAAGTATGTCATTAGATTTTCCTTTATGCATTTATATTCCTTTGTTATCTGCTTGACCACTAACTCGAATCACCTTTAATTTCGACTCTAGTTGAATTCCAACAAAGCTTCAAGTCCAACAATGAGCGTTATTCACTTGTTCGAGCAACGAGGGCCATCTAACTTATACTTGAATTTTGTTGGAATTCCTTCAGGAGAAATTATGAGAACTCCAACACCGCTACCCTCCTTATGGGTCGAACCATCAAAGTATAATTTCCAAGGTTGCATTTCGACGTAACCCATGACAGGCTTTTCGACCAGTGAATGGTCCACAATGAAATCAGAAATTACTTGACCTTTCACAGCTCTTAAAGGCATGAAAGTCAAGGAATACTCTGTCAAGGCTAAAGCCCATTTACCAACTCTGCTATGCATTATTGGTTTTGAAAGCATGTGTTTGATAACATCGAAATGAGACGAAACATAAACATCAACAGGCTTTATATAATATTTAAGTTTCATACAAGAAAAGTATAAACAAAGACATAGCTTTTCTATATTGCTATATCTAGTTTCTGCATCATTCAATACCCTACTTAAATAATATATGGCTCTTTCGATGCCATTACTATCTTCTTGTGTTAACATACTACCTATAGTAAATTCAGAAGCAGATATGTACAATCTCATGGGCTTTCCCCATGAAGGTGGAGACAAGATATGAGGCTGAGAGAGATATCTTTTAATCTTGTCGAAGGCCTCCTGATGTGCTTCGCTCCACTCGAAGGCTTGGCCTTGCTTCAAACGAAGTAGTGGAGAGAAAGCTTGAGTTTTCCCACTTAGATTCGAAATGAACCTTCTGAGATAATTAATCTTCCCCAGCAGAGATTGCAACTCCCTTTTCGATGTGGGCGCTTTAGTCTCCATGATGGCTTTGGTCTTATTCTGGTTGATTTCGATTCCTTTTTTATGAACCACAAAGCCCAGGAAATCTCCAGCCTGCACAAAAAATGCACATTTAAGGGGATTCATCTTTAAGCCATGTTTTCTCATTCTTTCGAATGATTGGCTCAAATGATGCAAATGGGTTTCTGCAGATATAGATTTGATGACTATATCATCAATATACACCTGCATAAATGTCTCAATAAAATCATGAAAAATGGAATTCATTGCTCTTTGGTAAGTTGCCCACATTTTTAAACCAAAAGGCATCACTACCCATTCATAGGTGCCTAAGGCTCCTGGGCAACGAAATGCTGTCTTAGAAACATCTTCTTCAGCAATAAAAATCTGGTTATAACCAGAATATCCATCTAGCATACTTAGGTATTCGAATCCTGCAGCAGAGTCTATTAACATTTCTGCCACATGCATAGAGTATTGATCTTTGGGGGTTGCAGTATTTAAATCCCTAAAGTCTATGCATATTCTCAGAGAACCATTTTTCTTAATAACAGGTACTATATTTGCTAACCATTCGACATACCTTGTGGTTCTGATGAATTTGCAATGCAACAACCTTTCGACCTCAGCTTTGATCTTCGTGAGCACTGCTGGCGCGAATCTCCTGGGAGTTTGCTTGATGGGCTTCTTGCCATCCTTAATGGGCAGTCTGTGCTCCACTAACTCTCTTTTCAAACCAGGCATTTCGTCATAATCCCACGCAAAGCAATCTTTATTTTTCTTGAGGACTTCGATCACCTCTTGTTTGAAGCTTGGGCTGAGTTTTGCGCTTATGTAGGTTATTCTTTTTGTGTTGTCATCCCCCAAATTTACCTCTTCGAGCAGATCCTGTGCTAACATTTTGGCACCTGAATTTGTAGGATCTTTCTCGAAGCCCAAGGGTTCTTTGTCATAGATGGCATCAAGCCTTTGATCTATTTCGTTTTCTTCATAGGGTGAATCTTTCGAACCATTCCCTTTCATTTTAGTTACTTCAACTATACTATTTATTTCAGCCTCTGAAGTTGCTCTCCATTCATTCTCAGCCATATAGGCCGAAATCCTTTCGAAGAAGGAGGACTCAGTCATGGGCAGGATTGTCGAACTCCCAGCCTGGTGGCCGTCTTTGCGAAGTGCCTTCGACTCCTTCGTCTCCCTTAATTATTTTTCTGTCCCAGTACATGCCATCGTGGCGAAGGGTCATATAGTAGTGTGCATCCCTTGTTTCGTTCATTTCGTCACTTGGGGTACAAGGGGCTATTCTTGCCAGGTACTTGTCATAATTCCTTTTGTTGACCAAATTGACTGTTGTCATAAAGTAACTCTGGTCCGCTTCGATATTCTCAACTATACCATCTTCTCTCCACAGAACTAACCTTTGGTGCATTGACGAAGGAACTGCCCCTACGCCATGAATCCACTCTCTTCCTAGCAGCAAGTTATAATTGGCCTTCGCTTCGATCACCATGAACATGGTGGGCCTGCAGCTCGATCCAACGGTTAAATCCACTTGCACCACTCCTAACGTTTGACCTACTTTCCCTTCATAATTGGATAGGACCATGTTGTGTGGTTTGACATCACTCTCTTGAATTCCTAACTTTTTCAGCATGAATTGAGGCATTAGATTAAGTAGCGCCTCCATCCACTAAGACCTTGTTCACCCTGGGCTCCACCCGCTCGAATGAACAATGGCTTCAAATGATTCTTCATTGCTGGCTCTGGGTGCTCGAAGAACGCGTTCTGCTCTTCGACCGTGCTGTTATCCATTACATAGTAGCAAACTGGTCTGTGCTTCATCAAGTCTATGGTATCCTCTTCCTCATGCTCTTCGATTTCGGTCTCTTGGCCAAACTCAGATGGTAGTATAGATACCATGTTGCAGTTTAAATTGAGTGAGGACTCCCCCTCTGATTCGAAGTTATCTGTTAACATATCCTCGTCTTCTTCTGGACTTGGAGTATATTCTTTCGATTCATCTAGTTGTGTTTCGGAGAAAAGTCTCAGACTAACTGGAGGTTTATCTTCAGGTTGATTGTTTGTTGTAATTGGCTTGTTGGTACTTGACACTTCTTTATTCTTTGGTCGGCTCCTTTGTCGGCTTCTCTTTCACCTTTATTGTTGCCTTCGCCATTGTGATCTAGACATGGGGTTTTCCCTTTGTAATTCTCTAGTCTCATTTCTTCCCTCTTCGCATTGTTAAACTGCCTCCTATACACCATGGCGTGACGTGCATTTCGCTCGTTGCCTTTCCATTTATCCTTCCCCTTATTGGTCTTGACTTGCAGCCACTTGTCTGTTGGTACTTCTGCAGGGATCTTGAACGTCACCCTTCGAGCACCTCTTGGGTAGGGGCTATCAGGCTTTCGTTGAGTATGATTACCCTCGAAGTGTTGACTCTTCTGGCCAACCTCCTTGTGATTCCAGCATGGGGCGAAGGGGATAGTTTCGAACGCTCCAGCCATGTTCGGTCATATCTCCACTTGGGCAAATCAGGCACTTGGTTGCCCCTTTGTGACAGCGAACCACGAACTCCAACAAACTCTCCCCAGCTCTAGGGTAGCATCTAAATAATTGGTTGTCTTGGCGCCAATTTACTCCAGTTCGAGCCCTTTGTTTCCTTTCGAACTCTGCGGAATCTTCGGTTGCATATGATCTTGCATCTTGGACAAAGCATCATTTCAACATTTCCCTTGTGCACAAAGATGAGATATTCTTTGAGGCTGGTATCTGCAGCATAGCCATCCTCCATTTTGTATTTTTCTTTTTCGAGGTATCTTTCCATTTCCTGCATCTCAGAACAAGGTCTCTCCATATCCACCATATTGACATCCACATCTTCCCCTTTTTCAACATCATCTCCCCATCCTGATGGTTTGACGTCTTCGATCCGAATCTTTGAACTTTCTGGGGCAGAGTATTTTACCAGATAATCAAATTTTCCACTAGGTTCCCCTAAGGTATCCCAGACTTTCTTTTGAGGAATGCTACCAACTCTATCCTCCCCTTTTGTATCATCATCTCCCCATCCCGTGGGCTTGACGTCTTCGATTGGGATTTTCGAACTCTCTGGGGCAGAATATTTCACCAAATAATCGAACTTCCCACTGGGTTCACCCAAGGTATCCTGATCTCTTTCTTAGGGAGGTTGCTTTAATCTGGACTCTCTCGGTTTGAGCCTCGGGCCTTGATGCTTTGTACCATCTCGCCTCGGCTCTCCGGCCCTCGTGCTGGATTTCTTCCGAAACAACAGATGGCGCTGGTTCGATCGAAGTCTCTAGTTGTTTGTGGATGTCTTCAGTGACTCCATTGTTGACTTCGACCAGCACCCAACTTTCACTCTCAGTGCTTTCCTCTTTCAATGTAGTGGCCCTTGGTCTTCTTCCACCATATTGATTCCTCCTATGCTCAAGGCTCGAGTAGTTGGTGTCGCAATATCGGAGGGTCTTCATCCACTTTCATTTTGGTTTGTCGCAAACTTTAATCGCCTTCCTTAATTGCGTTTGAATCAAATCCCGAAAGAAAACACGTGAGGTTTTGTGGCCTAGAAAACTATGATATTTACAAAACCCTCTTTTCTTTCTTTGATCTAAAGGAGGTATTTTGACATTTTATGGCACAATTAATTGGCCATCTTTGACAAGAAAATCGAAAATCTCATCACACTTTGTCACATCGGTATATACCTTCTTTGGGAATTTATCACTTTTCTCATTTTCAACAATTTCTTTCCTTTGGTGGGAACTAATAGTTTCTGAGTACGGTGGAGCTGTTTTAATTCAATGAGATCTATTTCGACCTCTTGAATTCGTGATAGTCTTCAACTTCCTCGGTTCGACATAGGAAATTCTTTCTTTCTTATTACTTTTGAAAGCCCCTTTTCGGCCTTTAGTCTTTCGACTTGTCGAACCCTATCTCGCTAACCGAGCCATATCCCTCAAGTATTGTGCATCTAATTTTTTCGAATAGAATAGTCCAGCCACCATGCCATTTCGACTAACTCATGTTCGTGAACCATGTGAAACATCTAGATTTCAAGAGTCTAAACCTATTTAAGTACTCATCTATGGGTTCAAGAAACTTCCTCTTAACACTTGCTAGTTCCTTTAGACTTATCTTGGATTGTCCCATATAGAATTGTTCATGGAATAACCTCCAAGAGGGTCCGTGTCTATTGATCCAGAGGCAAAGTGGTAAACCATGTGAAAGCATTTTAGTGAGGGAACTAGGGAAATATTTAATTCTAAGGTTCTCACTATTTGCTATGTCCTTCGATATCCGGATATATGTTCGACCATTGACTCATTAGTATCTCCAGCAAACTTTTTAAACTTAGGGATCTTGTATCCCCTTGGTAAATCAGTATGCATTACATAATCTTCTATAGAGAGGCATAATTTGGCCTTCTAATCCTCAGACATACCGCTTTGGGCCATAATCCTCTCTATCATGGTGGTTAGGTTATTTTCCGCCAAGATATTGTCATTTCAATTCTATGGACAACGCATCAAGATCTTGGTTTTGACCCACCATGACAACTCCTCTAGGTTGTTCTTCTCGAAACACTGGGGCTTCTAATCTTTTGACCCTTGCCCCTAGTTCCATCATTCCCCTTTGTGGTTCCTCTCGAATCACTGGGGGATCTAATCTTTCGACCCTTGCTAGTGGTTCTATCAATCCCCTTTGTGGTTCTTCTCGAATCACTGGGGCATCTACCCTTTGTGCCCTTGCCCCCAAATTAACCCCCTCTCTAACTGGCCTATAAGGTGGGTCATCAGCAACTTGTTCGATGATAGGTATGTTCGCTCGAACCAATGCCTGGTTCTGCCTACGCCTCTCTGGCGGAGCGAAGAAATCTGCTATTCGACTCATATTATCTATGTTTTCTCTGTTTGTCACAGTTACATATTGTACTATTGGGGTAAAGATTTCTTGCATAGTCTGCGCTAACACTCCTATCATATTATGGTTACTATCATCCATTAACTGCCTAAAAGCTATCTGATTTTCTGTGGTTAAGATAGGCAATGCACTATAACCTACTGACCCTTGGTTATTTGTCATGAATTGATTAGCCCCAGAACCAGACCCTAATTGTGGTGACGTGTTCGAAGTCGAAGTTTGTAAACCTGCCATAAAAGATGTTGGCATCCCATAAGGGGGATTTCTGGGTCTATTACTATCGAAACTGGGTGGTCTAGTTGGTGGTGGGGTAGCGAAATGGGTTTGTGCCCCACTTTGTGGGACAGATCCCCCAAGATGACCAGTGGTCCCTGTATTTCCTAGGGTCGAATTGTTTGTTGACATGCCACTTGTTCCGTTCGTGGCCATATTACTAGTCGAAGATGCAATCGATGTGCATTCAAGGATCGCTGGGACGCTCCCATCGAAAGCACGCACTAGTGCCTATTCCATGTGGGGAGTTTTGTTCCCCTTGTTGATTGTTTGGATTAGACATCCTATTATTTCGTTTTCTTCTGGGTAAGGGTTGGTTACTATTAGTTATTCTACCACTCCTAAGGTTCATATACCAATGAACTTTGTTTACTCAGAAAGAACTTTTAATAATAATTATGTCTTATAATCCTTATTTTATTTTAATTTGTAACGACCAATGATGGTCCCACTGGGCGTGCCAATTTGTTCACAGTGATTTCTGGTGAAACAACCGCTAGTCTTCCAAACTATCGAATAAGTGTTATAATTGTTATTCAATTCCTCTGGTAACTTGCAGGATCGACTAGATTGATCCTATGGGGTATTGGTCGTTTGGATAAAATTAATAACAAAATAAGTGTTCATGTCTTAAGACTTGTATTTAGAGTATTTTTATATGTCCAATGTATTTCGATCACAATACTAAATAACTGAATAACATGATCAAGTAAAATGACATAAAACTGATTTGAACAAGTAAATGCATAAAGGTTCGATTTGCAAAGAAATGTATAAATGCAAGAAAACGTAAATGGTTTTTAAAGGTAAAAGACTTTTAATGTAAAAGCATGAATATAAAAGCATGAAATGTAAAAGGTTTTCTGGAAAGTAAGAACGTTAATGTAAAGAGTTTCAGAAATATAAAAGACTTTGAAGTAAAAGAAGCATTTAAATGCAAGGAAAAGTTAAATGACTTTGAATGTAAAGAATTTAAAAGACATTGATGCAAAGATAAAGGATAAACTGGAAAGATAAAGATGTTTACTGAATAATAAAAGTTTTGGTGCAATCATACGTACATCATTCGAGCATTCGTTTCCCTAGCCATGTGGTATTTTGAATGTTTACTGAATTTTTGTACAATAGATATGACACACGAAATCCTAACACTAAGACTCCTATTTATACTATTTCGACCATAAAGGTCTGGCTTATGAGATCTTGCCACGTTCAGAACATGCAGAACACTGCGCTTCTCTTACTTCCACGCGTCCTCGAACCGTCCCCAGAGCATATATTCTAACTTCCAATTATCCCGCCGCTTGAATTTCAAATGCTTCGGCCACTTTAATTCGAACTCACTTCTCAGACACGTCCCTACTACCACTTCGAAGCTTGCTTTACATGTATCATCATAATTACCATTCGAAGCTCCAAGTTTCAGCATGTCCATTCGAAGAACCAATTCTTTCATTCCGAACTGTGACATCCACTTTGCTCCAACGAACACTGATATCATTTCGTTTCGAGCTCAATGATTCCATTTTGAATCATAGATATCAAAATCTTCAGCCAACAAAATGCCCCTTTAAAATATGTATTTCGAATCTCTTTCTGAGAAATACTTATTTTAAACACATCCACAAGATTTTGATGTGACCCTGAGTAATCATGACATCGATATGATTTCCACTACGCTACCACGACGGCTTTTGGTTTCGAACCGCTAAAACAGTTGCCACGGTATGGTGCGGTTATTAAAGACAATGATTACCTTTAATCATGCTTTTACCAATGCTCACTTTACGCCACCTCATCCCGTATCCAACCCACGACCTCCACGTATATGAGCTTTAGCTGATGAGTGCTTCAACTTCCTTACTATAAAACTAAAACAAACTTAGTCTTTTAATCTTTTTCACACTCTGAACTCTTTTCTTCTTCTTTTCTCGTCAAAAACCCTAAGTTCTTAACACCTTCCAACAATGTCTTCAACAACATCTCAGATGAAAAAGATTTCCAAGAAAAAGAACAAGAACGCTGGACCGATCATGGAGAGCAAAGTTGACATTCATCAAGGTCAATCGGTACATATACCCCAAGGCATCTCCAAAGAACAAGAACTCCTGTACTCTCCCCAGGTATTAATCCCAACCAATGCTGCTGGAAAGAGGTTTGCCCTAATGGTTCCAAGTTTCAGCATGTCCATTCGAAGAACCAATTCTTTCATTCCGAACTGTGACATCCACTTTGCTCCAACGAACACTGATATCATTTCGTTTCGAGCTCAATGATTCCATTTCGAATCATAGATATCAAAATCTTCAGCCAACAGGGGTTGAATAAGTTTTTCTTACTTTTTTGATCTTTTACCCAAACAACAAATAAAATACTCAAATATTTTTATCCTGGCTCGTTTGACACTCAAACTACTACAGTCCACCCGCCAAGGTGATTTCATCTCTCTCAATGAGGACTTAATCCACCATAATCAACGATTACAGAGTGCACTACCCAACCGGTGTGACTAACTTCCTCTAAGACTCACTAGTCCTAGCCCTCTCAACAATTTTGACCCAACTGGTCTTCTCAAGGAACAAACCGCACAACCAACCGTTGTGACTAACACCTCTAAGACTCAACTCAAACTAGTCTTCTAGTCCTAGCCCTCTCAAGAATTCTGACCCAAACTGGTCTTCTCAAGGAACAAGTATCAGAATGTTAATTCTGACTGACTGTGTACAATAACGCTTCTAGAAAAGCTATTCTTCACTAAGTGAAGTTTACACACAAATTAAAGCTCAATGAATAGTAAACTAATTTACAAAAGATAATTCTTTGTACTTGCAGCGAGTTTACTTTGGAAATGATTTTTGCAAGATGTTAGAAGTTGATGTGAGTTGTTCGTACAGTACTTGCGTGAATTCTCTTTTTAAATGTTGAATTCTTCTTTGAATTTGAATTCCGTAAATAGTACTTCCAGAATCTGTCCGTTGCTAGTAGCGTGTCTTGGATAATGAAAAAAAGTAATTATTACTTGCTTAACTTCACATGACTTGCTTAGATTTACGTGATTTGCTTGCTAAATATTTCTTGGAAGTTGAACCACTTAAGTATTCTTTTCTTCACTCAGTGGGTCTACGTTACTGTTGGCAGGTTTTGTCTTTTATAAGATAACGTTCATATTGATAATGATCTTCTAAATATTTGCTCATCAAAACTTCTGTTGGTGCTTCCATCAGAAGTTTACTCTTGCATGCTTCTGTCAGAAGTTGTGTTGTTCTTGATTCTATCAAAAAGTTGCGCTGGGCTTGCTTCTATCAGAAGTTGCGTAGTGCTTGCTTCTATCAGAAGTTGCGCTTTGTTAGCTTCTATTAGAAGTTTTGTCTTTGTTAGAACTTCTAATACTTCATAGTCTGATGTTAGCCTTGTTAACATCTTCTATTCAGAACATATTTTTGGTGCTTCTCATCAGAGGTTGCGCTTTGCTAGCTTCCATCAGAAGTTGTATTTTATTCTTTACTTCAGAAGCTTTATTTGGAGCGTGTCTTCCAGAAGTTCTCGCTCAGAACTTCTAAAGCGTGTTTCTATCAGCAATTTCTACGAGCGTGCTTGACCAGAGGTTCTGTCTCATTTGAACTTCTAAAGCGTGTTTTTGTCAGCAGTTGCTTTGAGCGTGCTTTATCCATAAGTTCTTCTCTCATTAGAACTTCTAACTTCAACTTCTGCTCAGCATGATATATTTTCCATTTTGCGCTAGAGTCAGAACATCTTCTGAAATGAAACATGTACACGTCAGAGTATCATATTCATTGATACAAAATTTATTATGCTTGTTATCATTAAAACTTTAATATTTATTATTAGAAACAAACTTTGTTCTAACACCGGTGTCGTGGTGCTCTGATTTAATATGGGGTACATGTAACCACTATGACGCACAATTCAACGACGATTGAAAGTGAGATGTGTTTAGTATTAGAATAACATGTGTTAAATGAATAAGAATCAATCAATCGGTCAAATTTCTCTATTGTTCTCTAATTTTCACTCAAGCGAATCAACCAACCTTGATTGCAAGATGATTCTGCTACACAATTGTTAATGGAAGAAGAAAGAAAAATGAAATTGAGGAAGAAAGGAAATTAGGGTTTAAACAAAATAGGAGAAGAACGAATTTTCTGCAGAGTTTCTCACTACTTTTCTAAACCCACAATTTTATTCAACTATGCAATTGCAAGTGAACCCACTTTGCAACATGGTTACTCCCTATTTATAAATTTTGAGTTTGCTTGCCCCCTAAACAAATCTCAAAATACAAAAGCCCAAATACACAATTCTTCTAAAATTAGCCTCAACATGGGTTTCAACTTAGGCCTAATTGTGTAATGTTAGCATAATTAGGTATTTTGGGATTTGTTTTGGGATTTTTCTTAGGGATCAAGGAAGCCTAAAACTATAAATAGGGAGTAAACCATATTGTTGTATATACCAATGTAGTTGCATATTTTGAGAGTAATATTAAGTCCGAATAGTAGAGAGAAACTCTGCAGAAATTCTTCTCTCTATATTTATGTCAAACCCTAATTCATCTTTCTTACCCGATTCATATTTTCGTTCTTCTTCCATTAACAGTTGTGCAGCGTAATCATCTTGCAACCAAGCCTGATTGATTCACTCGATTAAAGAGTTAAGAAAAAGAGAGAATTTGATCGGTTAATTGAATCTTATTCATCAAGATTGATTCGGAATTCTTTCCAACATCAAGTATCTAGAGCATTGGCTGATCGATTCGTGAGAAGCGAAACTTGATGGCAATGAATAATTTGAATGGCCATTTTCAGGAAAGTCTCCTAATTATGAAGGGTCAAAATTATGAGAATTGGTGTAAATAAGTGAAGGTTGTTTTCTATTATCAAGATATTTGGGATCTTATGGAAGAATGAGAAACGTCGCTTGAAGAAGATGCGACAGATGAAGAAAAGGTTGCACACAAAGAATTGAATAAGAATAATTATAAAGCTATCTTTATAATTCCTCAATGAGTTGATCCAGAAAATTTCAAAAAGCTGAGTGATGTTGAATCAATGAAAGAAACTTAGAAAATTCTAGAAAAAATCTTTTGGAGGCACATAAAAGGTAAAAGATGTGAGGTTACAAAATCGTAAAGGAACGTATAAATTGCTGCATATGGAAAAAGTGAAAGCATAACTGACTTCTTCACTAGGGTTACGAAACAAGTTAATTAAATCAAGATATGAAGAGAAGTGTTGATATCAAAATCAGTTGTTGTAATGATCTTGAGGTTATTGGATTCAAAGTTCGACCACATGGTAGTAGCCATAGAAGAGTCGAAATATTTTTTAGCATTAAAAAATCAAGAGCTTCAAGAGACACTTGAATCTCATGATCAAAGAATGTTGGAAAGAGCTAAAGGCAAGTCAAATAGTGATGTCGCTTTGCAGGCCCAATCGACAAAAGAAAAGAAAGGCAAAAGAAAATGGTTCGACAATAGAGGTAGATGAAGCTACAACAATTCTCCTGGTCGAGGAAACCATCAAATATGAAATTGGTGGAATCAAAGAAGACCCTTGTACTAAAGGAACCAAAGAGTTGGTGTTGCAGGTAGAGAACGAGGCAATGGTCGAAAACCTGACAAAATCATATTCAACATTTTAATTGTTAGAAGTATTGCCACTATTTTAGTGATTGTCTAGAAAAACAAAAGAATCAAGAGAGTGATGAAAAGTTTGCAAAACATGAAGAAGAATAGATGATGTTAATGGTCACAACAATATATGAAGAGAGATTCGAGGACCAATGGTACTTGGACTTAGGATTCTCATCTCATATGTCTAGAAGGAAAGATTGGTGAAATCCTAGTATCAGATATGAGACGTCGAAGGTAATGTCACGATACTTATATATGCTTTGAACACAACTAACCAAAACAGAATTTAACAGTGCCGAAAGTAATAAAAACACAGAGAGTTGTTAACCCAGTTCGATTCTAACCAACCTACGTCTGGGGGCTTTCAAGCCAGGGATGAAGTTCACTATCAGCAGTATTAATTCGGAGCTAAATCTTCGTTGTTTACACCTTCTCACTTAATAAAACTACCCAATGACCCTTCTACCTAAGATACCACACTTAGATATGAGAACCTTCGCTCACTCCCTCAGTGTCACAACCCGTGACACTAAACACAAATATAACTGAAGACACTCCTCAAAGACACACAATCACACTTTCTTCAAAGCTTATGGTCATTGAAAACTTAAAACTCAAAAGTCGTCTTCTCAAGTAGAAATATTCGAGAGGCTCACAATAAACAATGAACAACCAACAATTAAAAACTAAACTCTCTAAAATTGGAACAGCCAAACTGCAAAACAAGGTTTGTAGCCCTTAAATAGAGTAACAACAACTAGGGTTGCTTTACTCACAAGTCTTCAGCGCCTCCTGTCTTCTCTCCTTTAAAGCAGGATATTAAATCTCCAAATATACTGTTGAAGGAGTTCTCAAGCTTCCTTAGTAGAAGCATACAAATAACAAGCAAACTGACTTCCTAAAAATTCTGCACTTCTATCAGTTTCACATGTCAGGACATCTGTTGTGACATCTGCTACTTCATTAAACTTCAAGGTATTTCTGAGCTGAATGTTTTACCAAAAAAGTTGTCAATCAATAGAACCAACAAACTCCCCCTTTGGCAAATTTTGGCTAAAACATTATTTGGGGTGCAGGCCATACAATTAAAACATCACCATAATAATCATAGGCATTCAAGCACATACATGAGAGCAACACGGTAAAAGCAGCATCACAATCAAAATAGATATAGCAGCGCACAATTAACACAGATGTTCAAACATCAGTTAGAACATTCAAAGGTGCAACATTTTACTCCCCCTACACACAGCACACATAGATGCACAATTGACAAATAAAAACTTTGCCCCCTTCACTGCAACACAACAGCTTCTCTTCTTGTGGAAACATATAGTATCTTCATAGATACACAATAAACAATTAACAGTTCAGCTTCTTCTCAACACAAGAGGCACACAAAGAACAATTAACACTTCAGCTTCTCCTATCATCACAAGAATCACACAGAGAACAATGAACACAGCAACAACTCCTCCTTAGCATAGTCATCACATCAGCTTCTCACACATGTGGAATCAAACAAGAAAATCACCAAAAAAAACACACATAATTGCTCACAACTACAACAATGCACAACTGCTCCCCCTCAACTTAATGTCTAATCACTCATACTCTCCCCCTTTTTAGCCATAATTTGGCCATACCAAAAAAGAATTCATGGAGGATAATAGAAATAAATACTAGATTCAACTAAGTTACTTAATATCTAATGTTAAGTACAACCCAAAATAAAACATATGTCTTTTACATTCAACATCCAAAGTTGTAGAAACTATTCCAGGATATTGATGAAGCACTATTTCACTTATGAGAGTGGGGAAAGCTATGGGAAGCTTTGTTGCATAAGTAACAACATGCTTCAGAGTCTGATCATAAATATAAGTACCATAGTCAAATGATATCTTCATTCCAACTGTATAAATAAATTTTCCCAATCTCACTAAGATAGTTGAGGTGTGGTTTGTTGGCACCTAGTTTGATGCACGTATTTTATGCAGAATTGCATACTTCACACTCAGTTTTCCAGAAGGTAGATTCTTCTTCATAGGCCAAGACTTGACATGATTTTCAGTTATGGTTCTGCATATCTGGTCATCAGTGGCTTCAATCTCACTTTCTTCCTTCTCACTCCTCCCTAGATATTGGTTGATGATGGAAAGTGAGAAATTTACACACTTTCCTCTGACAAACACTTTATGAAATTCTTGGCTTTTCTTGTCATCACAGTCTTCAAGAATATTAACTATGAATTCCTTGACTAGGGTTTCATAGCACTTTGACAACTTGGTCACTGTCTTCATCAACCCTGCTTCAGAGATCAGTTTCATAACTTCCTTGCAAGCCAAGGCATCTTTTCCTAACTCCCTTTCTAAATCCAGTCTCCTCTTATATATATATTTCCATCTAGCAGCAAACTTGATGGTATGGAATGAGATGTTGTTAGTAGGAGCATCAGGGACATTGCCATTGGTTCTCTGAACTATTGACTTCTTCACTGGTGATATGTCTGGGACATCTGTCTCGACATCATAATCAGATTCAAATTCAGATCTTATCTTCCTCTTGTTGGCTGATGGAGTAGCTTTGCTCCACCTTTTTGGAGGACCATACATAACCTTCTTCTTGACGGGTTTGGATAAGGTGATGGAAGCAACAACTTTGCCTTTTCTTGTTTTCAGTCTTTTTGCAATTCCAGGGTTAACATTAATAATCAGCTCATTGTCAAATAAGGTGTCTACATATATAACAACATCAGTTACATCTTTATCAATCCTCTTATCAGTTGAATCAACCTCCTTTTCTTGAGGATTTTTCTTCAGGGATGATGTTCCATCATCAGTCGTGACTTCATCAAGAAAAGTTTCTTTTTCAAGATTCTCTTGAGGAGTCTCTTCTTCCCTCATGGATGATTCAGTGTGCTCTTTTAGAGCACCTTCACCGGGAATTTGGGCAAGAGGTATTGTGATCCCTTTAACTGGTAAACCCACACTTAGGGTATCAGCAACTAACCTTCTTATTACCATGTCTACATCAGCAACATTTTGAATATCATCATCAGTGGGTTCAGATACATTACCTCCAACTAAGATAGGAGTTTTCCTTGGTTGTCTTGCACGACGGGTGTGAATCTTTGTAGGTCTTTGTAACACAGTGGGAGAACTGACTTGTTTATTTTGTGTTTTATCGTAAATGTTGCGTATAGAAAGAGTCGCCGTCGACTTTTCTTTTATCCAATAAAGGAAAGGTAAAAAGAACAGGAAAGACCTTTTATCGATTTTGAGTACGGGAGGTAATTATGAAAAGGGAAGGTATTAGCACCATTTTTTATCCGTAGTTATCTACGGGATCTTAATTGCTTAGCTCACTTTTTGAAAATTTGCTTTTTGTGTGTGTGATTTGAAAATTATTTTGAAAAGTATTTCACTTTGACTTCGTAAAGATTTTTGTATCAGTCCTTAAGAATGTATATGAAGTGTTTGGAAATGTTTGTTTGAAAAAATGTAACTTTGTAATGATTCTCGTTGGAATGTATACAAAGTGTTTGTTTGAAAAGTATTTTTGAAAAGAATTGTGAGGTGTGAAAAGTATTCGTTTTGTTTGGAGCAAGCAATTTAGAGTCTTTATTACCTACTCAGAAAGGTCGTTCTTGGTATTTTCCTTCTCCTTTAGGATAACGCTATCCATACCATTAGTTTTTAGGTAACTCTATCCGTTGGATGTGAAGAGACAGGCGTAGGGACATCGTGTGGTCATCGAAGGCAACATTGTAAGGATACCTTAGCAATTCGAAGGGAAGATCATCACTTATTCGTAGGCAACAACCGAGGGACGAGATCATATATTCATAGGCAACATCGAGGGTCATCGAGGGACTATGATCTTTGTGATGATTTTAAATTGAGGGACGTTTGCTAATGGTACCCTACGTTCGAGGGACATGACCATTGTTTATACGAAAGGCAACAAGAGAGGATACCCTAAGGGGGTGCAAGGGTGAAATAGTGATTCAATTCAGATATGTTATCTTTGAATTAGAGTTATCTAACGGTTGATTTTAATCTTCTCATACAATCCTATTAGCCATAAATCTAAGCAGTGAATATTTGCAAAAAAAGTAAAGTTGCAAAAAGTAAAAGTGCGGAAAATAAACCCTAAGATATTACATGGCTTTGGGACAGATACATAGGAGTTGCAGAAAGTAAATGCGGAAAAATAAAAGGCCCTAATTACTATTACATCCTGAGAGCAGTTACAATGATGGTAAAAGAAACGCGCACAAGAAATTTTACATCCAGGAAGCAGTTACAATAATATGCGTGAAAACGAATTAGTCGGGATAAAGAAATAAAGTCGGGAGAAGTTGGAAAAAGTCAGTGAAAATATGAGTTTGAGGTTAATTATGTCCTAATGAAGTTAACCTAATTACTATGTGAAAATCAGGTGAATAGGAAACCCTAATTCTATTTGTTTTTTAATTAATAAAAGAAAATTAATTTAAACTAAATTAACCTAAATTAAACTAATTAGATTAATTAAATTAATTTAAAAAAAATAAAAATAAAGTTAATTGGAAATTAATCCTAATTAAACTAATTATTTAACCTAATTAATGACTAATGGTTAATTAGTTAATTAATTAATTAATTAAGAAAATGTTTAAGAAAAATAGTAAAAGAAAAAGGTTAGAAAACATGGAAAAAGAGAAGGGTGGTCATTGGGAATCGATCCCAGGACCTTTGGGAAATCAAACACACGCCTTGCCATCTGAACCATGTTGCTTCGTTGTTATTGAATCTCGTCTATTAGATTATATAATAAACGCGTGTTTCATTTTGAATTTTCAACACAACTCACGCATGGGCCCCAGTATTATGAACGAACCAATTAGAATGGGACATGGAGCCACACATGCAGGTCATCGAGTCAGTGTCGGAGACCTCATTAGAGCCCTAGCTTTAGTCTTCTTCTCCGATGAGGCAAAAACCTAAAACCCTGCAAAATCGATCAAATAATGAAAACAAAAAGCCCAAATCACCTATTTTGGACCTTGCAAACACGATGATAGGGTTAGTTGGTTTTGAAACTGCCTATAACCCTAGGTATGAGTCTTCATAATTTCAAACCCCTAACAATGACAGGTCACGATTTAGGCATCAAACCTTACAAATGATGGATCAAACCTATTCAATGACATCACAAGAATACATCAGCATGGTTAGTTTAAGTTAAAACATGATAGAACAAAAATACGATTAACACAAAAATTATGCAAATTGAGTTCATGCATAGGTCGATTCAGAGTGCTTTGGCCATGGACTTTGATCCATTCTTATTCTATGTTACCTCAGGAATATGATTTGCTACTTGAAAGCTCTTGAGGAAGGCTGCAATTAGGGTTTCGATGGTGCAACTTTCTCTTGGGAATTTTGAAAACAAAACCCTAGCTTTATGGCCACTCCAACGTGTCCTTGAAGGTCTGATGGTAATGAGTATTTATATAGGAATGAAATTAGGTCAACAAAAGTGTGGAAATATCCTGCATTGATCAGAAAATATTTGATTGAAAAATCAAATGTAATATTTCCAAAATTGCTCAATATTCATGCAATCAGCTCTTGTACAATTTTTCCAACTTATAAGGTGTTTCTTGGACCTCAAGGCATTCAAACAACAAGCCCACACACCTATCCAGTCTTTTTTGCATTTTATTTTATTTAAAATTGAATTTAAATGAAATAATTCAAAAATAAATGAAATAAATGGTAGGAGGGCGTGTAATGGACTTAGAGGTCATGGACCATATTTGAAACAATTTTAAACCATAAAAACTTAGGCCCATTTGGAAGAAATTCAAAATTGATCAATGTTTTCTTCATGCACTTCTTCAAAATTTCCAAACTTGCACAAACCATATCTTGCTCAATTTTTATCATTTGAGAGTGTTCTTGGACTTTTTATAAAACTTAAGATGTCCTCTAAATGCTCCTTTTGGTTTCATCTTCATTGAAGCTTCTATGCTCATATTCACTTCTTTGGAAAAATATGACTTTTTGTTGACCTTTAGAAGGACCTATAATGTCTTGACCTATAACTCTCAAATAAAGCATTTTTGGGCAAAGCATGTGAGACACAAAGTTGTAGAGAATTTAATTCTCTTCAAAATGAGATTTGGTGGAAAAATTTCTGATGAAGTATGTAAAATTTATGCTTGGTCAAAGTTCTGTTGACTTTTTATCAGAGAACCCTAATTTAGAAACTTTGACTTTGGACCATTCCTTGAATTTTCTTGATGAATCATGATCAAATGGTGAATTTTGCATCAAAATATTGATGTTGACCAAAAATGATGAAGTTTGACTGTATGTTGACCACAATTGACTTTTTTTCTAATACAACTGATTTTCAACCATCTGAGCAATTGATTGAGCAAACTTGAGTTGTGAGGCTTGAAACTTGACATGGTGGTACCTTGAGACATATGAGGAGGCATGATGCTCACTTGAGGCAATAGAAATCATCTTTGACTTGAGAGAATCAAAACCCTAGTTGTGGGTTGACTGCTCAAGAGAAGGTTCACCTGGTCAACCCTTGAGGAGCTCTTGAGTATGGAGATGTGTATTGGCTTAAAAAATATGAGGGAAAATTTTGGGGTATAACAGTCTTGCATCTGAACAAGGAATCATGGAAAGTGGAACAATGTTTAGGGCTTCTTCTATTGGAATACTTTCGTCTTTGTTGCTTGACCATGGTGCAGTGTGTTGAGACATCTTGATGATCAAGTGTGAAGGATTGATTTTTTGAGGATTGAAGGTGGAGATTTTGGAGTATGCAGGAGTAGTATAGCTTGTGGTGAAACTGTGAGATATTTGAAATTGGGTTGGCCCTTTTATATGTGCGCCTTATGTTGTAATATCGTTGAGTGATATTTTGAAAAATTAGGCCACTTAATGACGTTCCCACACTCTTTTAATTGCTATAATTTCTTTAGCAAACAGACCCCTTGCTCTCTTCTTGAGCATTCACATATATTATATCCTCTTGAATAACCATTGACTAGCTTTAGTTTAGAAATTTTTTGAACTAGATTCATGGTTCTTTTCTCTGTAGACTGACCATTAACTTTGGCAGATTTAACTGATGTCAAAACATTCATTGGGACATTATGATCAGCTGACTTCAAACTTGTATTGTCCTTCAGGAAATTCTTGTCTGCATATTGTTTGTCTTTCACATTTGTCTCTAGAGGGACCCATAAATAACAGTTGTCTTTGTTTGTTTTACCCTTCATAGTGACTTCACCATTCTTGTTTGTAATGATACATTTAGCTCTTGTGAAGTTCAAATTAAATCCTTGATCACATAGTTGACTTATGCTAATCAGGTTGGAAGTTAGCCCTTTGACAAGTAATACACCTTCAATGTTGGGAAACTTAGAATTGTGTGTCTTTCTTGTTCCTTTGATTTCACCCTTCATTCCATCTCCAAAATTGACATAACTAATTGGGTGATCTTGAAAATTAACCAATAGGTTTTGCTTTCCTGTCATATTGATTGATCATCCACTGTCAAAATACCAGTCTCATGTGGTCTTTACTGTGGGTGATTTGTGAGCTAAGAAACATGAGACATTTGTTTTAGGAATCCACTATTTCTTTGGGCCAGCTTGAGTCACATTTGATTGATGTGTAGAGTTAGGGTAACCATACAACTTGAAACAAAATGGTTTTATGTGACCATATCTTCCATGGTAATGACATCTCCAATGTTGATGTCTTCTGTTATGCTGTCTGTAATTATTCCTTCTATGATGTTGAAACATCTGATTCAACATCTTAGGTTCAGCCTGATTTTGAGTAGATTTTGTAGAAGACTCCCTTGTACCATTGTACCCTAGTCCACTCATGTCTCCTAAAACTCTTCTAGCTTGAAGTATCTTGTCCAGTGTCTCAGATCCACTATTTAACATATTGACAGATTTGGTCATCTGATCAAGTCACTTTTTAGCACAATTACTTCACCTTCAAGCTTCTTAATCATCTCCAGATGCTCCTTCTTTATGTCTTGTAGTTGCAGTATGAGCTTCTTCTGCTTCTCATTCTCCTGGAAATCTGCAACACTTTTAATGCATAGTTCTTTGTATGTAGCATCCAGTTCCTCAAAAGTTTGTGCTTCATCACTAGAATCTCCATCAGAAATATATGTACCAGTCAGGGCTGGTACATGTTTGGTTGATTCCTCTTGTATCTCCTCTTCAGAATCTTCATTTGACCATAATACATTCAACCCTTTGTCTTGTCTCTTGAGATAGGTTGGATAATCTCATTTGATGTGACCAAATCCTCTACATTCATAGCACCTTAGTTCTTTTCCTTGAGTAGATCTTTCCTCAGTTTATGCTTTCTTCCTAGAGTTACATGTTCTCTTGATGTCGTATGGGATGTTCCTGACATTAGGTCTTGAGCTTTCCTCCATCATTTTTAGTACTTTGTTGAATTGTCTTCCAAGGAGAAGTAAGGTGTTTGACAGACCCTCCTCAGTGTCCAGATCATATTCCTCACTCTTCTCTTCAGTGTTGGTCTTGAATGTTATGCTTTTGGTCTTCTTCTCAAACCTCTCATTAATACTCAGCTCAAATGTTTGGAGTAAACCCAATAGTTCATCCACTTTCATGTTATTGATATCCTGAGCTTCTTCAATAGTTGTTACCTTTATATCAAATATCCTAGGTAGAGATATGAGCATCTTCCTTAACAGCTTCTCTTCTGGAATCTTCTCACCCAAGGCACTGCAAGCACCAAAAATTTCAAGAACATTCATATGAAATTCTTGAATTTTTTCCTCTTCCTTCATTCTCAGGTTCTCAAACTTAGATGTGAGCAGCTATATGTTCGCGTTAAAAAGTGACGCGCGAGGGAATCGAATCTGAATTTGAATTCTCTGGCTCGAAAGATTTACTGTTTTGATTTGTTTATGAAGATGCCGCGAGCATCAAGCTTTATTATTTCCAACACAAGAAAAATGATTATGAAAAAGGGGAAAGCTGCAATACCCTCAATTGATATGATATGCATTACGACTAGCGCGAACTAGACGCAATGCATTGGGGAGATTCCAGGAAAGGGGGTTTGTTATATAAAGGGAATAGATGTGGCACCCTAAATATATATAGTTATCTATAGCTTTATATATGAATAGTTTGATATGTTTGTGTGTTTTAATTTGCTATTTCTATTTTTGGGAAAGTTTCTCCTTTGGATTTCAAGAAAGGTAGTTTATGTGGGATCCTAGGTTTTGTTATTATTGTGCTCGCAAAGATCATTAGAATCTTCTGCATACATATCCCTTAATGGGAATCAGAGCATTTGTAGCTCGGATCTAAGGGGAGCTATGGTTTGTTTGGTTTGAGGGAGAAAGAAGTATGCTCGCCAAGGATGAGACCTTGTGCCTACGTATTCTCAAAGGGAGGTTGAGAAAGTCAGAGCAATCGTAGTTCCCACTTATGCTAGTGGAAGCAACGGGAATTATTAAGAGACAAAGACGAATGTCATCTTAATGAAAAATGTATCTAATATATTTCATCACATACATTTTTGAAAGGTTGATTGATTAAATCTTTCATTGTAAGTTATAGGTTTTTTGCTTGAGTGTACAAGCGTTACCACTTACAAGTTAAGAAAGATGTTTGAAAAATAATTGAATCTTTAATTGTAATTATTAGGTGTTTTGCTTGAGTGTACAAGCATTACCACTTACAGATTAAAAGATGTTTTTGTTTGAAAAGAGTGTGAAAAGTATTTGATTGTATGTGATGTGATAGATGAGATACTTCTTCCATAGAGATGATAAATGTCTAAATCTCGAGGAGAAATTGATTGGATTAGGGGGATGCTTTTAAGAAGCCTGTGGGTCCTTGTATTGTAAGCCCAAGAGAAGGCATTCCGAGGGTCATCGAGGGTCCTTGTATTGTTAGCCCAAGAGAAGGCATTCCGAGAGTCATTGAGGGTCCTTGTATGAAGCTCAAGAGGAAGCTATAGGGTATGGCTGGCTTTGGCTTTAAGAGTGGTTTCACCGGGAAACCATCCTCTTAGGATTCAAGAGTGATTTCACCGGGAAATCATACTCTCAGGGTTCTATCCTAGTGTGGGTGATTCTTTGTATTGGAAGCCCAATAGGAGGCTGTTAAGAGATTTCCTGGTCTCTTTCTTGTTTGATGCCCAAGAGAAGGCTAAACTCAACGAGGAGTTCTTTTGAACGAAGCCCAAGAGGAGGCTAACTCAGCAGGGGAGTGTTGTCTTATATGAAGCATAAGCGGAGGCTAAACTCAGTAAATGAGTTTTCTTATATGAAGCCTAAGAGGAGGCTAACTAAGTAAATGAGTTATCTTGTATAAAGCCCAAGAGGAGGCTAAAGGGGAACCTAGTTGTTAGGCTAATTGTTATGCTATAACCGAACAGTTATATAAACAAAGTGTGATATGTATTCACAGGAGTTTATGAAGGAAATATAAACAAGTGTATAAAACGAGCGTTTAAAGCAAGTGTAACTTGAATATTTACGAGGTTTTTGAATGTGTACAAGGAAATGAATATGTACACGAAGGGGTGTTTATGTACAAGGAAATGAATATGTACATAAGAGGGTTGGGACTTACACCGTGAGAGAGGCCCATTGGTTTTAAGAGCAGTTTCACCGGGAATAATGCTTCTCTTAATACCAATGGAATAGGTGTATAAAACAAGCGGATGAAAACAAACGAACGAGGTTTGTTTATGCTTGAATTTTTACAAAGATGATTGGATATGTACAAGGAATAGAATATGTACATAAAGGTTTGGGACTTACACCGTGAGGGAGACCCATAATCAATTAAGAAATTCGAGGAAAAACTGGTTCGGTTTTATCTTCAAATCGAGTCGATCATGGAAAAAGGTGTGTAAGTTTGTTGAAAAGGTTTTGAAAATGATTTTTGAAAGTGAAGTATATTCACAAGAGGTTTAAAAAAGATTTAAGTTGGAAAGTTGGAAAGAAAACATCTTTGAAAGTATTAAGAAATACTTAAAATGTCTCATTCTTGACTTAATAAAAATATAATCAAAAGAAAATATTTTTAGATTTTTTTGACATAATCATAAAATAGGCATATTAAATGACAAGACCTTTGGCTTATATGTGAAGAAAACAAGTAGTAAAAATTTGATTTTGGTCCTAAGGAGGTTTGAACTCAAGACCTTTGGCTTAGATGTGAAAAGCTTTACCACTGACCCATGTGTTTATCTTGTTATTTACACGCCTTCAATTAATTATATTTAAAACAAATCTTTGAAAATGTTTTAAAATGAAGGAAAAGTGGAAAAAATGACAAAATGGTCTCAGGGGGATTCGAACCCTGGACCATAGGCAAGGCAAAGGACATGAAAAGCGCGCTGACTACCACTGGGGTGGCTATACATCTGTTTATTTATTTTCTTCCATGTTATTATATTATAAACGAATTATTTGAATTTGAAAATCAAACAGAAAACGCGCACACTCCATCTTCTTCTTCCTCAAGCTCTTGATTTTGTAACTTCCTCATTTCTCAATGAAATTGAAAGATGTAAACATCAAAGTTGCTCGTTTTGAACTCAGGAATATGATGGTGATGTTTAATTTCATTTATTTTGAACTTAAGATGATTAATTTTGAACGAGAACATATGAACCCTAATTCTAAGAATCAACATGAAATCGTGTATGGATCATGATTTATGAAATTGATTGAGGGTTAATGATCAGCATGAGTGCAGAAACAAAATGGCCAAGCAATTTTTGAACTGGAATGCATGAATCATAGAGTTTAAAGTCTAAGTATCTTACCTCTTCGAACTGAAATTGAAATCTCTGTTAGAGTGTTTCCAGTTGTGTTTTGATGATTGTTATAGCTTCACTGGACCCTATGGAAGGTATTTGGATGCTTAGCTTGAATTGAAATGGCCTGGATCGTTCCACCCAAGTCCAACTGCAATCTCTTGAAGTGAGTTTCAAATTTTGAATTGGAGCTGTTACAGATGTGATCTAAGTGTCTGGATCACTTCAATGAAGTGTATGGATGATGTTTAAAGTATTAAATCAAAGCTAGCTCGAGCAAATTGAGATATGGCAAGTTAAGGCACAATTTGCAAGCTTATGGATTTTGGAGCATGATTCTGAGTTTGGGCAGTTTTTCTGGTGGTTTTAAGTCTTAGACAACTTCTAATTGATGTTTAGAACCTACTAGAAACTTAAATTCACTCAGATTTTGTAAGGTTTGAAGATTGCAAAATTTTCCTCTTTGAACTTTGAAACTTGGAGTTTAAGAAAGAAAGAAGGAAAGCTTGATTATGATAGCTTTGGTGTGATTCGAATTTGAAGAAATGACCTCTATTTATAGGCCAAGAAATATGAATGATATGGCATGGCTATCATTGAGAGAAACTTACAACGTGCTTAAGAGGTAAGAAGGAATCTTTTGCATTTAATGCAAAAGTTACTTTTCTAACCATGGTTAGAAATTTCTCTTTGATTCAATCCTCTTCTCAATCATTCAAAACTGATATTTATCAGTTATAATCTACCTCTAGCTGATGACAAGGCTTCTAGAAGGGAGATTTATGAAAAATGACTTATAATATTGAAGCATGTATTTGGAATTCCATGGTTTCGGAGCTCTATGTTTCAAAATCAAACGTATAGCTAGACAAAGTGTTTTTGCAAGTTCTTGGACATTTTGGAAATCTTGTAACAAGGGCTACAACTTTCATGTTTTGAGTTTTTCCTGAATCCAAATGGATCTAGGTGAAAAATGGCCTAGAAAGTAAGGAAAAACCATGTTTCTTAACACTTGAAAATTTTTCTAAGTGTTAGAAAAATTTCAAATCTTGACTTTTGTTGACTTTTCACATTTCTTGATTTTTTATGATCATGATGGATTATTTGAATTTTTTTTATGATTGAAAAAGTTTAGTCTTAAAAAAGTTGACCAAAAGTCAAAGTTTGACTTTTTTGAGCAGATGAATTTTCATCAGATGGTTCAGAATTTGTCTGATGAAGAAACATGGATTTTGAAATGTTTTGAATCAAGAAATTAGGTCAAGATGTTGCATTGAAGATGTTAAGATCAATCTTCAAGCAAATAGGTCATTCATTGAGCAGAAAGTCAATGATTCACTATCTTCGATCGAAACCCTAATTGGTCGATTCATGGTAGATCATGAGAAAAAGTTGGAAATCTAAAGATCAAATGTTGATGATTGATTAAGATAGATCAATTGAGGTGAGTGGAAACTCAAACCCTAATTTATCACATCTTGAACAGATGAAATTTTGAAGAAACCCTAATTTTGACTTCTAGAAGCCATGCACGATCTATTCTGTTCTGAAACTGTTAGTGATGCAGTGATGCATATGTAAGGTGGTATCTTAGGTCAAAAATTGGGGTATGACACTATAGTTTTGACATTTTAACCTTGGAGGTCCCTTCATGAGTACTCTTAATTATTTCCCAAGTATCCTTGGCCACTTCACATGTATTGATTAATCAGGAGATGTTCCTGTCAAATCCACCAAATATAGCATTCAATGCCTTTGAATTTGCAAGATCTAGTTCATCATCTTCCATTGACTAATTTTCTTCAGGTTTCAGCTCACCAGTAGGTTGATTATCAACTCAAATAATCACAGGATGTGTCCATCCTTTCAGAATAGCCTTTCAAGCCCTGCTGTCCAAGGACTTTATATATGCTTCCATACGAGGCTTCCATAGATCATAGTTAGAGCCATCCAAAATGGGTGGTCTATTCAAATATATTGCCTCATTGTTAATATTACCAGAAAATATCTTCCCTAGATCTCACCCAGAGACATAGCAAGATGCTTGTTCTAATACCAATTGAAATTCTAGTATTAGATATGATATGTCGAAGATAATGTCACGACACTTATATCTGCTTTGAACACAGCTAAACAAAACAGAATTTAACAGTGAAGAAAGTAATAAAAACACAAAGAGTTTTTAACCCAATTCGGTTCTAACCAACCTACATCTGGGGGCTTTCAAGCCAGGGATGAAGTTCACTATCAGCAGTATTAATTCAGAGCTAAACCTTCCCTGTTTACATCTCCTCACTTAATCAAACTACCCAATGACCCTTCTACATAAGATACCACACTTAGATATGAGAGCCTCCGCTCACTCCCTCAGTATCACAACCCGTGACACTAAACACAACTAAAATTGAAGACACTCTTCAAAGACACACAATCACACTTGCTTCAAAGCTTATGGTGATTGACAACTTACAACTCAAAAGTCGTCCTTCTCAAGTAGAAATACTCGATAGGCTCACAATAAAAAATAAACCACCAAAAAAATGAACAACCAACAATTAAAAACTAAACTCTCTAAAACTGGAACGGCCAAACTGCAAAATAAGGTTTGTAGCCCTTAAATAGAGTAACAATAACTAGGGTTGCTTTACTCACAAGTCTTCAGCGCCTCCTGTCTTCTCTCTTTGAAAGTAGGATATTAAATCTCCAAATATATTTTTGAAGGCGTTCTCAAGCTTCCTTAGTCGAAGCATACAAATAACAAACAAACTGACTTCCTAAAAATTATGCACTTCTGTCAGTTTCACATGTTAGGACATCTGTTGTGACATCTTCTACTTTAGTAAACTTCAAGGTATTTTTGAGTTGAATGTTTTACCAAAATTGTTGTCAATAAATAGAACCAATGATTGGTTTTTAAACATAAAGCCCTTGATGAAGAACATGGTAAAATATGCAAATGACAATACTTTAGTTGTTTAAGGTATTGCTGATATTCTGATTATGAGAAAAGATTGAAAAAAGTCAGTAATTTCTAATGTATTGTACATATTAGGCATGAAAAATAATTTTCTTAACATTAAGCAGTTGGTAAAAGAACTACAAGGTGTTGATGAAGACAAGTTAATGACAGTTCTCGATTCAAGATGAAGGTAAATTTTGAAGGCTCATACATCTCACAATACAACCCTTAAGATTAAACTTAATGTGATGGAGCATAAGTTCCTTGAAAATGCAACTAGAAATTATGAATGAATTTGGAACTATAAACTTGTCCATGTCAACTTCAAAGACATCGGAGATTTGAATATGAGAAATATGGTTTCAGGATTACCAAAAATCAACATTTCAAACTAAGTGAATGAGAAATATGTGCAGGAAAATTAGCACAAGAATAGATTCTACAAATATGCAGGATACAAGTCGAAGTCAATCCTTGAAGGCATATACTCTTATGTATGTGGACCAATCTAGGTGGATTTGAATGGATTATGCATGAGGTGCTGTCACCCTACACTCCAGAACAAAATGGATTTGCAGAAAGGAAGAATAGAACCCTCATGAACATGGTGAGAAGTATGTTGAAAGGCGAGCATTTACCTAAATAACTTTGGGGTGAAATTGTGTCGATTGTAACATACATTTTGAATAGATATCTAACGAAGAGGCTAAAAGGAATCATGCTAAAAGAATGTTGGTCTGATGTTAAACCTAGATTGAGTAATCTAAAGGTATTTGGATCTATAGCACATAGACATGTGCCTGATTAGTTGAGAAGAAATCTTGATGATAAGTCAAATCATATGATCCTAATAGGAGATCATTCTAATAGAGGATACACGTTGTTTGATCCAATAAACAAGAAAGTAGTGACCAGCTTGGACGTGATCATAGATGAACTTAAGGAATGGGATTGGAATGAAAATGTAAAGAAAGATTCAGTGAGAATCTTATGTAAAGAACCAGAAAGTGAAGTCGAAAGAGAAGTTTGACAAGAAGAAGTCAGAGGTCAAATAGG
Organism: Vicia sativa; assembly: GCA_021764765.1. Classification (NCBI taxonomy): domain Eukaryota; kingdom Viridiplantae; phylum Streptophyta; class Magnoliopsida; order Fabales; family Fabaceae; genus Vicia; species Vicia sativa. Next base: position 138,181,108 of record CM038796.1, read on the forward strand.
CCCAAGTAGATCTCAAAGAACGAGACACATAACTGAAAGGTTGTAGGAATGTGTGATTACATCAAATTATGTGGTTGTTAATGAAGGTGATCTAGTACACAATGATTCATATGTAGATGTCGAACCAATCAATACTAGTGATCCACCGAAGGATTCGAAGTGGATGAAAATGATGAGAGAGGAACTGAAGTTTAGTAAAAGCCAACAACACTTGGTCACTTATCAACTTGCCTAGAGGAAAGAAGGCAATCGATGTGAAGTGGGTATACAAGGTGAAGTTGGATCCTAAAGCAGAAGTAACTCGACACAAGGCAAGACTTGTGGCGAAAGGATTTCTTCAGAAAGAAGGAATCGACTCTGATGAAGTTTTTGCACCAATTGCTACGATCAAAATAATCAGGTTGGTTGTTGGTCTAGAAAATATGAACAATTGGAACATATGTAAAATGAATGTGAAATGTACATTCCTGAATGACCCCTTAGATGAAGAAGTTTATGTTGCACAATCAGTTGAGTTTATGAAACAAGGTGAAGAAAGAAAGGTGTTCATACTGCATAAAGTTGTGTATGTACTTAAACAGGCTCTAAGAGTTTGGAATAATAAGATAGATAGTTTCCTAAGGGATAAAAAATTTATGAAGTGCACAATGAGCATGAAGTATATGTAAGAAGAAGTAAGAGTGGATTTCTTATAATATGAATAAGCCTTCAAATGTGTTCTTATCAAGGAGTTCAAAATGTATGATGTAGGAGACATTTCATACTTCCTTAGCATCGAATTCTACAAGAGTGGTAGAGGATTGATGATGCATTAATGAAGATATGCAACTGAAATACTCAAGAGATTTGATATGGAAGAATGCAACTCGACTTTGACATTTTCACAACCAAGACTACAATTGTAAGAAGAATCAGACAAAGATGATGTTGACCCAGCATAATACATACTACTTATTGGGTCATTAAGGTACCTTTGTTACCTAAGGCATAATCTAGCATATTGTGTAGGTATAGTGAGTAGATTTATATAGAAGTCAAATGTGTCACATCTAGCAGCGACGAAGAGGATACTAAGGTATCTCAAAGAAACACTCAACTATGGAATTTTTTTTCCTGCAGTCGATGAAGGAAAATAATGCAAACTAGTGGGTTACACCGACTCAAGTTGGTGTAGTGATGTTGAGGATCAAAAATCTATAGCTAGTTATATTTTTATGATAGGTGGTGCACCTGCTGCTTAGATTTTAAGAAAAGAACCAATAGTGACACTATCTTCGTGTGAAAAAAATACATAGTTGCTTCTCTTTGTGTATGTCAAGAAACATGGATGATGGATTTGGTCGAAGAAATAACAGGGAAGGATCATCGAGAAATTATTGTGAAGATCGACAACATGTCGGCTATCAATGTGGCAAAGAATATGATAGCACATTGACGAAGCAAGCACATCGAAATGAAATTCCATTATCTTTGAAAGCATGTAGAAAATGGGAAATTGAACTTGGATCACTGAAGAATTGAGAATCAAATTTTATACATCTTGATGAAAGGAGTGCAGGTCGAAGTGTTTAAGAAATTAAGATCTATGATGAATGTAGTTTAGACACAATGAAATAAGTAGTATGTTGTGAATATAATTCCTTGTGTTAAAGTATGTTGTTCAATAGAAACAAGGAAGTTTCCAATTAACCTAACGAGTCTCGAAGTGTTATAGTTGTCCAAGTGTTGAAGGAGTTAACCTCGACATAGATTTCGACTTAGGCCTAACTTTGTAGTGTTAGCGAAATTAGGTATTTTGGGCTTTGTTTTGGGTTTTGGCTCGGGGAGAAATCAAACCTAAAACTATAAATAGGGAGCATCCCCTATTGTTGTATATACCAATTCAGTTTCATATTATGAGAATAATATTTAGTTTGAATAGAAGAGAGAAACTCTGTAAAAATTCTCTTCTCCATATTTTTGTAAGCCATAATTCATTTTTCTTTCCCAATGCATTTTTTCTTTTTTCTTTCATTTACAATTGTGCAGCAGAATCATCTTGCAACCAAGGTTGGTTGATTCAATCAAGTGAAGAATGAATAACAAGAGAGAATTTGATCGTTTGATTGAATCTTGTTCATCAAGATTACTTCAGAATTATCCATAGTTTTTTTATGCAATTCTAACATTTTTTGTATTGATTAGTGAATTTTGAAGGAACAGTAGAAGGGGATACGGTGTCACAACCATATTCAGTGTGATTAAAGAGTTTCACCTAAGCAATGCATCTTGGTGAAAGCATGATATACAATAATTTACATTGAATTTCAAAATATAAATGGATTTGGAAACTATAATTCCATGTGTTTATTATATAGTTAATGATTATAACAAGATTCAATTGTAATGGTTCTGAAAACTGTGGAAGTTTTAAAATTTCACTAATGACTTTCAAAACAACTTTTCATTTTTTGGATTTAAGGAAGAAGATGAAGAACAATAATTAAAACCCAGAAAATATTTTAGTGACAACTTTTTCCATCGCAAAATCAATCATAAAATTGGTTTTAGCCACATGACATTTCACGTCGGTGCCACATAGTCATATGAATTGACTTTGACTAACAAGATTAATGAATATGACTAACGTGTTACACTTTGAAAAGTTGAACGTCTGCAATCGTATTTTTAAAGTTAAGGGACCAAAATGAACCTAGACTACAAAATACGGGACAAAAAAGCATATTTAACCTATTTTTTGTCACATAAAAATATATGATGAAATTCCTGGCAGCAGATACGTGATGTCACAGAGAATGTTATGACAAACTATCTGACACTCTGTTAACAATTCACACAATAAATATAAACAGCAGTAAAGAACACAATAAGTTGTTTACCCAGTTCAGTGTCTAACTACACCTACATATGGGGGCTACCAAGCCAGGGAGGAAATTCACTATTAGTAGAATTAATTCAGGAATAAACCAACCAGTTTATCTCCTTCACTTAAAACCTACCCAATGCAACTTCAACCTAAGTCCTACTTAGATCTGAGTTCCTACTCACTCCCCCTCAATCACAGTAGTGATATCAACCTATTAAATAATTGAATTGTGAAGATACACTTCAATAAACTATCTTGATCTTGCTTCAAAGCTTCAATCAAGAGACAAACACTCGTGCTTCAAAGCTTTGAGTGATAAACTACCCTTATAAACAAATCCTAGTCCAATGCACTTATCAATTGATAGTTGCTTGGCTCACAAGAGAAACTAGAATTACACAATACAACTGTTAACTCTCCTTAACAGTACACACAGGTGCAGCAGCGGTATAAGGGTTGAATTCCTTTTATAGAAGCAGCCCTGAAACTTCAGTCTTGGGCTTCCATAAAGATAGCTAGGGTTCACTTAATTTAATCCTAAAAACATGGTCTTTTCAACAACCAATTTAGGTCTAATTAAGATTAACCTAGCAGCCACGTGAGCATGCATTCTAGTAACAGAAAAACATAATATAGCAGCTCAACAAACTTCCTGAAAAGTCTCAGGAAAAACAGATTCTGCATAACAGAATGTCACACTGAATGTCATAACATCTGTTATGACATCAGACTATTTTCTGCAGAATTTCCAGCACAGCTTTTAGCTTCCAGTTCTGAGCTGTACTTCAAACATCCTTGTCAAGTAGGATTTATCTTCAATCTCTGAATGTCATGACATTTATCAAGACATTGCTATAGCCTAGTTTTACCAAAATTAATGCCAACTTAAAACACTAACAAACTCCCCCTTTGGCACATTTTTGGCTAAAACTACTTAACACATCAGAGTACCTATGCAGCAGAAGACAAACTAGTTCTAAGCTTAAAGAAACTAGAACCTAGAGATAAGATAAATTCTACCCATACAGAAATCCCAAAATTGCCCACATACAAATTTAAAATTGCCATACAGTTTCCCAAATTTCCCAGCCACTGTTCAACAGTAGTTCTTCTCCCCCTTTTTAGCCACAAAGGGCCAAAGGAAATAATACAAGTACCCCAAGCTTTCAAGCATATAATTAAATACCAGCATTGTTTAGGGGTACATCTCTGTCAAGGCATTACAAATCTGTCAATAAAAGGATTACAATCATCCAGCATACACAAAACTTGGAAAATACAGAACAAGAACAAGAAAAAAAATTGACAGAACAATCAAACAGAAGCAACAGGGCACAGGAGTACAACTCAAGTGCTTTCTTCTCCAGAAGAAGCAATGTGGAAGGAAACATCTTCAGAACCTTCTTCATCAGCAGTTGCTTGATCAGCCTCAGCATCTTCATCCATATTAGCAGCAGGATCATCACCAGCAAGCCTTTCTTCCTCAACCTCTGTGACTTCCTCCTTTTCAAGTGTATAGATCAGTTCTTCAATGGTATGTTTCCTTGCTTCAAGTTCCCTACAGGTCTCTTTTAGCACAGCAATGACATTTGCCTTCTGAGGGTTTGCCTTGACATTTGATGTCTCAGCAGATGTCATGACAATGTCTGGAACATGCTTCCCTTGAAATAGCTTGTAGTGGAAACCAAGGGCAGGAGCTCTTTTACACACTGAATCTCTATTAACCAGAATGTCGGGGTATTAATTAGTTATAATACCACACAAGAGGGAGGGAAATGCTATTGGTCCTTTTATAGCATAACTGTCAGCATGTTTTAAGGTTTGCTCAAAAATGTAGGTTCCATAATCAAACTTTGCTTTTGTCCCAACAGCAAAGATGAACCTGCCCAGACCAATGGAGATGGTAGACTTGTGGTTTGATGGAACCCAATTTGCAGCCCCTATCTTGTGCAAAATAGCAAACTTAACACTTAGTTTGCTGGTAGTTAGTTTACCTTTCATTGGCCAATGTTTCACTTGTTTAGCAGTGATAGTGTGGCAGATGTGGTCATCAGTTTCTTCTAGCTCAGGTTGAGCTTCATCTGATCTTTCCAAGTATTTGTTGATTATACTTGGGGAAAATTTCACTCTTCTCCCTCTGACAAAGACAGTCTTGAAATCAGCTGACCTTCCATCAGTACATCCACTTGACAAGTTCACAATGAACTCCTTCACCAACCCTTCATAACAATTTGAGAACTTCACCACAGTTCTCATTAACCCAGCTTCTTTGATCATATCAATCACATCCTTGCATTCAAGAGTATCTTTATTCAGTTCACTTTCAAGTGCAATTCTCTTCAAACTCACATATTTCCACCTGTTTGCATTCTCAGGGTGGTGGAAGGAAATGTTGTCAATTGCCACTTCAGGGACAATGGGTAATTTCCCAAGAGACAACCTCTTTCTTGAATGAATGTCAGAGACATTCTCTGTAACATCAAAACCTGAATCATCATGTTCTGAGGGCTCAGGTGCCTTCCTCTTCTTCACAATTGAGGCTCTCTTTGCCTTAGAGGTACCACCAGTAGACTTTATCCTACTCTTCCCTTTGGAAGTTTCAACCTTGTCTTTACCAGATTTTTCCACAATCTTGTTCACAACCCTAGGAGGCTTATGAGCAACTTTAGTAACCTTCTCCTGAACAGAACTTGGAATAGAATTTTGCTTCCCTTTCCTATTCATTACCCTCCTATCAATGCTGAGATTAACCTTTGCTATGAGGTCATTATCAGAAAACTCTTCATCTAGATTGATGATGTGAGAATCAACATTCTGATTAGTGTTTTTCTCAGAAGAATCTTCCAGGTTGTCATCAACTTGTTTTTCTGTAATTTCTTCAAGAATGCTATCAGAGATGTTATCAGCAGAAATAGCAGGAGATTTAACAGAGGTACAATGTTCTGGGGATTTCTCAAGAATCTTATCAGAAATCTCATTCTCATTAGCAGTAGGTGATTCAATAACATTATCATCTTTACACCCTTCAGGAACTGGAGCAGAAGGGTTTACATCATTCTTGGCAGGAGAATCAACATGTTCACCTGATGTCTTGACATTCTCATTGACATCGGATCAACCGCTAAACTAGGGCTAGCACTTATAGTTCGAGGACTGAAATCCTGTGCATGATTGATTCTCATTCAGGATACTAGTCACTATCCTAGCTATGGCCTCATGCACTAACCTAGACCCCTCTCTGTTCACTAGCTCTGGAGGAATTGAGGATGATGGTGTAGAAGTCTTACCAGAAGGAGATGCTTGTGCTCTTCTTGCATTCCTTGTGCGTAACTTCTTGACTTTTTCTGGGTCAGTGGCCATTGCACGCAGTGGAGTAACCCTCAGCGCTTCAGCTTGCATGGCTTCAGCATTTGCCCTAACTTCAACCATGGAGGGAGACGAAGATCCAGATTCTTGAGATGAAGAGGATGACGAAGACATATTTCGCTAATGATTTTTGAGAGAAAGAGAGCGAAAATGACAAAGGGTTTCAGGGTTTCTTTTGGATGAAGAAAGAGTGATACTGCTTTCAAATGAGCAGACTATTATATGTGGGAGTCTCTTCCTATTCTTGGACCTTTTAAAAATAATGTGAAAATATTTAAATAACCCACTTATAAATAATTGAAGTAACAGGTCCCTTCCATCCCTTGTTGTAAGCACAGTTAATTGCTACAACCCTTCATATTGACAAATACCCAATTTGCCCCTTAAAGTTTTAAACTGACTAGCCTCAAGAACTTTAGTACAGATGTCACAGGACAATGTCATGACATCCTGTGTGACATTGTACTTAGTCAGCATCTGCTTCATCCAGATCATCTTAAAGCAATTTCTCCCAGCTGCTATGTAGTCAACTTCATCATTGTATAAAGCCACATAGTTTTGCTTCTTGCCGTTCTAAGAAATAAGATTGTTTCTCAAGAAGAAACATCCATCAAAAGGACTTTTACACAAGCTTTGATCAACACTTTCTCCACTTGTTTTCTTGGACAACTTCAAATGTGGAGGGGTAAGAGTCTTAGTGTGGCTGTCATTCTTCATTCCAAGCTTCTAGACATAATTCCTTGCATACTTGCTCAGTGGAAGGAGTGTTGAGTCTTCCATCTGTGAGACTTGCAGTCCAAGAAAATGAATCAACTCTCCAATGAGGCTCATCCCAGATTCAGCTTGCATTTGGTTGTCAAAGTGTCTCACACTTGTGTCAGGTATTCCTCCACAAACTATGTTATTAACATAAATTTGAAGCACCATGATCTTTCCACCTTTGACAAAGAGGGTTTCATCCAAGACTCCTCTCCTGTATCCTTTGAAAGTAAGATGCTTGGTTAACCTTTCATGCCAGATCCTAGTACTTTGCTTCAGTACTTTAGGAGTGGTCAGTTGTCTAGACAAAGAGTGTGACATTCTGATTTCCTGTCCAGCCTTATACTTACCACAGATTCTCCCTTTATCCATGTGAAGTCTTGGTATCCTTTTGACTCCCTCTATGGAACTGATCCTTTTCATTCCTCTGAGATGTGGATGACCAGATTCTTGCAGCCACAACTTTACTTCCTCTTTATCTTTGTCTGTAGAACACACAGAGGACAGAGTGGTGTTCTCAGATTCCCACATGTAGCAGTTGTCCTTTGATATGACTCCTCTCATAATCACTACTTGTTCATCATTGATTACAAGACATTCAGACTTAGTGAAGTTGACTGTGAATCCCATATCACATAGTGACTTATGCTAATGAGATTTGCATCAAACCTTTACCAAAGAACACTCCATTTAGGTTTGGAACCCGGACCGGTTGAGTTTCCAATACCTTTGATTTCTCCTTTAGCTCTATCTCCAAAAGTAATAGAACTGACAGAATAAGGTTTAACATCTTTAAGAAGATTTCTGTCTCCAGTCATATGCTTAGAACACCCACTGTCAAAGTACCAATCTTCCTTGGCGGACACTCTAAGAGAAGCTAGCTCCTTCCGTTTGAGTGTAGGGAACCTTGATGTTCTTAGGCTTAACATAGGGAATCTGATTAGGGTATCCATGTAGCCTATAGCAGAAGGACTTTATGTGACCAAACCTTCCACAATAATGACATCTCCATCTTTGAAACTTTTTGATCAAGTTTCTATGATTTTGATGTTGAACCCAATGTTGTGACATCTGTTTTGACATTGGTTCATTTGGTCTATTCTTCCTTTTGTTATTAACAAATTTCTTAGCCTCCACATATCCTGAGGCAGACCTATTTCCTGTTTGTGGTGTGACATCTTCTTTGCCATTGACCTGCCAGGTTTGTTCCACTTCTGGTTATTAGCAACTCTCTTTGCAGCCACATCCCCTGAGCCAGACACATTTCCTATTTTATGTTGTGACAACTGTTTTGACATTGTTTTCTCATGTCTCTTCTTCTTAATGTCACCAACAGGTTTCTTTTCAGACACATAACCTAGACCATGCTTATTTCCTGCATTTTGTCCAAGCTGAAGAATTTCTTCCAACTTATCAGTACCAGATGTCAACATTTTGACAGATTTAGACATCTGATCAAGTTTGGAGTTCAACATTACAATATCACTATTGAGGTGATTTATAGTGGCTGTGTTTTCCTTTTTCTCAGCCTCCAGCTTCACATTCTCAGCTTCCAACTTCTCAATCAGCTTTTTCTGTTCCTCATTTTGCTGACATACTTCACCATTTTTTATACACAGCTTCCTGTAGGTTTCTGCAAGCTCTTCAAATGTCACTTCCTCATTATCAGAATTGTACACTCCAGAGAGAGCAGTGTCAAGTTTGGCACCTTCTTCCCCAGATTCACTTCCTGAATCACCATCAGACCAAGTGACAGCCATCCCTTTCTTTTGTTTCTTTAGAAATGTGGGACATTCAGCTCTAATATGTCCAAATCCTTCACATCCATGACATTGGATTCCACTGCCTTGACTTCCTTTTTCCTCTGACTTGGATCTTCTGCTGGAATCATAAGATCTGCTGATGTCAGATGAAATGTCCTTGACATTTGACCTTGACTTTGGATCAATCCTCTTGATGAGCTTGTTGAACTGTCTTCCAAGCATAGCTATAGCTTCAGATATCTTCTCTTCATCTTCCACCTTGCATCCTTCCTCAGTGTTAGATACAAGTGTTATGCTCTTGTTCTTTTTGTCAACAGTTTCACTGATTCCCATCTCAAAAGTCATAAGAGATCCTATAAGTTCTTCAACCTTCAAGGTGCTGATGTCCTGAGTCTCCTCTATTGCAGTCACTTTCATTGCAAACCTTTTAGGCAAGGATTTGAGAATTTTTCTCACCAGCTTTTCTTCTGACATCTTTTCACCAAGTGCTCCTGAGGCGTTGGAAATCTCCAAAATATTCATGTGAAACTCATGAATAGTCTCATCTTCTTTCATCTTCAAATTCTCAAATTTGGTAGTGAGCATCTGAAGTCTTGACATCTTCACCTTGGACGTCCCTTCATGAGTAGTTTTGAGAGTGTCCCAAACATCCTTGGCCAGCTCACATTGATGGACCAGTCTGAAGATGTTTCTGTCAATACCATTGAATAGGGCATTCAATGCTTTAGAGTTCCCCAGAGCTAGCTCCTCTTCCTCTTTGCTCCATTCCTCCTCAGGTTTCAAAATAGTAGTCCCATCTTTCTCAAGCTTGGTGGGATGTTTCCATCCTTTGTCAGCAGCTCTCCAAGCTTTAACATCCACTGATCTTAAGAAGGCAACCATACGAGGCTTCCAGTAATCATAATTAGTCCAGAATAGGTGGCCTACCTCCAAATCCTCCTTCCTTATCCATTACGCCAGAAACTATTATCCCTAGATCTCACCCAGAAATAACAGGCAGGGTGCCTGCTCTGATGCCAATTGAAATTCCTGGCAGCAGATACGTGATGTCACAGAGAATGTTATAACACACTATCTGACACTCTGTTAACAATTCACACAATAAATATAAACAGCAGTAAAGAACACAATAAGTTGTTTACCCAGTTCAGTGTCTAACTACACCTACATATGGGGGCTACCAAGCCAGGGAGGAAATTCACTATTAGTAGAATTAATTCAGGAATAAACCAACCAGTTTATCTCCTTCACTTAAAACCTACCCAATGCAACTTCAACCTAAGTCCTACTTAGATCTGAGTTCCTACTCACTCCCCCTCAATCACAGCAGTGATATCAACCTATTGAATAATTGAATTGTGAAGACACACTTCAATAAACTATCTTGATCTTGCTTCAAAGCTTCAATCAAGAGACAAACACTCGTGCTTCAAAGCTTTGAGTGATAAACTACCCTTATAAACAAATCCTAGTCCAATGCACTTATCAATTGATAGTTGCTTGGCTCACAAGAGAAACTAGAATTACACAATACAACTGTTAACTCTCCTTAACAGTACACACAGGTGCAGCAGCGGTATAAGGGTTGAATTCCTTTTATAGAAGCAGCCCTGAAACTTCAGTCTTGGGCTTCCATAAAGATAGCTAGGGTTCACTTAATTTAATCCTAAAAACATGGTCTTTTCAACAACCAATTTAGGTCTAATTAAGATTAACCTAGCAGCCACGTGAGCATGCATTCTAGTAACAGAAAAACATAATATAGCAGCTCAACAAACTTCCTGAAAAGTCTCAGGAAAAACAGATTCTGCATAACAGAATGTCACACTGAATGTCATAACATCTGTTATGACATCAGACTATTTTCTGCAGAATTTCCAGCACAGCTTTTAGCTTCCAGTTCTGAGCTGTACTTCAAACATCCTTGTCAAGTAGGATTTATCTTCAATCTCTGAATGTCATGACATTTATCAAGACATTGCTATAGCCTAGTTTTACCAAAATTAATGCCAACTTAAAACACTAACAAACTCCCCCTTTGGCACATTTTTGGCTAAAACTACTTAACACATCAGAGTACCTATGCAGCAGAAGACAAACTAGTTCTAAGCTTAAAGAAACTAGAACCTAGAGATAAGATAAATTCTACCCATACAGAAATCCCAAAATTGCCCACATACAAATTTAAAATTGCCATACAGTTTCCCAAATTTCCCAGCCACTGTTCAACAGTAGTTCTTCTCCCCCTTTTTAGCCACAAAGGGCCAAAGGAAATAATACAAGTACCCCAAGCTTTCAAGCATATAATTAAATACCAGCATTGTTTAGGGGTACATCTCTGTCAAGGCATTACAAATCTGTCAATAAAAGGATTACAATCATCCAGCATACACAAAACTTGGAAAATACAGAACAAGAACAAGAAAAAAAATTGACAGAACAATCAAACAGAAGCAACAGGGCACAGGAGTACAACTCAAGTGCTTTCTTCTCCAGAAGAAGCAATGTGGAAGGAAACATCTTCAGAACCTTCTTCATCAGCAGTTGCTTGATCAGCCTCAGCATCTTCATCCATATTAGCAGCAGGATCATCACCAGCAAGCCTTTCTTCCTCAACCTCTGTGACTTCCTCCTTTTCAAGTGTATAGATCAGTTCTTCAATGGTATGTTTCCTTGCTTCAAGTTCCCTACAGGTCTCTTTTAGCACAGCAATGACATTTGCCTTCTGAGGGTTTGCCTTGACATTTGATGTCTCAGCAGATGTCATGACAATGTCTGGAACATGCTTCCCTTGAAATAGCTTGTAGTGGAAACCAAGGGCAGGAGCTCTTTTACACACTGAATCTCTATTAACCAGAATGTCGGGGTATTAATTAGTTATAATACCACACAAGAGGGAGGGAAATGCTATTGGTCCTTTTATAGCATAACTGTCAGCATGTTTTAAGGTTTGCTCAAAAATGTAGGTTCCATAATCAAACTTTGCTTTTGTCCCAACAGCAAAGATGAACCTGCCCAGACCAATGGAGATGGTAGACTTGTGGTTTGATGGAACCCAATTTGCAGCCCCTATCTTGTGCAAAATAGCAAACTTAACACTTAGTTTGCTGGTAGTTAGTTTACCTTTCATTGGCCAATGTTTCACTTGTTTAGCAGTGATAGTGTGGCAGATGTGGTCATCAGTTTCTTCTAGCTCAGGTTGAGCTTCATCTGATCTTTCCAAGTATTTGTTGATTATACTTGGGGAAAATTTCACTCTTCTCCCTCTGACAAAGACAGTCTTGAAATCAGCTGACCTTCCATCAGTACATCCACTTGACAAGTTCACAATGAACTCCTTCACCAACCCTTCATAACAATTTGAGAACTTCACCACAGTTCTCATTAACCCAGCTTCTTTGATCATATCAATCACATCCTTGCATTCAAGAGTATCTTTATTCAGTTCACTTTCAAGTGCAATTCTCTTCAAACTCACATATTTCCACCTGTTTGCATTCTCAGGGTGGTGGAAGGAAATGTTGTCAATTGCCACTTCAGGGACAATGGGTAATTTCCCAAGAGACAACCTCTTTCTTGAATGAATGTCAGAGACATTCTCTGTAACATCAAAACCTGAATCATCATGTTCTGAGGGCTCAGGTGCCTTCCTCTTCTTCACAATTGAGGCTCTCTTTGCCTTAGAGGTACCACCAGTAGACTTTATCCTACTCTTCCCTTTGGAAGTTTCAACCTTGTCTTTACCAGATTTTTCCACAATCTTGTTCACAACCCTAGGAGGCTTATGAGCAACTTTAGTAACCTTCTCCTGAACAGAACTTGGAATAGAATTTTGCTTCCCTTTCCTATTCATTACCCTCCTATCAATGCTGAGATTAACCTTTGCTATGAGGTCATTATCAGAAAACTCTTCATCTAGATTGATGATGTGAGAATCAACATTCTGATTAGTGTTTTTCTCAGAAGAATCTTCCAGGTTGTCATCAACTTGTTTTTCTGTAATTTCTTCAAGAATGCTATCAGAGATGTTATCAGCAGAAATAGCAGGAGATTTAACAGAGGTACAATGTTCTGGGGATTTCTCAAGAATCTTATCAGAAATCTCATTCTCATTAGCAGTAGGTGATTCAATAACATTATCATCTTTACACCCTTCAGGAACTGGAGCAGAAGGGTTTACATCATTCTTGGCAGGAGAATCAACATGTTCACCTGATGTCTTGACATTCTCATTGACATCTGGATCAACTGCTAAACTAGGGCTAGCAGACTTATAGTTCAGAGGGACTGAAATCCCAGGTACAGATTGATTCTCATTCAGGATACTAGTCACTATCCTAGCTATGGCCTCATGCACTAACCTAGACCCCTCTCTGTTCACTAGCTCTGGAGGAATTGAGGATGATGGTGTAGAAGTCTTACCAGAAGGAGATGCTTGTGCTCTTCTTGCATTCCTTGTGCGTAACTTCTTGACTTTTTCTGGGTCAGTGGCCATTGCACGCAGTGGAGTAACCCTCAGCGCTTCAGCTTGCATGGCTTCAGCATTTGCCCTAACTTCAACCATGGAGGGAGACGAAGATCCAGATTCTTGAGATGAAGAGGATGACGAAGACATATTTCGCTAATGATTTTTGAGAGAAAGAGAGCGAAAATGACAAAGGGTTTCAGGGTTTCTTTTGGATGAAGAAAGAGTGATACTGCTTTCAAATGAGCAGACTATTATATGTGGGAGTCTCTTCCTATTCTTGGACCTTTTAAAAATAATGTGAAAATATTTAAATAACCCACTTATAAATAATTGAAGTAACAGGTCCCTTCCATCCCTTGTTGTAAGCACAGTTAATTGCTACAACCCTTCATATTGACAAATACCCAATTTGCCCCTTAAAGTTTTAAACTGACTAGCCTCAAGAACTTTAGTACAGATGTCACAGGACAATGTCATGACATCCTGTGTGACATTGTACTTAGTCAGCATCTGCTTCATCCAGATCATCTTAAAGCAATTTCTCCCAGCTGCTATGTAGTCAACTTCATCATTGTATAAAGCCACATAGTTTTGCTTCTTGCCGTTCTAAGAAATAAGATTGTTTCTCAAGAAGAAACATCCATCAAAAGGACTTTTACACAAGCTTTGATCAACACTTTCTCCACTTGTTTTCTTGGACAACTTCAAATGTGGAGGGGTAAGAGTCTTAGTGTGGCTGTCATTCTTCATTCCAAGCTTCTAGACATAATTCCTTGCATACTTGCTCAGTGGAAGGAGTGTTGAGTCTTCCATCTGTGAGACTTGCAGTCCAAGAAAATGAATCAACTCTCCAATGAGGCTCATCCCAGATTCAGCTTGCATTTGGTTGTCAAAGTGTCTCACACTTGTGTCAGGTATTCCTCCACAAACTATGTTATTAACATAAATTTGAAGCACCATGATCTTTCCACCTTTGACAAAGAGGGTTTCATCCAAGACTCCTCTCCTGTATCCTTTGAAAGTAAGATGCTTGGTTAACCTTTCATGCCAGATCCTAGTACTTTGCTTCAGTACTTTAGGAGTGGTCAGTTGTCTAGACAAAGAGTGTGACATTCTGATTTCCTGTCCAGCCTTATACTTACCACAGATTCTCCCTTTATCCATGTGAAGTCTTGGTATCCTTTTGACTCCCTCTATGGAACTGATCCTTTTCATTCCTCTGAGATGTGGATGACCAGATTCTTGCAGCCACAACTTTACTTCCTCTTTATCTTTGTCTGTAGAACACACAGAGGACAGAGTGGTGTTCTCAGATTCCCACATGTAGCAGTTGTCCTTTGATATGACTCCTCTCATAATCACTACTTGTTCATCATTGATTACAAGACATTCAGACTTAGTGAAGTTGACTGTGAATCCCATATCACATAGCTGACTTATGCTAATGAGATTTGCAGTCAAACCTTTTACCAGCAACACTCCATTTAGGTTTGGAACTCCAGACCAGTTTGAGTTTCCAATACCTTTGATTTCTCCTTTAGCTCTATCTCCAAAAGTAATAGAACTGACAGAATAAGGTTTAACATCTTTAAGAAGATTTCTGTCTCCAGTCATATGCTTAGAACACCCACTGTCAAAGTACCAATCTTCCTTGGCAGACACTCTAAGAGAAGTGTGAGCTACCAGAGCTGCAGTCCTCTTCTTCCACGTTTGAGTGTAGGGAACCTTGATGTTCTTAGGCTTAACATAGGGAATCTGATTAGGGTATCCATGTAGCCTATAGCAGAAGGACTTTATGTGACCAAACCTTCCACAATAATGACATCTCCATCTTTGAAACTTTTTGATCAAGTTTCTATGATTTTGATGTTGAACCCAATGTTGTGACATCTGTTTTGACATTGGTTCATTTGGTCTATTCTTCCTTTTGTTATTAACAAATTTCTTAGCCTCCACATATCCTGAGGCAGACCTATTTCCTGTTTGTGGTGTGACATCTTCTTTGCCATTGACCTGCCAGGTTTGTTCCACTTCTGGTTATTAGCAACTCTCTTTGCAGCCACATCCCCTGAGCCAGACACATTTCCTATTTTATGTTGTGACAACTGTTTTGACATTGTTTTCTCATGTCTCTTCTTCTTAATGTCACCAACAGGTTTCTTTTCAGACACATAACCTAGACCATGCTTATTTCCTGCATTTTGTCCAAGCTGAAGAATTTCTTCCAACTTATCAGTACCAGATGTCAACATTTTGACAGATTTAGACATCTGATCAAGTTTGGAGTTCAACATTACAATATCACTATTGAGGTGATTTATAGTGGCTGTGTTTTCCTTTTTCTCAGCCTCCAGCTTCACATTCTCAGGCTTCCAACTTCTCAATCAGCTTTTTCTGTTCCTCATTTTGCTGACATACTTCACCATTTTTTATACACAGCTTCCTGTAGGTTTCTGCAAGCTCTTCAAATGTCACTTCCTCATTATCAGAATTGTACACTCCAGAGAGAGCAGTGTCAAGTTTGGCACCTTCTTCCCCAGATTCACTTCCTGAATCACCATCAGACCAAGTGACAGCCATCCCTTTCTTTTGTTTCTTTAGAAATGTGGGACATTCAGCTCTAATATGTCCAAATCCTTCACATCCATGACATTGGATTCCACTGCCTTGACTTCCTTTTTCCTCTGACTTGGATCTTCTGCTGGAATCATAAGATCTGCTGATGTCAGATGAAATGTCCTTGACATTTGACCTTGACTTTGGATCAATCCTCTTGATGAGCTTGTTGAACTGTCTTCCAAGCATAGCTATAGCTTCAGATATCTTCTCTTCATCTTCCACCTTGCATCCTTCCTCAGTGTTAGATACAAGTGTTATGCTCTTGTTCTTTTTGTCAACAGTTTCACTGATTCCCATCTCAAAAGTCATAAGAGATCCTATAAGTTCTTCAACCTTCAAGGTGCTGATGTCCTGAGTCTCCTCTATTGCAGTCACTTTCATTGCAAACCTTTTAGGCAAGGATTTGAGAATTTTTCTCACCAGCTTTTCTTCTGACATCTTTTCACCAAGTGCTCCTGAGGCGTTGGAAATCTCCAAAATATTCATGTGAAACTCATGAATAGTCTCATCTTCTTTCATCTTCAAATTCTCAAATTTGGTAGTGAGCATCTGAAGTCTTGACATCTTCACCTTGGACGTCCCTTCATGAGTAGTTTTGAGAGTGTCCCAAACATCCTTGGCCAGCTCACATTGATGGACCAGTCTGAAGATGTTTCTGTCAATACCATTGAATAGGGCATTCAATGCTTTAGAGTTCCCCAGAGCTAGCTCCTCTTCCTCTTTGCTCCATTCCTCCTCAGGTTTCAAAATAGTAGTCCCATCTTTCTCAAGCTTGGTGGGATGTTTCCATCCTTTGTCAGCAGCTCTCCAAGCTTTAACATCCACTGATCTTAAGAAGGCAACCATACGAGGCTTCCAGTAATCATAATTAGTCCAGAATAGGTGGCCTACCTCCAAATCCTCCTTCCTTATCCATTACGCCAGAAACTATTATCCCTAGATCTCACCCAGAAATAACAGGCAGGGTGCCTGCTCTGATGCCAATTGAAATTCCTGGCAGCAGATACGTGATGTCACAGAGAATGTTATAACACACTATCTGACACTCTGTTAACAATTCACACAATAAATATAAACAGCAGTAAAGAACACAATAAGTTGTTTACCCAGTTCAGTGTCTAACTACACCTACATATGGGGGCTACCAAGCCAGGGAGGAAATTCACTATTAGTAGAATTAATTCAGGAATAAACCAACCAGTTTATCTCCTTCACTTAAAACCTACCCAATGCAACTTCAACCTAAGTCCTACTTAGATCTGAGTTCCTACTCACTCCCCCTCAATCACAGTAGTGATATCAACCTATTAAATAATTGAATTGTGAAGATACACTTCAATAAACTATCTTGATCTTGCTTCAAAGCTTCAATCAAGAGACAAACACTCGTGCTTCAAAGCTTTGAGTGATAAACTACCCTTACAAACAAATCCTAGTCCAATGCACTTATCAATTGATAGTTGCTTGGCTCACAAGAGAAACTAGAATTACACAATACAACTGTTAACTCTCCTTAACAGTACACACAGGCGCAGCAGCAGTATAAGGGTTGAATTCCTTTTATAGAAGTAGTCCTGAAACTTCAGTCTTGGGCTTCCATAAAGATAGCTAGGGTTCACTTAATTTAATCCTAAAAACATGGTCTTTTCAACAACCAATTTAGGTCTAATTAAGATTAACCTAGCAGCCACGTGAGCATGCATTCTAGTAACAGAAAAACATAATATAGCAGCTCAACAAACTTCCTGAAAAGTCTCAGGAAAAACAGATTCTGCAGAACAGAATGTCACACTGAATGTCATAACATCTGTTATGACATCAGACTATTTTCTGCAGAATTTCCAGCACAGCTTTTAGCTTCCAGTTCTGAGCTGTACTTCAAACATCCTTGTCAAGTAGGATTTATCTTCAATCTCTGAATGTCATGACATTTATCAAGACATTGCTATAGCCTAGTTTTACTAAAATTAATGCCAACTTAAAACACTAACATATGATATAGACGGCTACAACAAACTTGTTGAGAAAGAAAATCCATTTTAAAATTCTTACAAAACCTAATTGCAAACTTGTTTATATACACAAAATAAACTTCCACGCAAGCACAAACAATACTATGCTTAATAACTAAGCTAACAAATAAGAATAGGTTTTAAAAAATATCAAACTATTGCTTCTGAGTTATAGTCTTAGAGCTCTACTGCTTCTGACTAATAACATGCTTTTGGAGATGAATTACTTCTAACATTATACCTTAATTCATATTCATAAATATACAACACAATTTCCATCCCTCAAATAGATAAAGTGTTAAGGCTTGACAATTTTAGTTAGAACATCTACAAGTTATTTTTAAGTGCTACATTCTGCAACTTATAGTACTCTATTATGGACTTGACATCTCAAAAAATGGAATTTCGTGTCAATGTATATGCTTCTCCCATGCAACACTAGATTCTTGGAAAGGCTTATAGTTTATTTGTTGTCAATCATCAACTTCAAAGGTTTATCACCTTGATCTTCATATCATGTAACAAATTTATTAGCCAACCAACTTGACATGGAGGCAAAGCACCTACAACGTATTCGACTTCACAAGTTGACAAAAAAACTATAATTTTCTTCTTGGAGAGCCAATAAATGAGACTTCCCAGATATTTGAAAAAAATATACATAAGTACTTCTTCTATCAACTATGTCTCTACACCAATCAGAGTCTGAATAGCATATCATCTCTACATTAGTTTTAACACCTGAATGGAAAAACACTCAATGCCTCAGAGTCCCCTTAATATACCTCAGAATCTTGACAGCAACTTGGCAATGTGACCACTTTGGCTTATTCATAAACCTACCAACCATTTGAACTGCATAACGTATGTCAGGTAAGGTGTTACACAGACACCTCAATGAGCCAACCAACTATTTTAAAGTTATAGAATCTACATTATCACCCTTAACATTAGAATCCAACTTGTGATTCTTTTGAGCAGGTGTGGTTGTAGTCTTGCAATTTGTTAATTCAAATCTCTTCAGAAGCTCAAGTTCACACTTCATCTTATGCAAAATTATACCCTTCCCAGAGTACATAATCTTCACCCCTAGAAAATATACCATATTTCCCATATCATACATCTCAAACTCATTCATCACCACCTTCTTGAACTTGACTATCTCTTCCAGACAGCTCCTTGTTAGCAATATGTCATCAACATAGAGACACACTAGAATCATATTGCCTTCATAAGCATGTTGGACATAAATGACATACTTTATCCCATACTTTTTATCCTTGCGGCTTGAAAAATGAATCAATTTCCAAATTCTAAGCTCTAGGACCTTATTTCAGTCCGTACAACACTTTATGTAATTTGTACACCACCCCCTCTTAATTCTTTTTTGAAAATCTAGGAGGTTGTCACACATATAACTCTTCTAGTAATAGAGCGTTAAGAAAAGCATATTTCACATTCAGATACATCAAAGGCCAATTTCTATTTGCAGCTATAACAATCACCAATCTCATTGTTTCATGTCTAGCTACAGGTGCAAAAACTTCAAAGTAATCTAGTTCAAATTTATATAAAAATCATCTATCAACTAACCTTGCTTTGTGTTTTCCAATTGATCCACATGGCTTCAAATTTTCCTTGAAACCCCATTTGACATTGATGTCTTTCTTTTCCTTTAGAAGATTAGTCAACTCGCAAGTCTTGTTTCTATCTACTGCCTTAAGTTCTTCTTTCATGGCCTTCAACCATACTTTCTTCTTAAGAGTTTCTTCAACACAGACTGGTTCAGAGTCTACTAACATGGTACATTGCGCGACTTCTCCCTCAGAGTCTACTTCAGTATCTTGTAACATGTCAAACTCTATGAATCTCCTTGGTAGTTGTCTGATTATTTACGACCTCTAAACTTGTTCAGAATCTACTTCTGATTCTGAAATCGTATCACCTTCTAGAAATTCTTTAGAAGTTAGACCAACTTCAAAAGCTCCACCTTCAAAAGGTTGACCTACAAAATCATAACCCTCAGAGTCTTGACTACCAAGTTCTGAATCATTATCATAATTTAGATCAAAATCAAATTAACCTTTAGGATTAGAATCATCTTATAACTATTACTCGTCTTTAGAGCCACCTTATAACTCTACCTCATCTTGATAATCTATAGGTTTTAAACTATTTTTAATTATTCTAAATTATCTTGATATTCTAAAATATCTTCAGAAGTTACCTCAGGTGTTAACACTACACCAGTGTTGGATTGAGATTTGTTCCAATCTCATACTTTTGATTCCTTCACAATGATGTCTCTGATAACTTCAATTTTATTAGTGAATGGATAATAAATCTTGTACGCACATGTACTGTGGTACCTAATCGGCAGCATAATTTGCTTCTATCATCCATCTTTGTTATCTTAGCATCTGGAATATGTTTGTAACAAACTGAACCAAATACCTTGAAATGAATCACACTTTGCTTATCTCCAGTCCGCTTCTCAAAAGGAATAGTTTCCTTTAACTTCTTTGCTGGACATATGTTAAGCACATATGGTGAAGTGGCAACAATATCTCCTCACAAGGTGTGAGGCAACTTCTTCTCTTTCAGCATGCTCCTTGTCATATAAAGAAAAGTTCTATTTCTTCTTTCAGTAAGAACATTGTGTAGAGGAGTGTATGGAGTATTAACCTCATGCTCAATTGCATTCTCATCATAGAACATTTGGAACTCTGTAGATTTATACTCACCTCCATCGTCAGTTTTGAGAACTTTCAACTTCTGACCACTCTATTTTCCTTCATTCCCCTTAAACTTCTAGAACTCGGTAAACACCTCATGTTTAAACTTGATGAGTGATACACATGGCATTTTGGTAAACTCATCCACAAACAACAAAAAATACTTGTTTCCTCCAAGTGAAGGTACTAGATATTATCCACATACATCATAATGCACTACTCCTAGAGCATGTTTTACTCTTGGGGCTACTTAAAATGGAAATATTATGACCTATCTCATATATCCATTAGACTTCATCCATCTCGTTGGATGCCCAAATCTCTTGTTCCATAACTCATTGTCACCATCAGCGCCTTCTTCACTAAGGCATTTATTTCAGTTGTCTCCATATTCACCTTGGATTTTCAATTGCTTCCCTGCTCAGATTACATAATCAACTTCTAATCAGAGTCATACAACTTTAAGAGATTGTTCTTTATAGTACTGAGAAACCTTTCTCAATGAGCTAGCCTGCACTCATCAAACCACTCTTCATGCCAAGAACATACCAAACATCTTTTATCATAATGATTCTTTCATTCTTCACTCTAACTTTGTCATTTATAATACCTTATGCATTAAAGTATGTATCATCAATACATATGATCTTTATCCTCTTTTTGGAGTCAAAAATCAACCAGCCATTGTTTGTTTCTTGTTAAGTGATTTGAGCAGCCAGTGTCCATATACCACCAGTCAACCAAATACCTACCATCAAACTTAGATGCCATCAATAACACAAGATCATCATCAGAATCTCTTGTGGATATGGTTGCTTCTTCTTATTTCCTTTTCTTGCTTGACCAACAATCCTAAGCAAAATGGACAAACTACTTACACCAGTAGCATTAAACCTTCTTCTTGTCAAATTTCTCCCTTCCTTTTTGATGTTTTTTCTCATCATAATTGGAGGCTTCTAACTTCTGGGAACCACCATGTCTCTTCTTGGCCTTTGACCAAGATTTCTTATGACACTTCTTACTAGAATATGCATTCAAAGCATGTTATACCTCTCTCCTAGATGTTCTCTTAGTCAGACGCAACTCTTAGGCCTCTAGACTGCTTTTCATCTCTTCAATTCCCATGGTGTCCAGATCTTTAGAATGTTCAATTGCTACAACAATGTAATCAAATTGAGGAATAATAGATCTTAATATTTTCTCTATAATTACTTATTTATAAAGAGTTTCTCAATACGATTTCATCTCATTTGTGATAAGAATCACTCTTGAGATGTAATTTGGTACATTCTCATTGTTCTTCATGTTGATATTCTCATATTGCTTACATAGAGATTGAAGCTTCACGTTCTTCACTAAGACATCAATGCTACAACATCGTGGTAGTATATCCCACGCAGCCTTCACTATTGTTGAATAAAAGATTTTCTCAAACATGTTCGCATCCACACACGGATGGGTGTAGATCAACATTCTCTGATCTTTCTTCCACATATCTCTCTGTGCGTTTATCTGATTCTCCGTCGCATCCGCTACAACCAGAACATAACCTCCGGTGACAACTGACAAGATTAAGAACATCTTGAACACCAAATAACACACACATTTCAATCATCCACTGATTCCAATTATTTCCCTCAAACACCGGAAGCTTAGTATTCAAGATGTTTCCGCCTCTCATATTTGTTTTATGCACTAAAACTCAAACTCAGATCTCGTCAAACACTTGTGTTTCCCGATCTCGCAAAATCAAGAAATGCAATTTTGTTACGATTCCAATAGTGAATTCAAACAACAAAATTAATCACACATGCCTCACATACACTCGTGTTTCCCTGTGAATCGAACTAGCTACAAACTATTGGTGCACAACAGTTGAAGATAAAGATGAAGAAAAGAGAGAAAAAAGAAAAGAGAGAGAGAAAGACGACTACAACAAATTTATTGAGAAAGAAACTCTATTATAACATTCTTACAAAAACCTATCTATAAACTTGTTTATATATATTAAATAAACTTCCACGTACACACAAACAAAACTATTCTTAACAGTTAAGAATGGTTTCTAAAATATCAAACTATTACTTTTGAATAATAGCCTAAAAAATTCTATTGCTTATGTCTAACAACATCTTTCAAGATATGAATTATTTCTAACAAAAAGTAGATCGATAAACAAATAATTTAAAACAAATTTGACTAAATATAAATTAAAATATCAAAAGGATCTTATATTTGAAAACATATAAATATATAAATTAGTTATATTTGGTAAAAAAAAAGAGTGGATCGATGATAGCAAAAACATAGTGAATAAGCTATTAGATTAAGTTTCTAGTATTTAATAAAATTAGAAGTTGAACGGATTGATAAATATATATATATATATATATATATATATATATATATATATATATATATATAGAGAGAGAGATATATTTAAATTTTTGATTTATAAATATTAATAATTTATTTATTTTAATACATAAATACGACGTCAACAATTTATATTTATTTAAATAATTAAATATTTTCAATTAAGATAGTTAGAATAAAATTGATAGAGGAAAAAATAACAAATTATAACCTCAAGCATTGTTTGAAAATAATTTATCAAAAACTACTATAAGATTGTAGAAAAACTCTTTAAAATATATTTATAAATTAAAATTTTATAGTAAGAATTTATAATGATATGTTTAATCATATTTATTATAGTATAATCATATACATAAACTTATTTTATATATGCTTAAAATTGGTCTTGCCACGGACATTATCTCTTAAAAATATGTTTGTTTGCTCTTGACCTTAGCAAAATGTCAAGAGATTAAAAGATTCCACAAGTTAACTTATTAAACAAGGAATGTAGAAGCACGATCCATTCGTTGGGGGAAGCAAACGTTGTACAACAAAGGATTAGCAATTCCATTCTTTCAATATTGATAAAAATAAAAAGGCAAAAACAAAGTTATTCATAGCTAAGTGCCAATGAGTAAAGTGTTACAATAACTCGATGAATAGTCAAATTTCTTTTTGGCCCATACTCATTGTACACCAACTTAAAAGCATTGGGGACAGAATCACAAAGTTTGAGATAACATTGCATTCAAAAGGTCTTAAATGGAGGAATTAAGAAGTGACATAGACACCACTAGTTTTTCACCACTACGAAAACTATCATTTGATTGTCCTTTTTAAATCCTTTTAGAAAAAGGGTTTTCCTTTATTGGTATTAGTAAATTAGTAATAGTATGGAGCTGGTTGGTTACATTTACTAGACTTAATTTGTTCTTAAATCTAAAGACATTTTTTTTGGATGTGGTTAGGTTGGGATTTATCATATAGATTATTTTGTTTCCAAATATAAATAGAAAATTTGTCCTTATATTTAGTACACGTTTTTTTAGATTTTTGACAAAAATATTCAAAATTTCTTATGAATTCAGATATATGTTAAAACACATTAAATTTTAGTTTATAAAGGCGATTTCAGATATCCATAATCAAAATAATTTGATATTTTATTTAATATTTTATTTTAAAATTATTTTTGGATATGCATATCTAAAATAATTTAATATTTTTCTTTTAGGGTGTATATGCATATCCGAAATAAGCTAATATCCTAAATTTTTTTTGATTTTATTTTAATTTATTTTAAAAATATATCTATTTATAATATAGTCATAATACAATTAAATTGAGTTATTATTAATAAAGAATAACTTAAATTTATAATTGAAAATTAAATATTAAATTAAATTATAATATGCAATTAAACCATAAATGAAATAATTAGTGAATAATTTAAAATATAAGAAAAGTAATGAATAATTTAAAATTATGAATAATTTATAAAAAAACTAAGAAAAGTTAATTAAAAATATAAAAAAATCAAAAAAAAAAATTATCATTTCCTTTGATTGCACACTGAATGTAAATAGTCTCGCCTCTTCGTTTTCCTTTCTCTTTCTTTTCGCTCTTACTCCTTTCTTCTTCTTCTTCCAGAAAAAACTCAACCCAAAGATTTAGTTTCTCCGTTTCTTGTTATCTTCAAGCTCAGTCAAACTTCACTCATGGCAAGTAAACAAATTGAAACTGCTCCAGCAGACACCTACCAGATACGCCATGTAGAAGGTAAGCCCTATGTGACTGATGATGGCGCCTTCTTCGCAACAATTAAAGAAACCAAACCCTTGATTTCTTTTTTGAACCCTCTTTCTCTTCGTTAGTTCGACAAAAATTTTAGAACTGCTCCACCTCTGAACTGTCAAAAGTTTGAAACCTGGATGGTGCGCTTAGAACCCACTAAAAGGGAACAATGGAAAGAAATGGGTATATATACTTTATTATGTCTTTGTCTCACTGGTATCCCTTACTCCCACAGTATGTTAACAGCGGCCTTGTACTTTTGGGAGGGATCCATTAACACTTTTCATACCAGTTGTGGTATGATTACTCCGACTCTTCTTGATGTTGCGGCCATCACTGGGCTAAAGCCCTTCGGTACAATATTCAACCACGCAGATGTCGATTTGGTGTCTGTGAAATTCGACGTAGGAGATACCAAGAACCCTACTGTTTACTGTGGAACATGGTAAACAACCGCTGGTCCTCCCTGAGTCCTAAAACTAAGGGTTACTAACGAGATCGACCAGTTGATCTCAAGACACGTGCTAAGATTTTTGATAAATTACACTACTTCTGCAAAACGAAATTGACCTTGGCCCATAAACGGTTCCCAGAGCCTAAGGAAATAGTGTAACGGCTTTCCACACAAGAAGGATTCCGACTATTGGTGACTCGTGACCAACAGTGTATATGATGTTTTGGTGAAATGAAGCTAGTGGTGACTCGTGACCAATAAGCAAATGAACAGAAGTAAAAATAAAAAGCAATAAAGACAGTTAAATGTAAAAAGATTGCATTGAAATAAAGGTTTGGTGATTCACGTACATCAAAGATTGCGTACTCTTTCTTCCTTTAGCGCAGAATTAAGCAGAGTGTTAGCAAGTAATTTGGTAGTACAAATGAACACACCTAATTCTAAACATTCTAACTTATTTATAATAATTTACAGAAGTAACCGCTAAAGCTATCAATGGTTGAGATTTGATCCTTAGAAGTAACTTCTGTCCACGTTTCATCCTTCATTTAAAACTCGCATCCCACGAACTTCTGAGGCGACTACCCATGATCTCTTTATATGACTTTTTCCCGCCTCGTGTCTTCAAAGGAACTGCCTTCAGATTCTGTTTACTTCCTTGAAGCACAACAAAATTTCCTAAGTCCAACAGCGAACTACTTCGACAGCGGCAACATCTCGACTAGTTTCCTCTTCTGACTCAAATCTATGTCGATTCGACTATTATGTAATGTGTCAACACGGTCTTGTTTTCTTAATGCTATTTTGCTCTGGTCAACGTAGCTTGACCTTCTGAGCCAAATTTCTAACTAACAAGCATTTCTTCTGGAACTTCTGACTCAACTTTGTTAAAACATCTCCAGAAGCTACCACTTTCTAAGATTGGTCCTTAATCTATAGGGACCTTTGCCTCTGAATCATGCCCGTAGTTCACTTTACAAAATTTCAGCTAACAAAATGCCCTCCAGAGATACCATTTTCGATTTCTCGACGTTGTCGAACATGAGACAATGGTATCTATAAATTTCCACTTTGTGTCAGCCTAACCGTTTCCATTACCTTAGTGCTAACAGCTCACTGCTCCAATCTTGTCATGACATCACGTAATCATAAAAACGTGCACTTCCTTCTCTCGAGACGTGGGAGCATTTAATGTTGGATCATCATGGCCTAGATATCCGGCATGTCCCCACTACTCTAGACACTTAATCCTCCTATGTGTGTCCTTCGACGTCCATGATTAAAGTCCTGGGGAATTGCCACGAACCGGTTTTGCCTTTTCACTTTTCCCCTTCTTATGCCTATAAATAGCCATTCTTCTTCTTTCTTTCTCTTTTCTTCTGCATTTTCACTCTCTACTTAGAAAACAACCCAAACGAACTTCATCTTCTCTGTTTCAAACCTCCGAACCAAGAAACTAAGAACAACTGCAATCAACCTCAATCACTTGATTCCTTTGTTTTCAACCGTTCAAAGTTTCCATTTTGCATTTCAATCCTAAAGAACAGCAATTTTTTTTTAGGGTTTTCAACTTCTTTTCCGGTCTTCATCAAGAACCTCTAAAACCCTTTTCAATCTCTTTAACTTCAACAATGGTAGACAGGGACGTTGTTACCACCACTCCCGCTGCCAGTCTCCAGCTTCGCCTAGTTGATGCCAAACCCTACATTCCGGAGCCACCATTCTCTGAGGAGAAAACCAAAATTTGGAAATCTCAGGTATTGATTCCCTTCAGATTGGATGACGAATCTTATGCTTGTTTAGGGCCATTACCTTCAGATGTCCCCTCTGAAATACACATAGATGATGAAGGTGCTTTCTTCCCCACTAGCCAGCGTATTGCCCCCTTAATTACCTCAACAAACCCTATTTCGCTACAGTTTGTTGACAGAAACTTTTGCACTGCTCCTCCTTTGTATTGCCCTAAATTTGGAGCTTGGATGGATAGATTGGAACAATACAAAGGCCAACAATGGAAAACAATGGGCATCTACGACCTGTTACGACTTGCCCGTGTCGTAACTCCTTACTCAGGTGGCATGCTATTAGCTGCCTTATATTTTTGGGAAGGATCCACTAACACTTTCCACACAAGGTGTGGCGTGAAGACTCCCACGCTACTGATGTAGCTGCTTTAACAGGTCTAAAACCTGTTGGGGTTGTGTTCAATTACTCCGACCACGAAGTTATCCCCATCAAATTCGATGTTGGCGAATCAAAACATCCAACTTATAACAACTTTGTTCTGCATCATCAGTGCGATACTGGAGAAGTTTCTGATGAAGAACATGTTGCTTTCCTGACCCTCTGGCTGTCTCGCATCATCTTTTGCTCGAGGTCGATGCAGATAGCTAAGCAATTTGCTTATTTGGCTTCCGCATTGCACAGAAACGAGAATGTTGCTTTAGGCCAGTTAATTTTGGCCTCTTTGTACTCTTCTATGACCGACGTGGTCGACCAAATCAAGAATTTTGACCCCACCAATCCAAAAAAAGAAAAGCGTGTTGGTGCATGGACTCTTTTAGCTCTTGCAATTGTGGCTAAATTCCACTTTTTTGATGATGTGAAGCCTTTTCGATAAAAGAAGGTTTCAGTATCTCAAGACAGAAGTGGGGCCTTGTGGCCATGTTACCTACCCTTAACTCCAGTCGACAAGACTTCTCCAAATGTCGAAGTCTTCAAGATGCTTTTCAACATAATATTGACAAGGGAGGAGTTCACATCGTCGATGGCTCCTTTTGTTGATGCCAAAAGTGGGCCATTATGGCTTACTGAATCCTTTCCTCCTGTGGAGGAAAAACATCAAAAGAGATCTTTAGTCTTTTGGAGACATTTTTTGACTCCGCAGTTTCTGTCAGGTGCTATCACCCAAATGACCCCCTATTTGGCAGCTTATCAACCCAACCTGGTGGCTAGACAATTTGGACTCTGTCAAATTGTGCCTAAGTCACTCTATCCATCCCATGAATTACTCATGGATATTTTAGATGATCAGATCTGGGAGGTTGTGAAAGAAACCGTCGGCGCCTTATGGGAGAGCAGAGCCATTCTTAACTTTACTCCTTTTAAACCAGCTTTTTTCTGCACTTATGAGTTCAAACTTTGGTGGCAGTCATATCTTGTCACCTTAATAAATGATGTTGCTGGAAAGCTGAGTGAGCTAACGGTGGCTTTTGATATTTTGTAGGGGAAAGGAACAAAATGTAAGGCAGTTCATATCAGAGAGATTCAAGCTTTTCAAAACTTTTTCAAAGTGGTGTATGTGTCAAACAATCTTCATCGAACCATTTCTGATGTGGCCAGAGAGCTAAAGGAGAAGGTGACTGGGAAAATTCCTCATCTCAAGATTCCTAGTTACGCGAAAGACAAATATCTTTACGCACTTCACTTTGGAAAAATCAAATTTCCTCCTTTACCGACTAGCCCTTTGGCTCTAGCGTTTCAACCACCATTTCCAGACTGGTGGTATGTCTCTTGGTCGAACATTCAAAATGCTTACAAAAAGAAAGCCGACAGGGTGGTTCCGACGAAGTATTAGTTGCACACCTACTCAGGCATTCTTCACATTGACCTTAGATATGTGAGAGAGCTTGTTGTAGTGCCCAAGGGTAACCACTTCTGAAAGTTCTGTTTCTTTCGCAATTTGTCTCACATTGTTATTTGACTTGGTTTATTTTCTAGTTGTACCTCTGCCACAAGTGGTTGCCCCCAGGCCAGAAGCTTCCTCTATCGAAACCCAAAAGAAGCCATCGAGCAAGCATGCTAAAAACCACACTGCAGGGGGCCCTTCACAATCCAAGGTATGTTTTGCTCACACTTACGTGTATCCTTCTTGTTCGACACCTCACTAATACTTGATGTTTTCACAGTTCATACCCATCCACACTCTTTCAGATGATGAACCTATTTCTGCCTCTGTCAAGAAGGCTGACTCTTCTGTAAGTGAGAATGTACCCATTTCGATGTCTTGTATCTTATCCATTTACTAACGTCTTGATTTCTTTTGTAACAGAGTCGAAAATGCTCAGCGGATTCGAATGCTCCCTCCATGATATCCAAAAAGTCCAAGCAGGACAAAGAACCCCAACACAGTGGGGGCACTGAGGTAACGTTTCATCACTTTTGACTGCTTCTGATAGAGAATTAGAATCCCTCTTCTGAACCCATCTTTATTTCTGCAGCCATCACCTGATGCTCAATCTCCTCACCCAAAAAAATCCAAAAGCCTCAAGAAAAGGCACACTGATATGC
Source organism: Vicia sativa (assembly GCA_021764765.1). Classification (NCBI taxonomy): domain Eukaryota; kingdom Viridiplantae; phylum Streptophyta; class Magnoliopsida; order Fabales; family Fabaceae; genus Vicia; species Vicia sativa. Next base: position 138,210,595 of record CM038796.1, read on the forward strand.
CTGAATGAAAGGCAAAATCAAAGAAAAATAAAGCCCCCACGGACGAAGGCTCAGGGATGAGGGCCAATGAGGAAATGGAGCCGACAGAGGTCGATGATACACCGCTAATCACCAGGCGACGAGGTAAAGTGCTCTTGAATACTTGTCATGATGTTGCCTTACTTTCACATGATGGTTGTAATATCATAATAAATACAGTCGTTGTTACTCCAGATCCCACACCTATTCCTGATGTCAACAAGGAAATGGCAAAAAAAAGTGTTGATGTTTCTGTTGGAGGGAATGAAACAAAGGATCCCTCACCACCACCACAGTTATTTTTTACACCCTCTAGAGTGTCTTTTAACTTTCTAAGTTACCTATCTAACATAATGTTCATTTTCTCCTTAGGTCGAAGCTTCTGGGCCACAATACAATGTGCCCGAATATACTCCTCTTTTAGAAGTCTCTTCCCCTCAACAACAACCCCCCACGCAGCATCTGGTGAGTTTGTTGAACTTGCCACTTGGGATTCTTACAGTGGCTCTGATTCAATCACTAGTCCTATCAAGCACTACACTTATTGCTCGACTAGTTCTGACTCTAGCCTTTCAGATTCCCTGCAGGATTCAGGGGTTCCTCAAACTGTTGTCGAACCAATTCAGATTCAGAGCTCTTCTAAGAAGGACAATTCAGCTGGCCCTTCTGGAGTAAAGAATGTTCCCATTGATATGGAAGTCGACGATATCTAGGCTTCTTTGGCAAGGTTAAATCAATTCATGAACCGGTACACTACTACTTCAGACTCTGACCATTCTCAAATTCACAACGACAAGCTAGGACCTGAGGCTGTCAAAGTCAAGAAATTGAATGACCTTATCCGTACTCATGCTTTTAATCATGACTTGCCTCATGCACTGCATGAAGATTCAACTATTGGGCCTGAACTTCTGGATGCTATTGCCCAGTTGAAAGGTCTTAAGATCACTGAGTTTTCAAAACTGATGATAGCAGCCTTCGAAAACATCCTTTCTCCTCTTTTGGCCAATATCACTCAAACCAAGGAGACTGAACAATTGGTTGACACCAAACAGGCAACATTGAGGCAGAATGTGGAGATGGTGAGGAAAACTACAACGCAGGTCGCAGAAATAAAAACCCGCATCAATCATAGGCGGCAAGAACAGATCCCCAAAAGAAAAAGAGCTGCTAAAATACGCAATCAAATTACCGAACTGACGAAAGAGCTGGAGCTTGTCGAAAGGCAAGACAAAGAAATCGACCAGGCCAACACTTCTGATCAAAAAGAAATGCGCCAGTTGACCAAGGATGCTCTTATTGTCAGTAACGCCACGACTAAGGTCGAAGAAGAACTACACACTCTCAAAGCCAAAGCTGATGAACTAAGTGGCACTGTTGTTCGCCTTGAGAGTGATTTGGGCAGTTTCCAAAGAAAATTTGGCAATTTCTGATTGATGTGTAAATGTATTCTTTGTAGTTTTCATTCCTTGTAATTTGAACTTCTATTATTTATAAAACATCATCTTTCTGGCATTCTTGTCTTATAACTTATTTGCACAATTTATATTTTATACAATTGCAATGCTGGCTTTATCATTATGTTCCAGCTCAGTTCGACACACAAGCTTTACATGGTCGAAATGGAGATTTCTTGAAGAATAGGCTTGTATTTCTTCAAGTATTTACCATTTACCCTCAGAATGCGTCGATCTAGGGCTATTTCTTCCAGTTCATATGCGTTATTGGAAAAACTTGGATTATTTTGAATGGTCCTTCCCAATTTGGGGACCATTTACCCAACACCCTATCATTTCTGTCCATAGGCAATATTACCTTCCAAACTAAATCATCAACATGAAAAACTTTGTCTTTTACCTTTTTATTATAGGCTTTAGCCATTCTATCTTTTTTCCTTCTCAAGGCATCAAGGGCTAACATCCTTTCGTCATCCAAATCGACCAACTCATCAGTCATCATTTTCCAATAATCCTCAGACGGTATTTCATGATGTCGTTGAATTCTTACAGATTGAACATGTATCTCTACTGGTAAAACAACATCATTTCCATATGTCAGTCGAAATGGGGTTGTCCCAGTTGCCTCTTTGGGAGACGTTCGACAGGCCCACAGAGCTTGATTTAGCGTTTGGTGCCAGTTTCTGGGTTTTTTACCCACATGTTTTTTTATCAAGCCAATTATTACTTTGTTTGCAGCTTCGACTTGACCATTTGCTTGAGCGTAATGGGGTGTAGAAGTTAGCAGTTTTATTCCAACTTCCTTTGTAAAATCTTGCATTTTATGGCCTGTGAACATTGTGCCTTGATCGGTTGTAATCGTCTCAGGAACTCCAAACCGACACATGTATGATTCTGTATAAAATCAATCACAGCCTCTTGATCGACATTTCTCAATGCTATGGCTTCAACCCATTTTGTGAAATAATCAATACCAACCAGAATGTACCTTTGTTGCTTAGAAGATGATGGTTTTATTTCACCAATTACATCTAAGGCCCATCCTCTGAATGACCAAGGCTTTATAATAGCATGCAATTCGCTTGCTGGCACGTGCTGGATGCCCTTATGCATCTGGCATTCTTGGCATCCTCTAGCGAACTCAATACAGTATTTCAACATTGAGGGCTAATATACACCTGTTCATATCAGCAACCACTTCCTCTTGTGTCCAGCTTGGTGTGCGCCACATGCTCCACTATGCACACTCGACACAGCTACATATGCCTCACTTTCCCCTAGGCACTTAAGTAATACCCTTTCGACAGTTTTCTTAAATAGCTCGTTTTCAATCAAAACAAAACTTAAGGTGCGATATTTTATTTTACGCTCTGTCGAACCCGTTGGCGAACGTAAGTAATCGATCAGAGGTTTTCGCCAGTCACTATCTTGCCCATTATCTATTGCTAAAATTTCAAAAATTTTTGCATCTATAACTCCTAATTTTATGATTGATAAATCTAAAGGGGATAATGAGGCAGCTCTAACCTTTTTCTTTACTTAAATACACTCTTCATTCTCATTCTTCTTGTATCCCGAAGCTTCTTGTGCTAAATCATTAGCTTCTTGATTCTCTCACCGGGGTATGTGTCGAAGGATTTCTTGTTCGAACCGTTTCAACAATCTTATAGCAATCACAAAGTACATGATCAAATTCTCCTTAACGCGTCTATATTCTTTTGACACTTGTTTGATTACCAATTCAGAATCTCCCATAATTTCAACACTCCTTGCCCCCAATTCTAGCAGTAGTTCAAGCCCAGCAATAATGGACTCAAATTCTGCTTCATTATTAGTGCAAATATCGTCGATGGTGTACTTGAACTCTGTTGGAATTCCACTAGGAGAAATTATCACTCCACCAATTCCTGCACCATTTTTGTGACTAGAACCGTCGAAGTATAATTTTCAAGGCACTAAATCAACAAAATTCTTTGGCATAGCCACCATAGAATGGTCGACTAGGAAATCTGCCACTATTTTCCCTTTCATTGTTTTTAAGGGTACATACGTTAAGGAATATTCAGTTAATGCTAAAGCCCATTTACCAATTCGACTATGCAAAATTGGTTTAGACAGCATATTTTAATGACGTCGAAATGAGAAGAGATATAAACATCAACTGGCTTTATATATTGCTTCAGTTTAATACAAGAGAAATACAAACATAGGCATAGTTTTTCTATGTCGCTATACCTAGTTTCAGGACCATTTAACATACGACTAAGGTAATACACAGGACGTTCAACATGGTTATCATCCTCTTGCACTAACATACTACCTATGGTCGAATCTGAGGCTACGATATACAACCTCATAGGCCTATTTCTAAGTGGAGGCGCCAATATAAGAGGCTTCGACAGATACTCCTTTATTTTGTCGAAAGCCTCTTGATGCTCCTCTTGCCACACAAATTCTTCATTATTCAGTCGAAGCAGTGGTGAAAACACCTTCGTTTTGCCACTTAGGTTGGAAATGAATCTCCTCAGGAAATTTACTTTACCCAACAATGACTGAAGCTCCTTTTTGGTCGATGGCGGTTTTACGTCCATGATGTCTTTGATCTTGCTTTAATTAACTTCAATGCCTTTCTTATGCACCACAAAACCAAGAAAATCCCCTGCCTGCACACAAAAAGCAAACTTTAATGGATTCATTTTCAACCCATATTCGCACATCCTTTCGAAAGACTTCAAGGTGTTTAAGTCGTCATCGTTCGACTTAATTACGATATCGTCGATGTAAACTTGCATGAATTTTTCAATAAAATCATGGAACATAGTATTCATTATCCTCTGATACGTTGGTCCGAAATTTTTCAAGCCGAATGGCATAACCACCCACTCGTAAGTGCCTAACGCCCCTGGGCAACGAAACGCCGTCTTCAGCACATCATCACCTGCAATAAAAATTTGGTTATAACTAGCATAACCATCAAGCATACTTAAATATTCAAAGCCATCAGCAGAGTCTACTAACATTTCAGCCACTAGCATAGCATACTCATTTTTAGGACTGGCAGCATTTAGATCTCTAAAATCAATGCACACTCTTAATTTTCCATTTTTCTTAATAACTGACATAATATTAGCTAACCATTCAACATACCTTGCAATTCTGATGAACTTGATTTGGAGGAGTCTTTCCACTTCCTACTTGATCTTCGACATAACTGCAGGTGCAAACTGTCGTTGTGTTTGTTTCACTGGCTTCTTGCCACCTTTGATTGGTAGCTTCAATTCGACCAAATCCCTGCTTAAACCATGCATTTCATTATAGTCCCAAGCAAAACAATCTTTAAATTCCTTCAATAAAGAAATTACCTCAGTTCTGAGTTTTGGGTCGATGTTGGCGCTGATATAGGTAGGCCTTTTATCACCTTTTGTGCCAAGGTCGATTTCTTCTAGAGGGTCTTGTGGCTGCATCTTTTCAGGCGCCATGGGATCCTTCTCGAAACCTAATGGTTTGGCGTCGTATATGCAGTCCAGACGCTGCTCATTGACGCTTCTGCTAATTATGATACTTCTGCCTGGGGTTTTTGGCTCTACAGCCAGAATTACTTCCTCTGATGCTGGAAGTTTAGCAACTTCTATTGCCATCTTTGCTTCTTCAGGTTCCATAGTCGAATTCATTCTGTTTTCGACAATATACGCTGAAATCCTTCGCAGAGCTTCTAGCTCAGGCATCACTTTCACGCTGATTTCCCCAGCCTGCCGGCGCGAGTTCTTCTGCATATGAGTCTTCCAGATACTCAACATTCCATGTAAACCCATGGGTTTCATGCAGCTTCAATGAAACAAATGCCTCATGCAGATTGGCATACGTGTGTTCTGCTGGATGGCAGGGAGCAATGTTGGCCAATTTCCTGTCGAATTGGTTTTGGCCCACAACATTAATGTCTGTCATGAAATACCCCTGATCAGCTTCAATGTTTTCCACAATGTCATCTTCGCGCCATATGATCAAGCGCTGATGCATAGAAGAAGGCACAACCCCAATTCCATGCAGCCATTCTCTGCCCAGAAGCAGATTTCAACTTGGTCGACCCTGGATGACCATAAATATTGTCGGCCTAGTAACTGAGCCGACAGTAACATCCACCTAAATTACTCCCATGGTGGTTTTTGTTCCTCCTTCGTAGTCTTCCAGAACCACGTTGTGAGGCCTTATGTCGGTGTCGTATTTACCGACTCTCTTCAGGATGTGATGTGGCATTATATTCACTGTAGCGCCATAATCCACCAACACCTTGTTGATGGCTGTTTCTTCTACCTTTGCTCTGATCAGCAATAGCTTTAAATGGCTTCTCATGGCCATATCTGGCTTCTCAAAGAAAGCATCTTGGCTCTCAATAGAGCCATTGTTCATCAAGAAATAGCAGGTTGGCTTATGCAAAGCCATTTCAGCAGCATCAAGGTCGCAAGTGTTTTCCACCTCTGTCGGTATGTTGTACTCCTCTGGGAGTATAGAAACCATATTGACTAGAATGTCCAAACTTGCTTCCGAGTCAGAGGCAAAATCATCAGTTGCCTCCTCAGAGCCAAGGTCGACTTGCTTATTCACGCACTCCTTGATCTGTTGGCTAACAACAGGATCGACTTTGGGCTTGTACTGTCGGAGACTTTTGCCTTTATTGCCAACACTCTGTTTAGCAACAGCGACTTGTATTTCAGCCTGCTTCTTCCTCTGGAAACGTCTCCACTGAGTTCGACTCATTGGATTCTTTCCCATATAGTTTTCAGATATGTGGCTCTTCTTTTTAGAGCGCACTTCAAGATGATAGCTCATTGGAGCTTTTCCTTTGGCCTCTCTAATGTTGCCAGTAGCATTGGATGGCCCAGCAGCCATGTTAGGTTTAATCCATGTTCCCTGGGGCACAGTAGCCGACAGAACAAATGTTTTTGGCCTAATCTGGGAAGATTTCCTCTACCTTGGATCCCTCTTGTTCCATTGGACTCTTCCTCTTTCTAGCTGCAACTTCTGGAAATTTTTAGCAGCAACCCAATCAGTCAGCGCGCTGCATCTGGGGCATAAACCCACTTGGGCACCCTTGTTCTTGCAGCGATACAGAAAGATTAGCAAATCTTCATCATCCCTGGGGTAGACGTCAGCTAAGTTGACATGAGGGCTTTTGTTAGTGCTTTCTTCCAACATAACATTGTCAGGCACTTCAGTAATTTCGACCATGTTGATGGCCACAGGTTCAGCATATCAGGCCTCTTCTTGCCTCAATGGGTCAGTGTCGATCTTTTGCTTTCTGGAAGAAAATTTCAGACGCCCCTCTTGTAGAGCTTTCTACACCAGATCCCTGAAAATAAAATATTGAGCGGTTGTGTGACCAAGATAATTGTGATATTTACAAAAACCTCTTTTTTGCCTTTGTTCTAATGGTGGCAATTTAGCATTTGGGGGTACTAGAATTTGACCATCTTTAACTAATAAATCAAAAATCTCCTCACACTTGCTAACATCAAAAGTGTATGTTTTTGCAGGAGTTCTGGAACTAGTTTCGACTATTGGATTATTTCCTTTGGCAGGAAACAGCAACTTACATTCATATGCTGGCCCTGATTTCAGTTCAGCTACATCCACGTCTGCCTCTATCGGCGACATGTAGTCGACCTCATATATAGGGTTTGTATCGTCAAAATCGACATAGACTACTTTCTCTTTCTTAGATTTAGCTTTAGTATGCCTAACTTTCTCTATTCTAAGACGTTCAAGGTGTCGAACCCTGTCAGCCAATTGTGACATACTTTTAACAGACGTTGGATCTATTTCTTTCTAATAGAATAATCCAAACCTCCAGCAGCCATTTGAACAAGTTCATGTTCAGGAACTTGGGCAAAAGACCTCGCCTTTAGGGATCTAAACCTGTTCAAATAGTCATATATTGTCTCATCAAATTTTCTCTTAATGCTTGACAATTCGACCAGACTAATCTTTGAATGCCCCTCATAAAACTGTTCATGAAACAGCTTCTCCAACTTCGACCATGAATCAATCGAATCAGGGGGCAAGGTAGTAAACCATGTGAAGGCTGCGTTAGTAAGGGATGAAGGGAAATGCTTCACCCTTAAACCTTTATTATTTTCCATATCTCCTGACTCAGTCAGATATCTCGCAATGTGCTCGACTGTCGATTCACCCGTTTCTCCCCCAAACTTGGTATACTTAGGTATTTTCCACCCCCTGGGGTTTTCAGTTTGTAGGATATACTCTGACAGTGGAGAAGAATATGTTGGCCATGGCATGGTATTCATACCATTTCTGGCCATAATTCTCTCGACAATGTTAGTCAAATTATTCTCAACGACCAATTCATCCTGTCGAACCTGGTCAAGAACTTGGTCAGCTTATTGGTGTCTTTGAACTAAGACCCTAGGTTGGTTAATAGCAACTTTCCTTTGAGGCGTTGCAGCTTGACCTTGATACACAATATCTTCTTCCGCTGCCCCCATGTCTCCTTGGAGATGTACAGGTTATCTAATTGGATAGACTTATCGGCCAACCGCTGGGGGGCGCCTAAGAAGTTACATAGGCGTGTTAATTGTGCTATGACCTGTCGGTTTGTGTCAGCATATTGCATATTAGTCTTGACCGACTCTTGCACTATGGGGTCAAACACATTCCCCATTTGGTTAGTCAACATATTGACTAACTCATGATTGTTATCATCCATATGTTGCCTCAATACCTCCACAGAGGTGGTATTTAAGTGTTGAACAGGCATTTCCCTATTTGCCCCCATTACAGGTCCTTGTAAAGGGGAGTTAGCATTCTGCAAGTTATCAAACACAACTGCTATACTAGGGGTCGACTGATATCCCGTCATTAAAGAATACGACATTCCATAAGGGGGATTTGCAGAAGTACCAAATTTAGGAATCGTTGTGTTTAGAATGGCACTCGTGGGCACCATAGGCCCTAGACGCACCGGTGTGGTTTGGGGCATGGGAATTGATACTGAAGCAGTTGGCCTAGAGGCAGTTGTTGTGCTGCTTAGAGGGGGAAATGATGCTACTTGCGACACAACTGTGTCGGCAATACCCAGTGTTCTGGATGGAATCTCATCCAAGTTCGACGCAGATGCGTGGTTTGTCATCTTAACTGTACGTTTCTTAGTGGGTGGTGTTTTTTATTTGCTGAATTTCCACTCCTAAGTTTCATACACTTCTGAGACAAATTCTAATAAAATTCTAACACTTAGCACTGGTTCCACCAGGTGTGCCAATTTGTTTACTGTGGAAAATGGTAAACAACCGCTGGTTCTTCCTGAGTCCTAAAACTAAGGGTTACTAGCGAGATCGACTAGTTGATCTCAAGACACGTGCTAAGATTTCTGATAAATTACACTACTTCTGCAAAACGAAACTGACCTTGGCCCACAAACGGTTTCCAGAGCCTAAGGAAATAGTGTAACGGCTTTCCACACAAGATGGATTCTGACTATTGGTGACTCGTGACCAATAGTGTATGTGATGTTTTGGTGAAATGAAGCTAGTGGTGACTCGTGACCAACAAGCAAATGAACAGAAGTAAAAATAAAAAGCAATAAAGACATAGTTAAATGTAAAAAGATTGCATTGAAATAAAGGTTTGGTGATTCACGTACATCAAAGATTGTGTACTCTTTCTTCCTTTAGCGCGGAATTGAGCAGAGTGTTAGCAAGTAATTTTGTAGTACAAATGAACACACCTAATTCTAAACATTCTAACTTATTTATAATAATTTACAGAAGTAATCGCTAAAGCTATTAACGACTGAGATTTGATCCTTGGAAGTAACTTTTGTCCACGTTTCATCCTTCATTTAAAACTCGTATTCCACGAACTTCTGAGGCAACTACCCATGATCTCTTTATATGAATTTTTCCCGCCTCGTGTCTTCAAAGGAACTGCCTTCAGATTCTGTTTACTTCCTTGAAGCACAACAAAATTTCCTATGTCCAACAGCGAACTACTTCGACAGCGGCAGCATCTCGACTAGTTTCCTCTTCTGACTCAAATCTCTGTCGATTCGATTATTATGTAATGGTGTCGACACAGTCTTGTTTTCTTAACGCTGTTTTGCTCCAGTCGACGTAGCTTGACCTTCTGAGCCAAATTTCTAACTAACAAGCATTTCTTCTGGAACTTCTGACTCAACTTTGTTAAAACATCTCCAGAAGCTACCACTTTCTAAGATTGGTCCTTAATCTGTAGGGACCTTTGCCTATGAATCTTGCCCTTAGTTCACTTTACAAAATTTCAGCTAACACCTACATACACCAATTTCATCAATCACCATCATAAAGAAACTGTTGAAATTTCTGAGGAAGAGCATGTGGCTTTTCTAACATACTTGTTGTCACGCTGTGTCTTTTGCTCTAGGTCGATGCAGGTGGCTAAGCAATATGCTTACCTTGCCATTCATTTTCATTATGGCGAAAACGTGGCCTTGGGCCAGCTTATTCTGGTCTTCCTCTACACGTCTATGACGGAGGTCACCAAACAAATAAAAAACTACAATCCCAACAGCACCAAAAAGAAGAATGTCCTTGTACATGGACCTTTTTGGCTCTTACACTTGTGGCTGAATGCCACTTTTTATGAAGAACTGAATCCTTTTTAAAACAGGAAGGCAAGATGCGATCCGACACAAACTTACAGTGTGTGGGAGCGTCTCCTTCCAATGACACCCATCGATAGAGGCGTTCCAAACTCTGTCCTCTTTAATTTAATGTTCGACATGATGCTGAAGAGAGTCGATTTTAGACCTTCTATGGCTCCTTTATTGGTGGGAAGACTGGCCCAGAGTGGCTTGCTGATTATTTCTCGCTAGTGGAAGAGAAACACAAGAAGCAGTCCTTAATTTTCTGGAAATGTCTTTTGATTCCCAAATCTTTATCTTATTCGATCACCAGCATGAGTTCCAGCCTAGCTTCTTACCAACCCAACTTGGTGGCTCGACAGTTTGGGCTATGCCAACTTGTGCCCAAATCCTTGTTCAATTCTCATGAGTTGTTGGTCGACGTACTCGCCGACAAATCTCGGGATTTTATTCAGGCAGATTATGATGATCTCTGGACTAAAAAACCCGCACTTACTTTCACTGGCTTCGAGCCATCGTTATTTTGTACTGAGGAATTTAAAACTTGGTGGCAGTCTTATTTCGTTACTTTTGTTGGTGATCTCGGGAAAAAGATTTTTGAACTGAATAATGCTCTTGATCAATTGCAGGGTAAGCCGACCAAATGTAAGGCCACTAATATCAAGAAAATTCAAGATTTCCATAACAACTTTAGGGTGGTGTATCTACCCAACAATCTTCTTCAGACCATCTATCAGGCAGCCGAAAAGCTAAGGGAGAAGGTAACCAACAAGATTCCTCAACTTAAAATTCCTAGTTACACAAAAGATAAGTATCTTTACGCACTTAATTTTGGAAAACTTAAATTTCGTCCTTTACCAACTAGCCCTTTGGCCTTGGCATTTCGACCACCTATCCCAGATTGGTGGTATTGTCCTGAGTCTCATATCAGAAATGCTAACAAGAAAAAGGCCGACAGAGTGGAGCCGACGAAGTGTTGGTTGGATACTTACCCGGGTTTTCTATATGTCGATCCTCAATATATGAGAATTCTTATTATCATATCCAATGGTAATAATTTTGGAAAGCTTGATATCTTTTTCTTTCGACTCTCACATGTATTAACTTATCTATTTTTCTTTTAGCCATTCACTTAAAACAGGTAATTCCCAAGGAAACTCCTGCCGTTAAGGTAAATTAAGAAGGCTCGTCGAGTGTACCAGTCGAGACTACTGACAAGGAAACCTCAAAGGTATATTTTTTGAAATTTTGTCTATATGCCTCTGACTCAGTTTTCCCTAATCGGTCAAAATCTTACAGCTTTCCCCCATTTGTTCCCTTTCTGATGACGAACCCATTTCTACTTCTTTAAAGTTTACAGATTCTTCTGTAAGCACTTTAGAGTCGGAAACGCTCAGCGGCTTCGAATGCTCCCTCCACCAAATCCAAAACATCCAAAAGGGACAAGACCCAACTTTCTGAGGGGACTAAGGTATAACCTTCGACTCACTCTCTTTATCAACCCATTTGATTCTTCGACCTCATACTATCTATTGCTTCTTCAACTATCATCTGATGCTCAATCTCCTCAATATTCCCACCAATCCAAAAGACACAAGAGGAAGAAGGAGTCTTCTTCTGAGGGTAAAGAGATAAAAAGGAAAAAGAGAGTGAAGATCTCTGAGGCCCAGAATGAGATGATGATCTTCAAAACGGTGGAAGAGCAGGACCATGACCATCAACCTCTTGTCACCAAAAGGAGAGGTAAGGTGATTTCGGCTGAAAACCTTGAAGGTAGCGTAGATTTAGGCGCTGACACTATAGTCATAAATACATCCATTGTCACTCCTCCTCAACCGACAACCACAAACCAGGCCCAGGGTCCAACTAGGGGTGTTGTTTCTATTTCGACTGGGGAAAGTAGGCATGTCGGTATTGACCCCTCTCAACAGGTATTTGTTAATACTTCTTTGCTTTCTTCCCGTATTGAATTTGGTCCTGATATTAATTGTTTTCTCTATTAGGTTGGAGCTTCTGGCCAACAACAAAGCACAACTAGCCCATCTGACTATCCCCTTTGTCAGAAAAGTCCTTTCCCCACCACCAAGATGGATTCAACATAGCCGCTGGTGAGTTCATTAATTTGACTATCACGGATACTCTTAGTGACTCTGATTCAGTCACTAGTCATGCCAAGCACAACAGTCCTAGTTCGACTAGTTCTGATTCTAGCCTTTCAGCTTTCATATAGACTCTAGAGGCTATTAAAGATGGTACTATTCCTCTTCCCTCTTTTGAAGGTACACTCCAAATTTCTCCTACTCAAAAAGACACGGCTTCGACATCAGCAGAGAAGCAGCAAATTATGGAGGGTCAAAAGGTCGATCCATTTCCACCTTCAAGAGTCCCGACAAATGCTTCACCCAAACCTGCAGAGACGAAAAAGGACTTGCCAGGCCCTTCAGGAGAGAAGGATTCAGATTCGAAAAACATGGATATTGATGTTGCACTGTCGAGGCTGGATAGCTTTGTGAGTCGTTATACTCTCTCTTCTGATTCTGACCGCTCTCAAACTTAAAACGACAAGTTGGGGCCTGAAGAATCAAAGATTAAGAAGCTGACGGATAAGGTCCGGACATATGCTTTAAGCTCTGAATTGCCTCATCTGCTTCATGAGGATTCGACTATTGGCCCAGAACTTTTAGACGCTATTAATCAACTGAAGGGTCTCGAGATTTTTGAATTCTCCAAGATTATGGTGACAACATTTGAGGAAATTCTCCCTTCATTGCTCAAAAACATCAATCAGGTGAAAGAGAATGAGCAGTTGGTCGAAGCAAAGCAGGCAGTGGTGAAGAGGAATATGGACACAGTGATAAGGACCAAAAAGTTGATCGAAGGATTAAGGATACAAATTAATCAGAAACGGCAGGAGCAAGATCCTAAAAGGAAAATAGCTGCTGAAATGCACAGTCAAATTGTCGAAGGAAATAAATACATTAAACGCAGAGTTGGAGTTTGTCATTAAGCAAGACGAAGAGCTCGATCAAGCCATCGCTCCTACTCAAACGACAGTGCTATAGATGACCAAGGATGCCACTATTGTCAGCACTGCTAATGCTCAAGTCGAAGAGGAAATATTAGCACTCAAGACAAAAGCGGATGGGCTAAGCAAAAATGTAGTACGCCTTTATGGTTATCTGAAGACATTCCAAAATAAATTAGGCAATTTCTGATTAATGTAACTATTTTGTGGCCCTTTTTGTGGATCACTTGTAAAATTTGTACAATGGTTTTCAACCACTTATAATGTAATTCTCCATTTTCTACTTTACATTTTGTCTTTTTCACACATAATGCGTGCCTGATACGCTGGTTTCGACATTAATCTCTCCAACTCTGTTCGACACATGCTTTACGTTTTCGAAATTGTGACTTATTTAAGAATAGGTTTGTACTTCTTCAAGTACTTACCATTTACCCTTAGAATCTGTCGATCTGGGGATAATTCCTCAAGTTCATATGCGTTATTGGAAAAAATCTGAATTACCTTAAACGGTCCCTCCTAATTAGGTGACCATTTTCCTAAGACTCTATCATTTCTGTCCATAGGTAATTTTACTTTCCAAACTAAATCATCGACATGAAACACTTTATCTTTTACCTTCTTGTTATAGGCTTTGGCCACTCTACCTTTATATCTCCTTAGTGAATCAAGAGCCAACATTCTCTCTTCATCTAGGTCAACCAGTTCATCTGCCATCATCTTCCAATAATCTTCAGATGATATTTCATGTTGTCTTTGAATCCTTACTGATTGAGCATGTATCTCTACTAGCAACACAACATCATGTCCATATGCTAGTTGAAATGGTTTTGCTCCCGTTGCTTCTTTGGGAGATGTTCTACATGCCCATGAGGCTTGGTCTAGTGTTTGATGCCAATTTTTTGGCTTCTTGCCCACGTGTTTCTTAATCAAGCTAATTATTACTTTATTGGCAGCTTCGTCTTGGCCATTTTCCTGAGCATAATAAGGGGTGGACGTTAGTATTTTTATTCTAACTTCCTGCGTGAATTCTTGCATTTTTCGCCCCGTAAATACTGTTCCTTGGTAGGTTGTGATTGTCTCAGGAATTCCAAATTGACACATAATATGATTTTGTATAAAATCAATCACAACCTCTTGGTCGACATTTTTTAAGGTTACAACCTTAACCCATTTCATAAAATAATCAATGCCGACTAAAATGTATCTTTGTTGTTTTGATGACACTGGTTTTATTTCTCTATTCACATATAAGGCCCATCCTCTAAAAGGCCAAGGTTTTACAATGGCATGCAACTCACGTGCAGGAACATGTTGGATGCCCCTATGCATTTGGCATTCCTGGCAGCCTTTAGTAAATTCGATGCAATCTTTCAGCATTGAAGACCAATAGACACCTGATCGCATCAAGATCCATTTTATTTTGTGTCCGAATTAGTGTACACCACATGCTCCAATGTGCACACTCGACACTGCTACGTATGCCTCACTTTCTCCCAGGCATTTAAGTAATACTCCTTCAGCAGTTTTCTTAAATAGTTCATTTTCAATTAAAACAAAACTTAGGGCATAATATTTTATTTTACGCTCTGTCGAACCCGTAGGAGAACGTAGGTAGTCAACCAGGAGTTTATGCCAGTCATTATCTTTCCCGATTATCAATTGTTAAAATTTCAAAATTTTCAGCATATGTTTCCCCTAATGTTATAATTGACAAATCTGAAGGATATAAAAGAGTAGCTCAAACATTTTTCCTTACTTGAATAGGTTTTTCATCTTCATTCTTCTTGTATCCCGAAGCTTCTTTTGCTAGATCATTATCTTCTTGGTTCTCTCGTCAGGGTATATGTCGAATGCTCGCTTGTTCGAATTATTTAAGCAATCTAATGGCAATCACAAAGTACACGATTAGGTTCTCTTTAACACATATATACTCCTTTGAGACTTGTTTGATTACCAACTGTCATACCCCAAAATTTTCCCTCCTACTTCTCAAGACATTTCATACATCTACACTCAAGGATTCCTCAAGGGTTGATCAGGCAAACCCTCTCCTAGACAATCAACCCAAACTAGGGTTTGGCAACTCTCAGATCCAGATGGACTTCCAACATCTCCAATGGTCATCATGCCTCCTCATATGCTTCAAAGAATCTCCATGTCAAGTTTCAAGCCTCACAAGTCAAGTTTCCTCAGGCAATTGCTTAGATGGTTGAAAATCAGTTGTATTGGACAAAAAGTCAACTGTGGTCAACATACAGTCAAACTTCATGATTTTTGGTCAACATCCTCATTTTGAAGTTACATTCATCATTTGATCAAGGGTTGATCATGATTCATCAAGAAAACTCAAGATTTGCTCATAAGTCAAACTTTCCAAATTAGGGTTTTTCAATGAAAAGTCAACTGAACTTTGACTGAGCATAACTTCTTCATATTTTCTCAGAAATTTTTCCACCACCTCTCATTTTGAAGGAAATTCAATTCTCTACAACTTCATGTCTCACAAGAATGTTCAAAAAATGCTTCATTTTGAAGATATGGATCAAAACATTACAGGTCCTTTTCAAAGTCAACAAAAAGTCAACTTTTTGTTTTGAAGTTTTATGGAGCATGGAAACTCCAATTGAGATGAAACCAAATAGGTTGTTTATAGGACACTTAGAGCTTTCTAAAAAGTCCAAGAACACTCAAAAATATGCAAAATTGAGCAAAATACACCTTGCACAAGTTGGGCATTTTTGAAGAAGTGCACAAAGAGAGATTCTTGTTAAAATCCAAAATTTTGCAAATGGGCGTAGTTTTTCTTCATTCAAAATTGTTCCTTAGACAATTTGGAACATCCAAGCCCAATACCACGAATTTTAGCTTTATTTTTCTATTTAATTTGGATTTTATTCATTTAAATACAAATTAAATTAAAAAGTAAGGTATAAAATCAAAATTAAATGCAAAATTGATTTTTCTCTCATGCTTGAGATCCAAGTAACTCACACAAGCTGGCAAATTTCGAAATTTGCATAGATTTGGCAAGAATTTGATTGAAATTTGATCAAAAAAGGAAGATTTGATTTTGTACAAAATCAAATAATTTTTGCATTGATTGATCAATATTTGCTCTTCAATTCAGCCCAAAATCCATCCATTATAAATATACAATGCATATCACATGAACAAGAACAGAAAAATTGCCTCAAAGAACCCTAACCTAAAGTCAAAGAACCGTGGAGTTCAAGCAACTTGCAGCCTTGGTTTTGGATCAATTCAGCCAATTCTAAGCATCCAAACACATTCCTTGGATTCCCTGGAGTCGATCCAGACCTTTACATCTCTCAAAAACATCAAGAATCACGAAAACACGATTTGGTTTGTTCTTACTTTTTCAAAATTCGAATTCTGTTATTCATGCATTATTAACGTGTTTTGATGTTTGTTTTGTGTTTAGAACAAAGTTTGCAAGCCTTCTGGATGATTTAATTGCATTTCCATGGCCTGAATCGAAATACACCATGTTTAGGGTTTTCTGGTTCGAATTAGGGTCTCTCTAAATAGGATAAATTGGACGAAACTGATACCACCATCGTGCTCAGAATGAAGTTTCTAATCGAACCATGGCTTTAGATTTCATTTATATTGCTTGTACTGGATTTTTGATGTTTGCAGGGGCCTTAGCGTCGACTTTGGCCGACGCAAAATTCCCAGAAATTCAAACGAAGAAGATGATGTTCTTCGCGCGTGAATTTGAATTCCCAGGAGGCGATTTCGTTTAAACGCTTCGTTTCATTTACTAAACACCAAAAACGCTTTGGTCCAGTGGTTAAGGCAGAGGGCGCGTGTTTTCATCCAAGAGGTTACCAGTTCGATCCCTGGCAAGACCATATATTTTTGCCTCTTTACAAACTAACTTCTATTTTTTTTCTATTTTCAATTTTCTTTAATATTTTCATGTTATTTTAATTTATCTTTAATATTTTTTATCATGCATCTAAAAAACTCCAAAAATATTTATTTTTTGCATAATCATCAGAAAAATACTTATTTAATTTTTAAAATTAAAATTATTATTTTTGCATGCATATTTAATTTAATTACTAATTAATCATTTAAATGACTTTTAATTGTTTTTAAATTATCAAATCAATTCCAAAAATTACCAAAAATTTATCTTATCATATTAATGTCATTACTAACATAAAACCTTTTTCTCCATTCAAAAATCATGCTTTTTACTAACATTTTCCTCTTATGCAATTTTCTTGTATTTTCCGATTTTGTATCTGTTCACAGGTTGTAGCGTTTCAGACGATTTTTCCTGCTTTTCTTTTCCAATTATGTAACTGCCTATGGGATGTAATAGTTTAATTAGGACTTTTATTTTCCGCACTCTTATTATGTAACTGCCCCAAAGCCATGTAATAGCGTAGGACTTTATCTTTCCGCATTTTATATTTCCGCAATTTACTTTCTGCACCCTATAAACTGCTAGTAATTAGGCGTGTATGGAAAGATAAAATTGGACATAGATCACTCATAATTCCAAGATTAAATATCTGAATTGACACACTCTTTTCACACATGCACCCCTTAGGGTAATTCTCTCTCGTTGCCTTACGAATTCAAATGGTCATGTCCCTCGAACGTAGAGGTATTCTAGCACTGTTGCCTTCAAAACAAATCATCATAGTCCCTTCGATACAAAGATAATAGACCCACGATGTCGCCTACGAATACATGATCTTGACCCTCGATTGTCGCCTACGAAAAATGATGATAGTCCCTTCGAATGTGCTAGGATACTTCCTACAAGTTGCTTTCTATGACCATCCGATGTCCCTTCGAATGTCCCTTCTACATCCAACAAATAGGGTTACCTACCAACTAATGGTATGGATAGCACTATTCTAAAGGAACGTAAAACAACACGAAAATGACCAATTCTGAGTAGGTAATAAGACTTTTAGTTGCTTGCTCAAATCAAATACTTTTTCGCACCACACACTTTTTTCAAAGTTCAAAACTCTTTTCAAAATGAAACATTTCCGAACACTTTGTATACATTCCTACATGAATCATTACAAAGTCAAAGCGAAATGCCTTTTCAAAACATTTTTGTCAAACACACAGAAAGAACTTTTTTGAAAATGATCTAAGAGCAACTAAGAGCCCGTAGATAACTACGGATGGAAAGGGGTGGTAATACCTTCCCTTTTCATAACCTTCTCCCTTACTCAGAATCTAAAGAAGGTCTTTTCCTATTCTTTTCACCTTACCTTAATTGGATAAAAGAAAAGTCGGTGGCGACTCTTGCTATCCGCACATTTGCGATACAAAAATCTCAAAGTCAATTCACCAGACATGTAATCTGACTGGGAGACACCCTAAAGAGAGAATGCCTTAGGGATTTCTAGATCACCTTTACCGCTTTCTGTTTGAATTGCTTGCTTTATCTTTAAGGGTTGCTTGGGTATTATATTTGTGGGGGATCCTACACCGGATCCGTGTTTCCTTTAGGTAAGTAGCAATAAATCGTCGCTGCTAGACATATATCGAAACGGTCAACATGATGGCTACGTTAGTGTGACACTTTGGATGTCCTGATACTCTTCATTCCCAAGTTGAGGATAGTATTTGGCTTCCGTGTGGTGTCATCAAGCACTAACAAAACTTTTAGAACCTTAATTGACCCATCTTGGCCATTAGAAGGTAGTGAGATGGACGGCTTTGGTGTAGACCGAGGTTGGCTGATACTCGATGCAACACTCATTAAGATCAGACTTTTGGGATATTTTCGGTCGACCACTTGGTAGTCGTATTGAAATAAACGCCTACGAGAAAGATCAATGATGTGAGATTCCTAGAACCCGGTTACTATTATAGGACAGGATGAACCAACTCAAACTTTTGGTGGGGTAATCACCTATACCTCATGCAAGCCTTAAACTTAGGCTCATTGTGTGAATTGTTTGTGTGTGCTAAACATGACATCATTGCATTGCATATCATTTCTAACTATTTCAAGGACCTAGGGATTTATCTTTGCTCTGTTTTCTAGGGATTATGACTTCTAGAAAGACTATCCGAATCAACTTTATGGGTATACCTTCTCAGCTCAAAGAATTGGTTTCAGAAATTCCTGACCATGCCCAGTTCATCAAAAGACATGGTTATCTACTTGACTTGGTTATCTCCGGTTTTGAAGAAGATATGATGCATGTCCTATTCCAGTTCTTCGATCCGAAACACCATTTCTTTACATTCCCAGAGATTATCAGTTGGTTCCTACCTTGGAAGAGTTCTCTAAGCTACTTTGGGTTACCTATTCTTGACCAAATGCCATTCACCGGTTTAGAAAAGGTTCCTAGGTATGAAGACATTGCATCAGCCTTACATCTTAAGCGCTCAGACATTGAAGCCAATTGGGAAACTAGAAGCGGAGTTAAGGGTTTACTTGCTAAGTTCCTGATTAAGAAAGCCTGAGAATTCCTCAAAGTTATGAGTTTCCATGCATTTGAAGATATTGTGGCCTTGCTAATCTATGGTTTGGTTCTATTCCCTAACTCGGATCAATTCATAGATGTCAACGCCATCAAGTTGTTTCTTACCCGCAATCCTGTGCCTACCTTACTTGGAGATATTCTACATTCTCTCCACACTCGTACCATCAAAGGACAAGGAACTCTCATGTGTTGTATACTGTTACTTTCCAGGTGGTTTATTTCGCACCTTCCTCGATCATTTTTGAAGAACGAACAAAGATTGAAGTGGTCTCAAAGACTAATGTCACTCTCTCATTCAGATATCCGTTGGAGTCTTTTCTCTCAAAAGGACTTCACATTCATTGAGCGTTGTGGAGAATTCCCTAATGTACCACTCCTTGGTATAAGGGGAGGTATTACTTACAACCCTTCTTTAGCTCTACGTCAGTTTGGTTTTGCTCGAAGAGATGGTCCACATGATATGCTTCTCCAAGATATTGTGTTCGACTACAACCACGATCTCCAGAATTACCGACGAAGGTTTAAACACGCTTGGGGCATGGTAAAGAAGACTGATACAAAGACTTTGGGGCACCAAAACTCCATTCCTTGGGAACCTTACCTCAAATGGGTGCGAGCTCGAGCTCAAAATCTCATGATGCCATTCACGCCTGTTTTACCAGTAATTATGGAACCTGTTGCTATAGGTGACGTACCCTATACTGTTCTCCATCCTGACATGCCTACTGATTTTGAAGACTTGAAAAGATCCTGGATTCAGCTTAAAGAAGAAAGGGATACCTTTGAAGCTCAATGCTATGCAAGTGAGAAGAAGGTACTAGAGTTGACCAAGCTACTTCACGAGGAGCGGAACATCAACGCCTACCTCGGCACCAAGAGGAAGCGCCCATGGGAGACTTAGAGCTCTAGGATTTTATGCTTTCACTGTTTTGAACTATCTTTTGTACTTAAAAAGAAAAAGAATAAAAAGGGAACTAATAAATGTTTGTTCATGCTTGTTTAACAAATTTAAATCTCTAAGGTCCTTGAAAACATTGCATTCGCATAAACATCGCATATCATGGCATAACATCTCATAACAGGTACATTGAAGATTGGTTTTCTCATTTTCTCGCTATTTATTTTAGCAGAAATGGCTCTTGAACAGACTGTCAAAGATCTCCAGGCTCAGAATGCTCAGTTCCAGGAGATGTTCACTAGCTTGGTCCAAGGCCAAGAAGATCTGAAGAAGCTCATCAACAGAAAGAAGAGAGTCGTTGGTGTTCTCAACATGGGTAGACGTTACAAAGGTGGTCCTAAAGTGGTCAGCCGGATAGAGCTCTCAAAAGGAAGTGTCAAGACTGAGGGGAGTGTCAAGGGCAATGAAGAAGGCAGTCAGCGTGAGCCTGAGAAGGACAGAGAAGATCACTATGACAATGACCAGTACTCTGATGAAGATGACAAGTACAAGCAACTTGAAGACCGTCTGAATGCTGTGGAAAATCTGAAGATGTCAGGATTGAATTTTGATGATCTGAGCCTTGTCCCTGGTGTGGTGATTTCTCCCAAGTTCAAAGTTCCTACTTTTGCCAAGTATGATGGCATTTCTTGTCCGAAGCTACATTTGAAGTCCTATGTTCAGAAGATCAACCCCCACACTGATGACAGAAAGTTGTGGATGCATTATTTTCAAGAGAGTTTGTCCGGGACTCAATTGGAGTGGTATTATCAGCTAGAGAATGACCGTATCCGTACTTGGAGTGACTTAGCGGACGCTTTCTACAGACAATATGAACACAATGCTGAGTTGGCAGAGTTCAACCAGCCTTGTCCAATAGGGAGTTGGTTGATATGTTTATGGGAACACTGACAGGCTCATTCTTCAATCATCTGATTGGAAATTCTTCAGCCGGATTCACCGAGCTGATATTGACAGGAGAGCGTATTGAAGCTGGTATCAAGAGTAGAAAGATTCATGTAGAGTCATCTTCAAATGCAGTGAAGAGATCTTTTGGGGGTAAGAAGGAAGCCAATGCTGTGTATGGTCAGAAAAACCGAGCCAAGAACGACCGTGCTCAATCTGTGGGGGCAGTTGTGATCTCCAATCCTACATCAGCACAACCTCAGCGAGACAACGTGCATAGCCAGAACGCGCCACGAAGACAGATTACGAAGATCAACATGCATTGTCGCAAGCCTTGCAACACATGTTGAAAGTAGAGCTGATTACTTTGAAGGATCCTCCTCAGAGTGTCAACACTTCCTCTCCGAGATACAATCCTAATGCTAAGTGTGCTTACCACTCCAATAGCCCAGGGCATGACACTGACAACTGTTGGGCTCTGAAGAACAAGATTCAAGATATGATTGAAGCTAAGCAGATCGAGTTTGATCCTCCTGTTGAGACTCCGAATGTGATCAACGCTCCTATGCCTAACCATGACAAAAGTTCCAATGCTGTTGGCGAGGATACTTACGTTTTCAACATAGATGACTTGACCATTCCCCTGATGACTGTTAAGAAGAATTTGCTACAAGCCGGTGTCAACCCAAGATGCCGAGAGAATTGTCGTTGGTGCCCATCTGCACCTGATGGTTGTGCTTGGTTGAGAAGACGTGGTCAGTGCATGATGGATAACCGTGAAATACTATTCCTGAAACCACCTGTGGAGAGTCTGTGTGAAGACGTGTCTAAGAACCTGAAGATCGAAGATGTGAATGAAGCTGTACCGTCTGCATGGGATACCTTGGGGCAGCCAAGTGGAAAGTTTGATTACATGGTGAACTATACTGTTCCTGAAAGCTACAAAATTCCTATTGAAGATGTTAAGGCGACCGGATGGGGTGATGATTTCCCCGAAGACTATGCTGATGTTAACACAATAAGGATCTCCTCTGCTGATACTGTGCCTAGAGTGGTACCTCTCATCATTACTTCTCCCCGACCAGTTCCATATTCCTCTGACAAGGCTACCCCTTGGAACTATGGAGTTGATGTTTACTATCATGGCGTCAAGCAAGACCCTCTGACCATTGAAGATCTTACAGTTGAAGCTACCATTCCTGACATTGACAATATCACCGGATCAAGTAAGGTGACCAGAACCGGAAGAGTATTCTCTCCAGATATCTCTCCTCCAAAAGACACTACGACTCCAGCTCGCATTCCAGCTGTTCAACCAGTTCCCGAGACTAGAGGGAAAGAACCAGTGACTCATCCTGCTCAGCCAGAAGTACCAAAGGAAGTTACTGAAGACACCTCCAAACAAGAAATGGAGGAAATTCTGAAGATCATCAAGAAGAGTGACTACAATGTTGTGGAACAGTTGGGACAGACTCCGTCCAAGATCTCTATGCTTGCTCTGCTCTTGTGCTCTGAGGCTCATGCTAACGCCTTGGTAAAGTTTCTGAAGAATGCTCATGTACCGCAAGACACTACTACTGATCAATTCGAAGTTTGTATTGCTAGCCTGGATGCCAACAACGGCCTAGGCTTCTCTGATGCTGATTTGACTCCTTCCAGAAAGAAACACAACAAAGCCTTGCACATCTCCGTTGAATGCAAGGGCATTACCTTGTCTCATGTTTTGGTGGATACCGGTTCTGCTCTGAATATCCTTCCGAAGACTTCTTTTGACCGACTTGATGTTAAAGGGTTGGTTCTGAAACCCAGTGATATAATTGTGAGAGCTTTTGATGGTTCTAAGCGAACCATACTTGGAGAGCTCGTTCTGCCTGTTAAAGTTGGTTCCCAGACTTTTGATTCCACTTTCTTTGTCATGGACATCCGCCCAGCTTACTCTTGCCTACTTGGACGCCCTTGGATACATGGGGCAGGCGCTGTTACCTCTACCCTGCATCAGAAGCTGAAGTACCCGGGTGAAAGGGAAGGTTGTTACAGTATGTGGTGAAGAAGAATATATGGTAAGTCATCTACAGTCATTCCGATACCTTGAGATCGAAGGTGAATTCTTCGAGACTCCCTGTCAAGCTTTTGAAACAATCCCCAGAGTCATGCCTGTTGACTCTCCCGTCACTCCTGAAATTACGCAAGTTACGCCTAGGATGGCCTCGCTGAAAGATGCTCAAGCTGCCGTTGAAAA
Organism: Vicia sativa; assembly: GCA_021764765.1. Classification (NCBI taxonomy): domain Eukaryota; kingdom Viridiplantae; phylum Streptophyta; class Magnoliopsida; order Fabales; family Fabaceae; genus Vicia; species Vicia sativa. The sequence continues at coordinate 138,234,306 of CM038796.1, forward strand.
AGGAGGTAGAACTATTTGGGGTCAGCTCCCCGATCTTCCTTTCAAATCTGACAAGACGGGTTTAGGCTTCACCATCAAAGGTCAGAAGATGATACGCCGCGAACGTGCCGGCCAACTCCCCTTCCGCATCAGCCAGAGTGGAATCCATGTTATAGAAGGCGACGACAACGACTTCGACATCAGCAAGTGGATCTTCCCAACTCCCGACAATGGACTCAGCAATTGGAAGATTGAAGACATCATACCAATCTCCTTTAGACAGGAGTAATTGCTCTTGTTTTTGTTTTGCTTTTCGTTTTCTATGTTTTGAACAATAAACTCTAAAGCCTAGTGCCTTATCCGGGGCATCATGGCTCGTTTGTGAGGGTTATTATCTGTCATTTGCATATTTTCATTCAATAAAATCGTTGAAATTTTGCACTATTTTTTGCTTTCTTTCTTTTACTGTATCACCCTTTCAAAAAGCTATGTGTTTCTTACACACACCCACGTGATACACTGCAGAATCACTCCGAATCTCGTTGATAACAGCTACGCTTATTGCTAAATATGACTTCGATAATCCGATCTACCAAGCCAAGACGAAGGTGAGGAAGATTGTGAAGTGCCGGAGAACTTGTCGACGCACAAGAAGATCGAGTTATACACCCACACGAAGAGCCATTGAGGTTGTGAATTTGGGTACCGAGGAAGACTGAAAAGAGATCAAGATAGGAGCGGATCTTGAGAGCAGTGTTAAAGAAAGATTGGTTTAGATGCTACGAGACTATATTGAGGTTTTTGCTTGGTCATACAAAGACATGCCATGTTTAGACATTGATATTGTGGTACACCGATTGCCGAAAAAGAAGGTTTTCTCGGAAACAGAAGGTTCGTCGCATCCCCGAGATGTCGAGAAAATCAAAGCCGGGTTATGAAGCGCTTCAACGCCGGTTTCTTAGTCACATTTTATCCGCATGGGTTGCAAACGTAGTGCCTGTACTAAGAAGGATGGTAAAGTACGAATGTGTGGATTACGAGATCGAACAAAGCGAGTCCGAAAGACGATTTTCCACTCCCTCATATTGATGTTCGGTTGACAACACCGCCAAGACAAGGTTTTCCTTCATAGATGGTTTCTCCGATTACAATCGATCAAAATGGCTCTCAAGACATGGAGAAGACTACTTTAGTTACACAAAGGGCACTTTCGCTACAAGGTTATGTCGTCGGATCGAGAATGCCACTTATCAGTGTGCTATGGTGACATTATTTCATGACATGATTCATCACGAGATAGAGGTCTACGTCGACGACATGATAGCTCGGTCACAGACTGAAGAAGAACATCTTGATCATCTACGGAAACTATTTGATAGGTTGAAGAAGTACAGATTGAGGCTTAACCCCAACAAGTGCACCTTTGGAGTCAGGTCTGAAAAACTCCTAGGGTTTGTTGTCAGTGGTAAAGGTATTGAAGTTGACCCCGCCAAGGTTAAAGCTATTCAAGAGATGCCAGCTCCCCGCACCGAGAAAGAAGTCAGAGGTTTCTTGGGCCGGTTAAACTACATTGCTAGATTCATTGCACATCTAACTGCTACTTGTAAGCCAATCTTCAAGTTACTGAAGAAAGATCAAGTGGTAAAATGGAACGAAGATTGCCGGATCGCTTTGACAAAATCAAGGAGTACCTACGAATCCTTCTATCCCGATATACCAAGGAAGACCTCTTATCATGTACTTGAGTTAGAGAATTCAATGGGGTGTGTTGGGGCAACATGACGAGTCCGGTCGAAAGAGTATGCAATATACTACCTTAGCAAAAGTTTACCGATCGTGAAACAAGATACACTCGAGAAAACTTGCAAGGCTTTTGCTTGGGTCACGACTAAGGCAAGATATGTTGACTCACACTACCTTGTTGATCTCTAAGATGGATCCGATAAAATACATATTTGAGAAACCACTCTGGAAGAATAGCAAGATGGCGATGATTTTGACCGAATATGACATCCAAGACACTTCTCGGCGATCAAGGGAAGTGTAGTAGCCGATCATTTGGCTCATCAAGCCGTAGATGACTATCGCCTATGCAGTTTGAATTTCCGATGAAGATGTTTTACTAGTTACGATTGCGAAGAACCGTGCTCGGACGAAGGACCCGAACAAGGATCCCGATGGACCATGGTCTTTGATGGAGCCTCAAACGCACTTGGCAATGGCATTGGCGCCATTATCACATCCCCTACAGGCGGACACACTCCTTTCACCGCCAGATTATGTTTCAGTTGCACCAACAACATGGCCGAATACGAAGCGTGCATCATGGGTATCAAAGCTGCTATTGACTTAAGAATCAAGTTCTTACAAGTGTATGGAGACTCAGCTTTACTGATCAGTCAGATTAAGGGCGAGTGGGATACGAAGCATCCGAATCTCATTTCATATCGAGAGCATGTTTTGAGTTTGATCCCCTACTTCAAAGAGATCACTTTTAATCACATTCCACGAGAAGAGAATCGGTTGATTATGTCATCTATGTTCAAGGTCGTGGGACAACGAGGCTCCCTGATCATCATTGAAAAGTTTGACGAACCAGCATATTGTTATGAGCTTGATACAGAAGAGAAACCTTGGTACTATGACGTGAAGAGGTATCTTGAGACTCAGGAATATCCCGCAGGGGCATCTGTCAACGATAAGAAGTTCTTGAGAAGGTTCGCATCCAAATTCTTCCTCAGCAATGACATCCTATACAAGCGCAACCACGACTTGTGCTTACTTCGCTGTGTAGACCGGAAAACAGCGGAACGTATCATGGAAGATTTACACGAAGGCGCATTTGGTACCCACTCCAATGGTCATACCATGTCGAATTCAGGATGGAGATTGATGATTTGAAGTCCGGAATGACCAAGCTCACAGAAATGATGCAGGTGATTATGGCCAGAACTGATCCACCTCAAAGGAATGTCATCTCTGAAGTCGATACTACTGTCGTGGAGCCACCACAAATTCAGAATGTTGCAATCTGGGGCATTCACATGATCGGAGAAATCAAGCCCACAGTTTCCAACGGACATCGTTTCATCCTTGTGGCAATTGACTATTTCACCAAATGGGTAGAAGCAGCCTCGTTTGCATCTGTTACCAAGAATGTTGTGGCTCGATTCATCAAACGTAATCTTATCTGTCGGTATGGGACTCCTGAAAGGATTATCACAGATAACGGCTCTAATCTCAACAACAAAATGATCACCGAACTCTGCATGCAGTTTAAGATCAAGCATCACAACTCTTCTCCTTATCGGCCTAAGATGAATGGCGCAGTGGAAGCCGCCAACAAGAACATTAAGAAGATTATACAGAAGATGACAGGGACTTACAAAGATTGGCATGAGATGTTACCATTCGCTCTTCATGGTTATCGCACTACAAGATTTAACATCAACAGGGCAACCCCTTCTCTTGTATATGGTATGGAGGCAAGATACTAATCGAGGTTCGGGATACCCTCAACCGTAGTCCTCCAGACGCAGAGTTAGGCGAAGACGATTGATTGACTCGCCTTGACCGATTAACTTGATTGACGAGAAACGACTGCATCCATCCGCCATGGATGATCTATCGTAAACGAATGATCGAGCATTTCACAAGAAGGTCAAGCACCGAGTCTACCAAGTCGGTGATCTAGTAGTCAAGCGCATCATCCTTCCACAAGGTGATCCTGTGGGCAAGTGGACTCCCACCCACGAGGGACCATTTGTAGTCAAAACAGATTTTCCGAGCTATGATACTTAGCACCATGGATGGTGAAGACTTCCCACACCCCGTGAACGCAGACATAGTCAAAAATACTACGCATAAAGAGACTCGCTAGGTCGACCGCCTAGGAAAAATAAGGCATCCCGCGAACCAAAAGGGTTCGGGCAAAAGTTAAGGATATATACAAAACATGTACACCCAAGTCGAAAACCCGAAAAGCGGCTTGGGCAAAAAGGGTATCCGTAGACCGAAAACCCGAAAGGCGGTCTAGGCAAAAATTAGGGATTTAAGCGCGACTATGTCTCGTCCACCACCTATCTACTTCCGACTACTATCAAGATTCAAGATTCAAATGGCGAAAATCAATCCACTCACTTTCTCGATGAAGGAGATGAGATAGTTGAAATATATGAGTACTAGCATAGTTGGAACTTAACGAGATTGTTTCCGCATAGCTTTTTACCTTTCTTGTGTACAAACTACTTTGCCATACGCCACATTTCAAATAAATACGAGTTCTTTCTCTTTACAATTTTTGCTATTGTTACTTGCATAAAGTCCAATGTTTGTTTTGAATGATTATATGCATTTGACAATAAGAATATATTCACAAACATGCGAAAAGTAAACATACGAAAGTAATTACTACAGGCTCTAGGAATTAAGATGACGACGAAGGTCACCAATACGTCCCCCTGCAGAGTATAATCCCCACAGAGATGTCACTCATCACAAACTCCCCCCCCCCCCAGCGGAGTACAAATTTCTTCCCACTTGTCCCAACAACGCGTTAGTCCTCGAGCAGCGATCCCAGTCAACTTAACCTGATTATACCAGTCTCCAAGAAGTAGCGATTCATCACCAGCAGAGGTATCCCCAGCAAAATATCTCTCAACAATCATCACCTCCCCGACAACAGCAGTATCCAGACTTAAAACATGGTCAGATAGTGCATCGGAGGAAACCTATATCTTTTGATTCCCCAGCCAGAGATTTCAACGGGCTCCAGGTCCTTCCAACCCGGTCTCTCAGCAACTATCAAATGCTCTCCAGTAGGACCTATGCGCAAGATCCCCAGTAGAGCGCCTCCTAGCTTTCTCCGCAGCAGGGTCTATGCACAAAATCCTCAGCGGCGCCTCTCTCGATCTCTGCCATCCTCAATAATATCTAAGGCTCAAGACTTGGTCAGATAGTGCATCGGAGGAATCGAGGTCATCTTTCTTCTCAGGGTTTCCAATCCATTTCGTCCCCAAACAGAAGTTAGAAATCTCCAAGCAGAGCATCCACCTCTTCTTCAAGATGGATATGTTTTGAAATACCACAACATCTATCATTCATACATTACTCATAAAGCCATAATATATGCATATGTCGTTCATACACATCGTCATGCATCATACTTTGCATAAGACTAACGATACTCTATCAAAGTTTCTTTTGTTTTTCCCAAAACAGGTGAAAATCACTTCTAAAACAAACAGGTCCAGGATTAATGCCCGCCGACGGAAAACTATCTGACGACCGTTGTCCTCCGACAACACGCCCGTGATTAATGCCCGCCGACGGAAAACTATCGAACGATCGCCTAGTTGTCCTCCGACAACATCCGGATTAATACCCGCCGACGGAAAGCTATCTCGAACGATCGCAAGTTATCCTCCGATAATGTGCATTGATCAAGACCAAGCGTAACAGGGAAGCTGTCCACATTTTGCCAACTACTATCCCCTCAGAGTAATCAGCACGAAGATGTATTCTGACTCTCTCTCTTATTATCAACAACAACTACGGAGTCTAGCGTACGACTCAGTTGCCTTAGATGGCATCTTAAGCCCATCTCCGATTACATGTCAGCATTTCTCCACTTTCAGAATGCTGCATATTTGGTTAAAAAAACCAATACAAACCAATAACTTCATTCAAAGACAAGCGCAGGGTCTAACGTACGACTCCCTCAAGATGGCATCTTAAGCTCATCTCCATGCTCCTTTCATTTCTAGAAACGTCTACAGAGCCTAGCGTACGGCTCGCTCCCCAGCATTGATCATTCCAGATGGCATCTTAAGCCCATCTCCGATGACTCTCCTATCCAGGTGACGTCTCGAGTCTAGCATACGACTCATTCTCCAGCGAAATCTCCAGCTTCTCCAAATGGCATCTATAAGCCCATTCCCGCATCATCAGTCAACAGCGAATGCAAATTTTCAGGTGTACTCGAGTGTTCAATCATCTCCTACCTCCAGGTCACGAAAGGCAAACACGCCAATCTAACCCTTCCAATACAAGAAGATTGAACAAGGGCAACTGTCATACCCCAAAATTTTCCCTCCTACTTCTCAAGACATTTCATACATCTACACTCAAGGATTCCTCAAGGGTTGATCAGGTAAACCCTCTCCTAGACAATCAACCCAAACTAGGGTTTGGCAACCTCGTATCCGATGGACTTCCAACATCTCCAATGGTCATCATGCCTCCTCATATGCTTCAAAGAATCTCCATGTCAAGTTTCAAGCCTCACAAGTCAAGTTTCCTCAGGCAATTGCTCAGATGGTTGAATATCAATTGTATTGGACAAAAAGTCAATTGTGGTCAACATACAGCCAAACTTCATGATTTTTGGTCAACATCCTCATTTTGAAGTTACATTCATCATTTGATCAAGGGTTGATCATGATTCATCAAGAAAACTCAAGATTTGCTCATAAGTCAAACTTTCCAAATTAGGGTTTTTCAGTGAAAAGTCAACTGAACTTTGACTGAGCATAACTTCTTCATACTTTCTCAAAAAAATTTCCACCACCTCTCATTTTGAAGGAAATTCAGTTCTCTACAACTTCATGTCTCACAAGAATGTTCAAAAAATGCTTCATTTTGAAGATATGGATCAAAACATTACAGGTCCTTTTCAAAGTCAACAAAAAGTCAACTTTTTGTTTTGAAGTTTTATGGAGCATGGAAACTCCAATTGAGATGAAACAAAAGAGGTTGTTTATAGGACACTTAGAGATTTCTAAAAAGTCCAAGAACACTCACAAATGTGGAAAATTGAGCAAAATACACCTTGCACAAGTTGGGCATTTTTGAAGAAGTGCACAAAGAGAGATTCTTGTTAAAATCCAAAATTTTGCAAATGGGCCTAGTTTTTCTTCATTCAAACTTGTTCCTTAGACAATCTGGAACATCCAAGCCCAATACCACGAATTTTAGCTTTATTTTTCTATTTAATTTGGATTTTATTCATTTAAATACAAATTAAATTAAAAAGTAAGGAATAAAATCAAAATTAAATGCAAAATTGATTTTTCTCTCATGCTTGAGATCCAAGTAACTCACACAAGCTGGAAAATTTCGAAATTTGCATAGATTTGGCGAGAATTTGATTGAAATTTAATCAAAAAACGAAGATTTGATTTTGTACAAAATCAAATAATTTTTGCATTGATTGATCAATATTTGCTCTTCAATTCAGCCCAAAATCCATCCATTATAAATATACAATGCATATCACATGAACAAGAACAGAAAAATTGCCTCAAAGAACCCTAACCTAAAGTCAAAGAACTGTGGAGTTCAAGCAACTTGCAGCCTTGGTTTTGGATCAATTCAGCCAATTCTAAGCATCCAAACACATTCCTTAGAGTCCCTGGAGTCGATCCAGACCTTTACATCTCTCAAAAACATCAAGAATCACGAAAACACGATTTGGTTTGTTCTTACTTTTTCAAAATTCGAATTCTGTTATTCATGCATTATTAACGTGCTTTGATGTTTGTTTTGTGTTTAGAACAAAGTTTGCAAGCTTTCTGGATGATTTAATTGCATTTCCATGGCCTGAATCGAAATACACCATGTTTAGGGTTTTCTGGTTCGAATTAGGGTCTCTCTAAATAGGATAAATTGGACGAAACTGATACCACCATCGTGCTCAGAATGAAGTTTCTAATCGAACCATGGCTTTAGATTTCATTTATATTGCTTGTACTGGATTTTTGATGTTTGCAGGGGCCTTAGCGTCGACTTTGGCCGACGCAAAATTCCCAGAAATTCAAACGAAGAAGATGATGTTCTTCGCGCGTGAATTTGAATTCCCAGGAGGCGATTTCGTTTAAACGCTTCGTTTCATTTACTAAACACCAAAAACGCTTTGGTCCAGTGGTTAAGGCAGAGGGCGCGTGTTTTCATCCAAGAGGTTACCAGTTCGATCCCTTGCAAGACCATATATTTTTGCCTCTTTACAAACTAACTTCTATTTTTTTTCTATTTTCAATTTTCTTTAATATTTTCATGTTATTTTAATTTATCTTTAATATTTTTTTATCATGCATCTAAAAAACTCCAAAAATATTTATTTTTTGCATAATCATCAGAAAAATACTTATTTAATTTTTAAAATTAAAATTATTATTTTTGCATGCATATTTAATTTAATTACTAATTAATCATTTAAATGACTTTTAATTGTTTTTAAATTATCAAATCAATTCCAAAAATTACCAAAAATTTATCTTATCATATTAATGTCATTAATAACATAAAACCTTTTTCTCCATTCAAAAATCATGCTTTTTACTAACATTTTCCTCTTATGCAATTTTCTTGTATTTTCCGATTTTGTATCTGTTCACAGGTTGTAGCGTTTCGGACGATTTTTCCTGCTTTTCTTTTTCAATTATGTAACTGCCTATGGGATGTAATAGTTTAATTAGGACTTTTATTTTCTGCACTCTTATTATGTAACTGCCCCAAAGCCATGTAATAGCGTAGGACTTTATCTTTCCGCATTTTATATTTCCGCAATTTACTTTCTGCACCCTATAAACTGCTAGTAATTAGGCGTGTATGGCAAGATAAAATTGGACATAGATCACTCATAATTCCAAGATTAAATATCTGAATTGACACACTCTTTTCACACATGCACCCCTTAGGGTAATTCTCTCTCGTTGCCTTACGAATTCAAATGGTCATGTCCCTCGAACGTAGAGGTATTCTAGCACTGTTGCCTTCAAAACAAATCATCATAGTCCCTTCGATACAAAGATCATAGACCCACGATGTCGCCTACGAATACATGATCTTGACGCTCGATTGTTGCCTACGAAAAATGATGATAGTCCATTCGAATGTGCTAGGATACTTCCTACAAGTTGCTTTCTATGACCATCCGATGTCCCTTCGAATGTCCCTTCTACATCCAACAAATAGGGTTACCTACCAACTAATGGTATGGATAGCACTATTCTAAAGGAACGTAAAACAACACGAAAATGACCAATTCTGAGTAGGTAATAAGACTTTTAGTTGCTTGCTCAAATCAAATACTTTTTCGCACCACACACTTTTTTCAAAGTTCAAAACTCTTTTCAAAACGAAATATTTCCGAACACTTTGTATACATTCCTACATGAATCATTACAAAGTCAAAGAGAAATGTCTTTTAAAAACATTTTTGTCAAACACACAGAAAGCACTTTTTTGAAAATGATCTAAGAGCCCGTAGATAACTACGGATGGAAAGGGGTGCTAATACCTTCCCTTTTCATAACCTTCTCCCTTACTTAGAATCTAACGAAGGTCTTTTCCTGTTCTTTTCACCTTCCCTTAATTGGATAAAAGAAAATTCGGTGGCGACTCTTGCTATCCGCACATTTGCGATACAAAAATCTCAAAGTCAGTTCACCGTATTACACCAACTCAGAGTCTCCCATAATTTCGACATTCCTTGTCCCTAATCCTAGTAGCAGTTCGAGTCCAATTATTAAAGACTCATATTTTTCCTCGTTATTAGTGAAAATACCGTCGATTGCATACTTGAACTCTACTGGAATTCCACTTGGAAAAATTATGACTCCTCCTATACCGACACCATCTTTGTGACTAGAACCGTCGAAATATAATTTCCAAGGCACCAATTCGATAAAGTTTTGTGGCATAACAACCATAGAATGATCGACCAGAAAATCTGCCACTATCTTCCCTTTCATTGCCTTTAAAGGCAAATATATTAGGGAATATTCTGTTAATGCTAATGCCCATTTACCAATTCGACTGTGAAAAATTGGCTTAAACAACATATGCTTAATAATATCGAAATGAGAAGAAACATACACGTCAACTGGTTTTATATATTGCTTCAGTTTAATACAAGAAAAATACAAACAAAGGCATAGTTTTCTATATCAATATACCTAGTTTCAGGGCCATTTAGCATTCTACTAAGATAATACACAGGTCTTTCGACACTACTTCCATCTTCTTGAACTAACATACTTCCTATAGTCGATTCTGAGGCTGCTATATACAACCTCATAGGCCTATTCCTAATTCGAGGTGTTAATATAGGAGGCTTCACTAAAATATTCTTTGATTTTGTCGAAAGCCTCTTGATGTTCCTCCTTCCAGATGAACTCCTCATTCTTCAGTCGAAGCAGTGGTGAAAATGCTTTAGTTTTGCCACATAAGTTGGATATGAACCTCCTTAGAAAATTTATTTTACCCAACAAAGACTGAAGTTCCTTCTTGGTCGACGGAGGTTTGACGTCCATGATGGCTTTGGTCTTGCTTTGATTGACTTCTATGCCCTTTTTATGTACTACAAAACCAAGGAAATCTCTTGCCTGCACATAAAAAGAACATTTTAATGGATTCATTTTCAATCCATATTTTATCATCCTTTCAAAGGATTTTTGAAGGTGTTCCAAGTGTGTCGGTTTACTATTCGACTTTATTACATTATCATCGATTTAAACCTGTATAAAATCTTCAATAAAGTCATGGAACATAGTATTTATTACCCTTTGGTATGTTGCTCCGACATTCTTCAAGCCGAATGTCATGACCACCCATTCATAGGTTCCTAACGCCCCTGGGAAACGAAATGTCGTCTTCGGCACATCTTCATCTGCAATGAAAATTTGGTTATAACCATCAAGCATACTTAAATATTCAAAGCCAACATCCGAATCGACTAGCATTTCAGCCACTGGCATAGCATATTCATCCTTAGGAGTGGCAACATTTAAATCTCTAAAATTAATGCACACTCTAAGTTTTCCATTTTTCTTAATGACTGGTACAATGTTGGCCAACCATTCGACATACCTTGCAATTCTGATGAACTTGCTTTTGAGGAGTTTTTCTATCTCCTCTTTGATCTTCAACATAATTGTTGGAGCAAAGCGTCGAGGTGTTTGTTTCACTGGCTTTTTTCCAGCTTTGATTGGCAACCTCAGCTCGACCAATTCCCTGCTTAAACCTGGCATTTCGTTATAGTCCCAAGCAAAACAATCTTTAAATTCTTTCAATAAAGATATTACCTCTGATTTGAGCTTTTGGTTGATGTTGGCGCTAATGTAAGTTGGTATCTTATCACCCTTTGCGCCAAGGTCGATTTCTACAAAAGGATATTGTGGCTGCATCTTTTCTGGTGCCATGGGATCCTTTTCGAAACCCAGAGGTTCATCGTTGTATATGCAGTCGAAACGCTGCTTATCGACGTCTTCTTCGACTAGTTTACTTCCATCTGGTGGTTTCGGCTCTATAGCCAGAATAACTTTTGAAATTTGACGTTTATTGGGTTCTACATCCATATTCTCTTCAGCTTCTATGGCCGAATTTATTCTGTTTTCGACAATGTATGTTGAAATCCTTTTTAGAGCCTCTAGCTCAAACATCTTTGTCATGGTCGTATCCCCAGCCTGTCAGCACGGGGTCTTCTTCATATGGATCCTCCAGAGGCTCCACGTCCCACACAAAACCATAGGTCTCATGTAGTTTTAGGGAAACAAATGCCTTTTTTAATTTGGCATAAACTTCCTCAGCTGGCTGACAAGGAGAAATGTTGGCTAGCTTCCTGTCGAACTGATTATGGTCGACATTATTAACATTTGCCATGAAATAGCCCTGGTCGGCATCAATGTTTTCCACGATGTCGTCTTCTCGCCAAATTATCAGGCGTTGGTGCATGGAAGAAGGTACAACTCCAATTCCATGTAACCACTCTCTTCCCACCAGTAAATTGTAGCTTAGTTTCCCTTGGATAACCATAAAGATTGTCGGCCTAGTCACTGAGCCGACGGTTACATCTACCTGGATTACTCCTATGGTAGTCTTTGTTCTTCCTTCGTAGTCCGACAGGACCACGTTGTGAGTTCTGATATCGGTGTCAAATTTACCAATTTTCTTCAATGTGTGATGTGGCATTATGTTAATAGTAGCGCCATAATCCTCTAACACTTTGTTAATGGTAGTACCTTCAACCTTTGCCCTAATCAATAGAGGCTTTAGATGGATTTTCATAGCCATATCAGGCTTTTCGAAAAAGGTGTCTTGGCTCTCAATAGAGCCATTGTTCATCACAAAATAACAAGTTGGCTTGTGCAAAGCCATTTCTACAGCCTCGACATCGTCAGTATCCTCTACTTCAGTCGGGATGTTGTATTCCTCAAGGAGCATGGACACAATATTGACCAAAATGTCAAGACTTTCCTGAGTCAGAGGCAAAATTATATGTTGCCTCGTCGGAGTCTTTATCAACTGGTTTGTTGATAGCCTCCTTAATATGTCATTTGATAGCAGGGTCGACCTTCACCCTGTACTGCCTCTGACCTCTATTTTGTCGACGACATTTGGTTTGGCAGCAACAACGGCTTATCTTTCAGCCTTCTTTTTGCTTTGGAATCGCCTCCATTGGGTTCGACTCATAGGATTCTTTCCTATGTAATTTTCAAATACATGGCTCTTTTCTCGGATAGAACCTCGAGACGGTAGCTCATTGGAGCTTTCCCTTTTACATCTTTCACAACATCGAAGGCATTTGATGCCCCCATAGCCATTTGGGGCTTGATCCAGGTGTCTTTGGGTGCAGCAGCTAAGGGAACGAAAGTTTTTGGCTTGGCCTGAAATGCCTTCCTGGGATCCCTTATGTTCTATTGGGCTCTCCCTTTTTCCAGCTGTAATCTCTGGAAATTTTTAGCAGCAACCCTATCAGTCATAGCACTACATCTGGGGCACAAACCAACTTGGGCGCCCTTATTTTTGCAACAATAAAGAAATTCCAGCAAATCTTCATCCTCTTTTGGGTAGACATCAACTAACTTACATTTGGGTTTCACCAGTGCTTTCCTCGACCATGTTGTCATCAGGAAATTCAGTAACATCCACCATATTGATGTCGACGGGCTCAACAAACAAAGCCTCTTCTTGTCTTAGAGGGTCAGTGTCGATTTTCTGCTTTCTTGCAGCGAACTTCAGTCTACCCTCCTGGAGTGATTTCTAGACCAAATCCCTGAAAAGAAAAAATTGAGAGGTAGTGTGACCAAGATAGTTATGATATTTACAAAAACCTCTTTTTTGTCGTTGTTCTAATGGTGGTAATTTAGCATTTGGGGGTACTAAGATTTGACCATCTTTTACTAATACATCAAAACGTATAAGTTTTTGCAGGTATTTTTGAACTAGTATCGACAAAAGGGATTTTTTCTTTGGCAGGAAACTTGCATTCATATGTAGGCCCTGATCTTAATTCAGCGACATCGACATCGACATCTGCCTCAGTCGGTGAGATGTAGTCGGCTTCATATATTGGGATATGTGTCATCATAGTCGACATAGGCTACCTTCTCTTTCTTAGCCTTAGCCTTAGCCTTAGTATGTCTAACTTTTTCTAATCGAAGGCACTCAAGGTGTCGAACCCTGTCAGCCAGTTGTGACATACTCTTAACAAAAGTTGGGTCTATTTTCTTCCTAATGGAGTAGTTTAGACCTCCAGCATCCATTTGAGCGAGTTCATGTTCAGGCACTTGGGTAAAGCACCTTAGTTTCAATGACCTAAACCTATTTAGGTAGTCATCTATTGTTTCAGCAAAATTCCTCTTAATGTTTGATAACTCGACCAAACTAATTTTTGAATGTCCCTCATAAAATTGTTCATGAAAAAGTTTCTCTAACTTTGACCATGAATCAATAATATTAGGGGGCAAGATGGTAAACCAAGTGAAGGCATCTTTAGTGAGGGATGAAGGGAAATGTTTAACTCTCATGCTTTCATTATTCGCCATGTCCCCCGACTTATTCAAGTACCTAGCAATATGCTCGACTGTTGATTCCCCTGTTTCTCCCCCAAACTTAGTATACTTACGAATTTTCCATCCCCTAGGGTTTTCAGTTTGCAAAATATACTCGGATAATGGGGAAGAGTACGTTGGCCTTTGCAATGTGGTATTCATACCATTTATGGCCATAATTCTCTCGACAATATTGGTCAAGTTATTTTTGACAGCTAATTCCTCATGTCAAATTTGATCAAGCACCTGGTCAGCCTCTTGTTGTCTACGAACCAACACCCTGGGTGGGTCGACAACAACATTTCTTTGAGGCGTTGTGGCTTGAACTTGATACACAATCTCCTCCTCTACTGCCCCCATGTCCCCCTGAGCAGGTATGACCTGTCGAACTAGTGGCCCCTGTCGGGTAGGAACTTGGAGGGCACCCAAGAAGTTACACAAACGTGTCAACTGTGCAATTACTTGTCGATTTGTTTCAGCGGATTGCCTATTAGTCTCAACTGATTCTTGTATTATAGGGTTAAACACATTACCCATCTAGTTAGTTAACATGTTAACCAACTCATGGTTGCTATCATCTATTTGTTTCCTTAACACTTCCACAGATGTACTATTTAAGTGTGGCATTAATTGTTGTGCATGCATTGCCCTATTCCCCATACTGCAGATCCTTGCAAAGGGAAATTCGTATTTTGTGCATTATCAGACATCACCGCTGCACTAGAGGTCGACTGATATCCCGATATTAAGGAATACGACATTCTGTAAGGGGATTCGTAGCAGTGCCAAATCGCGGTATCGTTGTGTTCGGAATGGCGCTCGTGGCCTTAATAGGCTCGGGACTCACTGGTGTGGTCTGGGAAAGAGGAACTGACACTGACGCAGTTGACCCTGATACAGTTGTGTTGTTTAATGGGGGAAATGGTGTAAGTTGCATAACAACTGGGTCGGATGTACCTAGAGTCCGCAGTGGAATTTCATCCACGTTCGAGGAAAAAGTATTGTTTGACATCCTATGTATACGCTTTCTAGTAGGTTGTTTGTTATTGGTTAAATTCCCACTTCTAAGTCTCATGCACCTATGACATCTAACAACGAACTCTAAAACTGAGCACTTTTGTCTCACTGGGTGTGCCAATTTGTTTACTGTGGAAAATGGTAAACAAACGCTAGTCCTCCCTACGTCCTAAAACTAAGGGTTACTCGCAAGATCGACCAGTTGATCTTAAGACACGTGCTAAGATTTTTGTATTGTGTTGGTTCTGTCGAAATATACCCTAGCCCATAAACGGATTTCTAAGACCAAGGGAACAAGCACAACGGCTTTCCATACAGACTTCGACCGATTGACTGGTAACTCGTGACCGATAGCAGGTTTCGAACGAAATAAGACTCAACAATCTAACTAGTTGGTGACTCGTGACCGACAAGGAGTGTTGAAAAGGTCATACAAAGTAGAAGAAAACATAAAGACCTTGCTCGAAAGTAAATACGAAATGATAAAGACATTCAAAAGATAACATGAAAAGATAAATTGATTGCATTGAATTAAAGTTGGTGATTCACGTACATCAAAAACTTGGCAACTCTTTCTTCCTTAAACGCGGAATTGAGCAGAGTTTTTGCAAGCAGTTTAAGCATACAAGTGAACACACCAAAAATTACAGTAAAATGACTTATTTATAGTAATTTACGAGATAACTGCCTAAGGAAATCTACAGTTGGAATTTAAACTAAAAGTAACTGCTTCACAGGATTTCGCCATCCACTTGGCGCCTAGAATACACGATCTCTCGGAGTAACTGCCCACGATCTTCAAAGTTTGATTTTTTCCCACTCACGATTACAAAGGGCTA
The DNA here is from genome assembly GCA_021764765.1 of Vicia sativa. NCBI lineage: Eukaryota > Viridiplantae > Streptophyta > Magnoliopsida > Fabales > Fabaceae > Vicia > Vicia sativa. The sequence goes on from CM038796.1 coordinate 138,249,973, forward strand.
ACCGCTCCTAGCTTCGATACGCCTCAGAAAGTGAAATTTCTCTAAGTTCAAAAGGCTCCATTTTCGACAGTTTCTAGATCTTCGACTGATTTCTCTTGCTTACTCCATAATTTGTCGAATTAGCCACCATTGTTTATCTTATCTATTCGGTCGATATAGCTTGTTTATTTTTCGTTCGACACAATTTGTCTTGGCCCCTTTTTCCTTCTGGTTATAGACTTCGACTTTTTAGGAAACTCTCTTAAATGTCCACCCTAATTAAGGCCAATATACTTAACAGGTGTCTTTCCATACCTTAAGAATTTTCAGGATAACAGCAGGAAAATTATTTTCGTTGAAATCAATTGAGCAATATCGCGTACATAACTGTTGTCGAAATTAATCACGATCACCATCTATCTAATAATTCTCGTGGATGAAATTTGGGTTCGATTGTGGATGTAATTTAAAATAATTCATATGTTGATGATGATCTTAGATGGAAGAATGCCCAAATATAAGAAGACTTAGAGAAGACAATAGGTACTCATGGGCGTGGATTCTAGTCCCCTACTACTCATCTTATTTAGTAAATATGATATTCATATATATATATCTCATACATATGCAGATATCCTTCAGATGGATATTCATGGATTTTGAGATACCCACAAATATTTACGAATATCCATACATAATATTATTTAAAACTTTTTTAAAATAATATAATTAAACTTATTCTGTATCCTTTTAAAAACAAAAAATAATTTCAAATTTAATACATAATACTAATAACAAAAATATATCATATTCATTTTATTTTTTATTTTATCTAATAATTATATTATATACAAAATAATAATAATAAAAATAGTGTCATATTTAACAAAATAATAATAATAATAATAATAATAATAATAATAATTTTAAAATAATCAAATTAATATTTATGTAATTTTTGCTAATTATTGATGAATACAAATATTCATGGATATGTGTACCATCAAATTGGTGTTTGTATCAGTAAAAAAATGAGTAATTAAATATCTATTTATTTTATAGATTAATACCCATTAAACTATCCAACCTATATTTGTGGCGATTTTACCGTGAGTATCTATGAATACGATTATTTTTATCTCTGAAAACCACACATCCATTCACATTAGAAATGTTAAAAATTAATAACCTACCCACTTAAAAGGTCGAGATATAATTTTTTTTATATAAATAAGTTAACTTTTTATTTATGTTCACATTTATTATTATTTTTTATAAATACTCTATTATTTTAAATTAAACAACTTTTACAAATATTTTTGAAAATTTTAAATTTCTATCTAACATATAAGTATGAATAATATTTCTAAAAATAACAATAGAAATAATTTTTTTTTTTTTAAATAATAATCTTGAAAATATCATTCTAACAAATATAACTTTAAATCTTGAAATAAATACACCTTACTTAACAAACTTAATTTATAGTTTTAGTTTAATTTGTTTAATTCATAAATTAAATTAAAATCATTGATCTAATTATTGAGTTATGAATTAACATAGTATGTTAGAGTTTTCTTTGATCATTGTGAGGTTTAAGCAAAACTAATATAGTATTCCTTCCATTTCAAAACGATTGTAGTTTTATTAAGTAAATTTTATTTTAAAATGACTATTATTTTCATGTTTTATGTAATATTGATTACTATTTTTATAACTGTGTCATTTACTTTTTACTTTTTATATTATTTATAATATGTTAATAAAATTAATTTTATAAAAATATAATATTTTATTACAATATTATATATTTTTTAATTTGTGTATAAAAATTTTGAACGAGGTCATTTTAAATTGTGTTATATAGGCGCTAGTTTTAGTTAAGACACTTTCACAATCATAACTGCTGGTTTGGTGCACCATAAATCATCTATCTCAACATTCAAAGTGTTAATTTCTTGGAGTTACTTATTTGGTCATCTTCCCTAAACGGCCATGGCCCTCACTACTCCTTTCTAGTAGCTCTTAGCTTCTTTTAATACTAAATGGAAAGAGAATGTGTACTAGTACTACTAAAGAAAACAAATTATGTGCTTTAAGAGCCTTTTGATTACCTTTAATTAATCCCAACAAAGAATAACAGGGTTGTTTTTAATTAAAAAGAATTAAAGCAGCTTTTGCTATTAATAGCTCCATAAAGTAAAAGTTAATTTTTGTACCATATAAAGTAGGTATCATACCTTTTGAATCTTGAATTTGATTATTATTTAATAAGGTAATGGCATATTCTTTTACCTGTTTGTTGATTTAAACAAGAGGTTAGTAAAAATGGTACCAAATATTTAAATTGCAAGAGCCAATCGGAGGACACTGGTTAATAGTGATACTCGTCTATTTGTATATGTATTGTTGTATTACGCGTATTTAATTCAGAAAATATGATAAGAATGAAAAAAAAAAAAAATATTTAATTAAAAAAGTTATTATTTTATTTTATATATATATATATATATATATATATATATATATATATATATATATATATATATATATATATATATATATATATATATATATATATATATATATATCATAAATAAAAATATTTGGATAAACAGTATATTTTCTTGTAGGTAAATATTATTTATGTTTTGATATTATTTTTAAAAATATTTGAATCAATAAAAAATTATTATGATTTACACACAAAAATTAAGATTCACCCATTAATTTAAAAAATACTTTAAATTAATTTTTAAGAAACATATATTTCTCTTAATTACATTAATAACGTATATTATTGAATTATTACATCAACAGTATATAATTCATTTTTTCATTTTAAATTAAAAATAATTTCAAAATAAAAATATTAATAACATAAATAATTAAAAAAAACATATTTTCCGGTGTTAGAAGTCATACTATTTTAAATATATTAACTTATACTTTTTTAATATATAAATATAAAAATCTGTGAATTCATACGAGTTCTTGTCTGAATAATCATGCGTTCATATGAATACTGATGTGTTACACGAATTTGCTTCTAAAATATAATAAGAATGAAAAAAAAATAAAGATGAAATTATTTAACTAAGAAAGTTTATTATTTTTATAAGTAAAACATTTTTTTATATTTGGAGAATAAATATAATATTACCATATATATAAATATTTGAAGCAACCGTATATTTTCGTGTATGTAAATATTTATTTTATTTTGCTATTATTTATAAAAATATTTATATTTAATTTTATAAATATCAATTAATAACTAATATTTATAAATATTAATTTTCATTTTTCCCATAATAATGTTGAATTAGTAGTAAAGTTGCTCCCGTTTAATAAAATTTTATTAACACACTATGATTTTAAACATGCATTTATTTGCATCCTGTAATAAAAATAAAAAATTGAAAAGAAAAGAAAATTTAAGAATAATAGTTAAAAAAACTATTGAAACTTATATTAGATAAATTAATCAAGTCGTTTTTTTTTACAAATATGACAATTATTTATATACACATATTGACATGCATGTCATTATGCATGGGTATTTCCTCCTCTTTAAAAGTTGGCCAATTTAAGTCTAGGTGTAGACTAAACAACTTGTGAGTTTGAGGAGTTTATTGGGAAGACTTTTATCCTTAACAGAAGTTAGGATTATTATCCTCAGCTCATTAGAGATTTAAGTCCATGTATTAGCGTTCCTCATCAGAGATCAAAGATTGAAGTCCAGGTATTGGCATTCCTCATCAGAGATCAGGGATTTAAGGCCAGGTTATTAGCGTTCCTCAGCAAAAAATAGTAGGCTTTGTTCTTTGAGCTCCTAGCAGATATCTTCGCCTCCTTACATTGCATATAGTAACCATCTTTGCATTACATTGCATCATCAAAAGCGCGTAGCATTTCCATTGGTATAGAGCATTACGCTAAAATATCTCAAACATGAATTGAAGTATAAGCTAGATTTATGTCTTTTACAAGCACCATTTCTTCCCCAGTTAGCCTGGTGGAACCTCTCCGAAGAGAACTCTCTCCCTCAAAAACCCAAGTGGTATTCCCCCGTAGGTTTTCCTCAAACTATATCTTCTTGTTGTTGCTATTTGCAAGCATTCTTGACCTCGTGTCATTTCAAATACAATATTTCTCATATACCCAGCGTCTTTTTCTGAAACCCAGTACTTGTCTGGTAACCTTTTCCAATCACCCAATTGAAGGCTTTCGGTAACTCTACTGATGTCAGTAACCTTATTGTCTTCCTAGTTTTCCGAATCACCCGATTGAAGCCTTTCGGTAACCATATCGATGTTTGTAACCCTACTGATTGTTCATTTCCCAAACCGCACAATTTGTTGTCTTCCAATAAACTTAATGTTTACAGTAACCTTATTGCCTACTTCGTTTCCCCAATCACCTGATTGAAACCTTTCGATAACCCTACTGTTGTCAGTAACCTTATTATTTACCAAATTGCTCTTGTTATTACCCGGTAAATGGTGGGGATCGAGGAGCGAGATGAATCTGAGTTTTTATATTGGTACCACATGCATGTTAAGTCAATTATTGAGTATATTGCATCGGTGTTTCATTTGTGAATGATTATTCGATGATGTGTTGTTTGGATGAGAATACTTGGTGTGTTGATATTGTTATAATTAATGTGGGTAATTATTGTCATGTGATATTCTACATTCGCTTATTTACACCGCTAAATTATGAAAGTGTATTCTTAGCCTTCCTCTTTGCTTTAATGTTGTCCACCATGGACATCTTGTAGATAACCAGTATTAGAGGTTGTTGTTGTAAGTGGAAGGTAGCTTTTGGAGTTATTTTCACTTGTTTATTGCTTGCCTAATGGTTTAGTCCTTTGATTTTGTAACATCGAGAATGATGCATTTTTATTATGTTTGAAATTAATTACCATGTTTTGTTGAAGTTTAATACTGTTTATGATGAGTTGCTTTGAAGTCGCTATAAGTTAGATGTTACAACTCTATTTGAATTGTTTTATGAAATTTAAGTCTTTATAAGACCAAAGTTGAAGTTGTTATATTTTATTACTGAATTTAATATGATTTTGCTGCGATAATACCCTAAGTGAAGGTGAGAATGCGACGACATGTATTGTATTTGGTTACTTTTCCACTACATATTTTCTAAATGCCTATGTTTAGTTGAAGGATTGTCGTTGGTGAGACTTTAAATTGTCGAGCATTCCTTTATATATAAGTTTTGGGGTATATGGTGCTACATTTGACGTGTTTTGTTGATTGTCTCTAAGTTGCATTTGATATTTAAGAGAGTTTATGTGGTTGGATTAATTTTATTGCATTGTGTATTTCCTCCCAACAAGTGGTTTATAGAGTCATGGTTTGATTTGTGTAACGATGGAGACAAACACATCTAGGATAGAGAGTTTGACTGGTTCAAATTATAATGTTTGGAAAAGAAAAATGGAAGATTTTCTTTATGTGAATAGTGAAGAAGAATGGATTTTGTTGCATAGACAAGTTTGTGGTTATATTCGTCAAGGGGTAAGTGATAATATTCGGAATCATGTGAGCTCGATGACTCATGTTCGTTGTCTTTAGACCAAACTTGAGGAGTTGTATGCAAGAAAGACGAGGAGAAATAAGTTGTTCTTGTTCAAAAAATTGATGTCATTAAGGTATAGTGATGGTTCACCCATGACCGAACACTTGAACACTTTCTGAGGGATTCTAAATCAATCTTCGGTGATGAATCTTACGTTCAATGATGAAATTCAAAGTTTGTGGCTTCTTGGTAATTTGCCTAATTCTTGGGAGACTTTTAGGATTTCCTTGTCTAACTTTTCTCTGAAATGATATCATCTTGATTGACTTGGCTAAAAGTAGTGTGTTGAATGAAGAGTTGAGGCGTAAGTCACAATGTTTCACTTCACATTCTGATAGGTTGGTTATTGAATCAAGGGAGAGACATCAAAGTAGGGGTTTGAGTAATCGTGAGACCTCACATGGTAAATCACAAGGAGATTCTAATAGATTATCTCGTATCGAGTATCATCGTGAGAAAAAGGGACACATAAAGAGGTATTGTCGTAAGTTAAAAAGGAAAAATAAGAAGAAGAGTTACAACAACAACAAAAAGAAAGGTAACAATAATGAAGATGTTACTATTATTGATGATTTCACATGTCAAACAAAAAGTGAATTGTTCTTAGTTCAATATGTTAAAGATGTTGCATTTCAAACAAAGAAAGTCTTCGCACTAATGTTTTTATCAACTTATGTTTTGTGAATCATATTCCAAATTTTGACTGACAACACAAATATTAATGAGTTTTCTCATTTTAATAAAAATTGATATAATCATGATGAAATATCATCCTCAGACTCGACTATTAAAATTTTGTTAATTAAGGAGTATTATAAGAAAGTAGTTACAGTTTCAATTCTTTGAGAGATTTATTAAATAACAATTAATTAAATTGCTAATAATATTGTAAATATGTCTGTTTATGACTTGCAACAAGTCAAATAGGCTTTAGTTCAAAATACTTTTGCTTGGTCTATAATGGTGAAAGATCATGCCAAACTTCAATACACATGTTATTAATGACATCCAATTTTTAAGAATTATAAATGATAATGGAGAAGATTAGATTAAGGTCTCTATGCTTGCTTTATAAGTATAAAAGAAAAAAAGAAAATAAGAAGTACATATTCAAAGCTGCAACATATCAAGAAAAATAATGTGCATGAAAAACATATATTAAAAAATTGAACTCTTTAAATAAATAAACCTATTTTATTAGGCACATAACATGTTATTCTGAAAGAAGCTCAGTTTAAAACATAACAACTCTGTCCTTTGAAGGCAAAAAGTGTTGCCTAGAATTTAGATAGGCACCACCTTACACAAATCTAAAATGGCAAATCCATTGCATTTCTTTATGTTTAAAAATAAAAGACTAAAAGGACAAATATAAGGGTCCAGTTGCCTTTTGTCCACCGTCAATATAAAGACACACAAACTTTTTTTTGTACAAAATCATAAACTACTATAATCAATTTTATTACTATTATAAATTCTACAATTTATCTTTAACTATAACAAAAAAACAAATTGTGCCACGTTAATTAGATTTGTACTATGAATTTATTGCCTCCTTTGCAGACTGATGGGACCATACCTTCTCCCGGCAATCAAATTCAATGTGAGTTGATCCTTAATGTGTTTGTTCACACATGAATTAATGAATTAATGAACATAATCTAAATTTAAATAATTATTATTTTTTGCTTCTTTTTGTCATTAATTAATCCAATAATTACGTTATGAAGTGATAGCATATAGCAGTATTCAATTTTTGGGTCCCTCTTCAATAATGTTTGTACTACTAGTAATAAATCATTTCAATCAGAAATTATCAGTACATAGAAAAAGGAACAGTGTTTATTTCTGTTTCTAAAAATCTTTTTTGGTTTCACATGTTTCTGATTCATTCTCTGTTAAAAGATGAAAATTAAGTGTATCCAATTAGTGAAGGGGTAGATAGATTAGTGTAGAAAATTTTATTAATTTTGATCCAATTAAAGGAAATTTTAGTGGAAGAAAACAAATGATACAGCAAAACATGACTCATGGGAATTGTCTATAATAATAACTTAGTATTGTCTATTTATTTATGTACAATAAAGTAGGTGATAGTTTATTATACGTAACAGGCTTTTGAGAGTAACGTAAATATAAAATTAAAAGTCCAAGACATAATTATATCGATAGGGTTATAATTGGAGAACTCGTGAAGTCAATAAGTAAAGTGTTCGTAAATCTTAGAACTCTACATGTGTGTCAAGTAGTAGTAGAAAAAGATGCTACACTAGTATATTATTATTAGGAGAATATAACTTTACATGTAGGTGTTTGATTAAAAAGAATTTTAAAGTATATGTTGATATGTAGAGACTAAGAATCTTATATTAGATAGAAAATAATAGATGATCAACATTATATAAATCATTATATAAATGAGAGAAGTCAAATTAATTTTGGAAGTCTTTTTTATAAATGTTGTTAGTCAAAAGTCAATATTCATGAACAAAGATATTATGACTAAAAAAATTATATTTTAAAAATTGGTATGAAAATAATGAGAAATAATATCGTAAAAGAGTAGAGACGAAGAAGAGAAAAAGAAGAGAGAAAATAAAATTGTATTATTCTCGTAATCAATGTTGATTTCAAGTACAATATGAGTCATATTTATAGGACATATGTAATAAATAGAAAATCAATTGAAATCTCCTAATTTATGGACATTCATAATCATTCTATTTATAACACTCCCTCTTGGATGTCTATAAAGAATATGTCTCGTAAAAATCTTATTAGAAAAAACTCAGTGAAAAAATTCTAGTGAAGGAAAAAGAGTACAAAATTTTCTATGAGAGAATTACCTCGTTACTAATCATTATAGATTATTACAAATAAGAAAGAAAATTATAGGAAGACAAACATCCATTTTTCAACAGTATTCCTTGGATGTTTGTTCAGGATAAATCTCGTTAAAATCTTACTAGTAAAAACCCAGTGGAAAAATATCTAGTGAAGGAAAAATAGTATAATATCCTTTTAAGAAAAATTTGTTTCCCCCCTCAGCTGAACAAATTCATTTCTCCCCCTCAACTGAACAATCATATCATCGATGATGAAGACCAATCTTTTGCACTAAAAGGTCTGCAAGATGAAGTCTACAAGATGAACAAGTTTGTTGGAGCTTAAATTACCAATTTACTGAAGATAATGAGTGAAAAAGAACTTTAGAGAAATGTATTTTGTTCGATCTCCTTTAATGTAACCATCTTTTAATTGAGCAATGCATGCAGTATTATCTTCATATATGGTTGTTGTATTTCTTTCTAGAAGTCAAATCACAAATCTTTTGTGTGTGTTGAATTTGGGATCTCAATCAAGCTCATTCTCGACTTGCCTGATGTAGTGCTAAAACTTTCTTCATAATTAGATGAAGTTGTTGCTATGATTAGTTTCGCAGGTCTCTGTGAAGTAGTTCAACCATCAAAAGTAAACAAAAAATCTTTACGATGTACCATTATAAGGATTTGACAAGTAACTTATTTCTACATAACCTGTTAAATCTAATTTGAATACTTTGGAATAAAACAAACTCATGTCCATTTATCCTTAAGATAACAAAGTATATGTTGGACTCGATTCAAATTTTTCATGTAGGAGAACAACTATATCTTACTAATAGAGTAATACAAATTGATATATCGATGTCTGTATAATTAGAAAGATAGATCAGTACTTAAATTACACTTAGATATGATACTTCAAGACCAATTACTTTTCATCCTCTTCTCAAGGTCTAAAAGAATATGTACACGTCCAACGATCTAACATCATTAGGTTATACGGCATACGAGATTTGTCGATATATAAACATTTTATCACTTATGCTACATATATAACATATGATATTTTCCAATATATAAATATTTTAACACTTTCCTATATAATCTTATTGGTATATGAAAGTTCTATTGTCTAAATATTCATTAAGTAATGATTTTTCTTTAGTCCTTCATATCAAATAATTTCCTTAAATAATTTATAGCTTTTGAAAATTCTTCAGGAGTTCCAATAATATTTATGTCACCTAAATAGACAAATATTATAGAAAATTATTTTCTAGAACTTTTCATAAAAATACAAGGACTTATGGACTTATTTGTATATCTCTCCCTTAGTAAATATTTATTAAGACAATTATATTACATGTGTCCATATTATTTTAGCCCATAGAGATACTTGTTCAATTTTATGTCCTTATCAAGTGAATCATAAAAATAAGATGTTACAACATCCACCATGTTAAAATCAAGCCCCTCATGTGCTACAAGGCTAATTAACTATCGAAACTTAATAGAATCCACTACAGGTGGATATGTTTCATCAAACTCGATCTTAGGTCATTGAGAAAAACATCAAGCTTTATTTTCACCTTTCTTATTTCGCTTTTCACAAAAATTCATTTATATCAAAATGGTTTCACACCTCAAGGTATTTGGACTACAGGACCAAAAATGATTCGCTTTTAAAGTGAGTTTAATTATTCTTCAATTGAATCTGCTTATTTTGGTCAATTCTCACTTTGTCTATAATCTTGGATAGACTTTGATTCTGATCAGTTTATTTTGTCTAATTCTCACTTTGTCTACAATCTTTGGTAGACTTTGTTTCACGATCCTCGTTATCGTTTATCATCTTTACCGTTGTACTATATACAAATATATTGTCAATGTCGACTTTATTTGGTTATCTTAATTTTGGTTCTATTCTATTTCATCCATGACATAATTTATAAGATATCTTTATTTCATATTCCAAGTACTTGATTAGTTTTTCTAGAACTGAAAAATAAATTACGTCAAAGTGTTCTTAGAATTTTCATATCCTCACTTGGGTCATCTTTAACTTTAGTTTCATTTCTTGACAGAGAACTTTTTAACATTGAAACCGATTTTTCTACCACGCTTCAGGCGCGGTTATAACTTATTTGCAATATTAAGTTGTCCAATAGGAGAATCCACTTTGAGAGGAGTATTAGCAGCTAATAATTTCACAAACTTTGAACATGTTAGTCTTCTTAATAGTTTATGTTCGTAAATCTTTTTTATCTATTATTGTTCCAAACTTATGCACGAACTCATATTCTTCATATACGGTTTGTTTTGACTAGTAGGTTGGGATAAGTGAATGGAAAAATTAATGAGGATGTAGCTAAAGTGAGTGCTGCAAACTTGTGTGAAAGATCCAAACTGTCATTCATTCAAAATTAGCACTGGTTCACAGCTCTCACGTCAGCTTCATCTTTACTCCATTTCATTTTTTGGATGTCATTATGGGATATGTACGTTTCGGAAACATTTTGTTGTTATTAATTAAAGTTGCATTTTTTAAGTTTGTTGATAAATATTGTTGTTAATGTTTGTATAAAAGATGAGTTTATTATATCTTATGTGGTTTGAGTGTTTTTTTCAATACCTTACCAAATATATAACTATTCAGATTGCATTAAAAAATTATAATATGATAAATAAAGTTATATTAGAAAACAATTTACACGATTTAGTTTTAGACAAGAAATCATCCGACCATTATCTATATTTCTCTATTTAATAGTTAGGACTTGGTTTGATCTATATGACTTAAGATCTTTCTCCTTCTCCTTTTTGGGAGAAGTATTTACAGAGGCTCCTCCTATATTTCTCCGGCCTAGGTTTTTCCCCTAGAAAAGGTCACCACACACCCAGACAATGGTGGATCATTGAATCCCTACTTAGGCTCAGGCTGGTCAAACTTTGTTTTAAAAAGAAAAGGCTTAGGTTTTTCTATAAACCTATTTAGTTAAAAAGATTAAGCCACGTGCTATAAAAAAACCTATCAGGTAATACTATTCAAATAAATACAAATAACTTTATTATTATTATTATTATTGTTATTATTATTATTATATTTATATGTTTAAATTAAATAAAAAATAAAGCTTAGTTATCTTGAAAGTCTTATGAAAATAAGCTGAAAATTTTTTATAAAAATGTTATAAGTTATTTTTATAAATTCTTTCAAACAAATAGTATCATAAAACTTATATTAATTGGTAAACTTGAATAATTCAATGCAACTAAGAATTTAAACTCGTTGGTCTACGAATTTGTTAGTCAATTTAAATTTCAGTTGAATTTTTATTTACAAATGTTCAAATAAAATAAGCTTTTATGTAGGCTAATAGGTCAATCAGGCCTTTGAAAAGGTCAAACTCTGATATAGAAATAAGTCTATGATAGGTTGTGGGCTAAACCCAGACTTTAAAATATTTAGCAGATTAGGTTCAGGCTTGATAAAGTCTAACTCGATCCAACCTAATTTCACCCCTATTTCTAAGAGTGATATATGTTAGTTAATGATCCTGACTTTCTTTGTCTCAGAAACACCTTATCTCACATTTTCTATAACTGGACAGTAGAACAAACTTGAGACGATACAATATCTCCATAAAACAACATGTTATTATTGCCTCTTTTGTGCGTCCTCTTGTCATCATCCTAAATAGATTCTTTTATAAATATAATACTACAAAATGTAATTAAAAATAAATAAATTGGCGTTGTTATAATCATTTGAATATAAATACAAACTTATATCAACTTAATAAATTAAAAGTTAAATTATTACATATTTTATTAAAAAAATTATTATAAGCCTCATAGTTAAATTGTTGGATTTTTTTCAAATATTTAAATATTTAATATTCAAGAGATCTATATATTACATATTTATCTAATTCTTAATACAATAGGTCTATGTATTTATTCTCTTATAAATTTAATATTTCTTTTATTATTTAATTTAGTTGATGTAAAATTTAACTATTCATAAATAAATTTATTTTTTTCAATTATATAATTAATCTTAATCTAATAACATGATGTGCAACATCATAAATTATTTGTACGACTACATATTTATCTAAGGTATTGTTTAGTAAAACTAACTGGTAACTGATAACTGAAAATTTATAATTGATAGAGGATAGTTTATGATTGATAAACTAATATGAATGTTTGGTAAATTTGCTATTTCTTTAGTTTGAGATATAAAATAACGTAAAAAAATATTTAATTAATAATAATATATTTTTGTTAAAAAAATAAAGATATAAATAAAAAAAACACACAAATTAAAAACTACAAACTCCAAAAACCACTTCAAATAACTTTTAAAAATAAAACAAAAAACTAATAAAAAATTACAAATTAAAAATTAAAGAGAGTTATTAAAGAAAACTTTTAAGTTGAAAACTAAAACTAAAATTTTTGTAATCTTATCTAATAAATACTAAAACATATTATCAATCACATCAGACTATGGGATTCACCCCATATGGACTAAATTAAGATGTTTTCAATCAACAAATTCAGTCAAATTTAAATTGATTAGAGGATTATTTCCACAAGTCTACATTTTATTTATTTTGTTTATAAACATACACTTGTATTCAAACTTTGTTACCAAATACAAAAAAGTAATCATTTTTAGTTAAATTATTGACTTTGATATTATTTTTTAAAACCTCACAAGAAAAAACATAAAATATTAGGAAATACTATTCACTTTTGACCAACAAATACAGAATTAACTTAATGATAGAGGCAAGTAATGATCTCAACCATCTTATCTTATATTTTATAATTATGATGCAATACGAATCGGTTGATCTTAGATTAAAGATCCAGATTTTAGTTGTACATAGAGTTACAAAGAAAACCTATCTATATAATAAAAATTTCTCATAATTGATATTTCCATTCATGCAGAAACTTGTTATTTAATACTCCTATACATTCATTGCTCATAAACACAGAATGCAACCACTTAAGAAAATGGTGAGACCATGAGTAATGAGAGATAGCAATAAAACTATTTAAGACCTCAACCATAAATTATAGCAGTATAGGTGTAGAGAGAGAAAGTTAAAGGGAGAGAGAGTAAGTATATTTGTAACAGATTTGTGTTTTGGTGAGCTGTTTACTGTCCTTCTTCTACACTCTTTTTATATCAACCTTTCATACATACTTTATATTTTCACTAACTTCATCAATAATATTATTCCATCCACATGCACCTCTGTCCCTTCGCATTAAATCCCCCGTTTTCTCTTTCCCTCTTCTTTCTCTCTCCGTTCCTTCTTCAAACCATGTTCAAAAACTACACTCTCTATTTTCTAAAACCATGAACTTCACCAAAACAACAACAACTCTTTTTCTCTTTCTCTTAACATTAACCATTAACGGTTTTTCTCTCAACAACGACGGTGTTTTGTTGCATTCCTTCAAAGAATCCATTCTCAACGACCCTTTATTCGTGCTCTCCAATTGGAACTTCACCGACCAAACTCCATGTTCATGGAACGGTGTTTCTTGTTCCATTGTAACAACAACAACAAACACAAGAAATGATACACTGTTTCGTGTGACTGGTTTATCGTTACCGAATTCTCAGCTTCTAGGTTTAATCCCCTCCGATCTTGGTTCCATTGAACATCTTCAAATTCTTGATCTTTCTAACAATTCCTTTAACGGGTCTCTTCCTTCTTCGCTCTTTCAAGCAAACTCCGAGCTTCGTTTTCTGAATTTCTCAAACAATTTGTTAACCGGAGAAATTCCAGAGTCTATTACCGAGCTTAAGAATCTTCAGTTTCTTAACTTTTCCGACAATGCTTTAACCGGAAAACTACCAAACAATCTCTCAAACATGCAGAACCTAACCCTTGCTTCGTTTAAGAACAATTACTTAACCGGTTTTCTTCCTAAAAATTTACGAACTTTACAGATTTTGGATCTGTCTTCCAATTTGTTGAATGGTTCACTACCTCAAGATTTCGGCGGTGATTCCATTTTTTACTTGAGTGTTTCTTACAACAAATTTTCCGGCGAAATTCCACCGGAGTTTGCCGAGAAAATTCCGAGAGACGCAACGGTTGATCTCTCGTTTAATAATCTCACCGGCGAGATACCGGATTCCGCGGTTTTTCTGAATCAGGAAATGAAGTATTTTTCTGGTAACAGTGATCTGTGTGGAGAAATTATGAAGAACCCATGTTCTATTCCTTCTTCTCCTTCTTCTGAACCTAAAGCTTCCTCTCCTGCTATCGCTGCAATGCCGAAGAATTTCGATGATGATTCTCCTCCATCAGATTCATCGGAGAAAAAACAAACTGGTTTGAGAAAAGGAACTATTATAGGAATTGTGGTGGGAGATTTCGTCGGAATTGGAATTTTAGCTATGGTTTTCGTTTACGTATACAAGTTGAAAAGAAAAAAGGATGAAGAGAATGAAACAAAGAACGAAACTACTATTACGAGAAGTGATAGTTCATCGTCAAATTCCGAAACCAGAGGCTTCACGAGGTGGTCGTGTTTGAGAAAAAGAACAGAAGATGAAGAGTCCTCGGATACCTGAGTTCGTCTGATAGTGAAGTGGAACCATCACAAAAATGTTGAAGGTGGTGAAAATGAGAACAAAACCGGGTCGGGTTCGAATACGGGTACTCTGGTTACAGTTGATGGTGAAAGAGAGCTTGAAGTTGAAACGTTACTGAAAGCTTCTGCGTATATTTTAGGAGCTACTGGTTCAAGTATAATGTATAAGGCTGTGCTTGAAGACGGAACGTCGTTGGCGGTGAGGAGAATTGGTGAAAGTGGTGTTGAAAGGTTCAAGGATTTCGAGAATCAGGTTCGGGTCATAGCGAAACTGGTTCACCCGAATCTGGTTCGGGTTCGTGGTTTTTACTGGGGACATGATGAGAAACTCATTATCTATGACTATGTTCCTAATGGTTGTCTCGCCAACGTTCGTTACAGTAAGTATCTCTTTTTTACCAAAGTATATAATTTTTTCACTTTCTTTGTTCATGTTAGCATCTAGAAGTGTGAAGGTGGAAGCTAAGGTTTTAAGATTACAATGTTAATCGCGGTCATTGTAGTGTAATTAATTAAGATTTTGTGTTATGATGTTAATTACAGTCGTTACAGGGTGATTAACTAGAATTAACGCGTGTGTCAATACCATTTTGTTGTGGCCGAATTTTAATACTAGTACCTTGGTGAAACAAATTATGAAACTTATGAGTCATGAAGTTGATGGTGAGGTAGGTGCAACTGAACTATTGACTTTAATAAGCAACAGTCAACAATGTCAAGACTTTGTTACTATGTTTCGTCTCATAGTTTTATGATAACGATACTCGTGACCATAATTGGAAACATTTATATGCAAATTGTTTTCTGTTTTTGTCACACTTAAGAAACAGGACCATTTTGTTTATGTGACCACAAATTGTTTCTCATAATTTAGCACAAAATTGTTCTTTTCTTTTTCATCTATTAGAGTGTTATTTTTTTCATTCACGACTTCTTTTTTGGTGATAGTAAATTTGTATGTTTGTCAGGAAAAGTGGGGTCTTCACCTAGCCACTTACCGTGGGAACAACGGCTCAAGATAGCAAAAGGAGTTGCACGTGGGCTAACGTATCTCCACGAGAAGAAGCACGTGCATGGGAATTTGAAGCCAACTAATATTCTATTGGGCAATGACATGGAGCCCAAAATTGGAGACTTTGGGCTTGAGAGAATGGTAACAGGTGACACAAGTTATAAAGCGGGAGGTTCAGCACGTATTTTTGGGAGTAAGAGATCAACAACCTCACGTGATAGTTTTCAAGATGTTACACTTGGGCCTAGCCCAAGCCCGAGTCCGAGCTCCATAGGTGGTGTGTCTCCTTATCATGCGCCCGAGTCGCTTAGGAATTTGAAGCCTCATGCAAAGTGGGATGTGTACTCTTTTGGGGTCATATTTCTTGAGCTTTTAACGGGGAAGATTGTGGTTTTGGATGATATGGGCCAAGGGCCCGCAATAATGGTGGAGGATAAGAATCGGGCTTTGCGGATGGTTGATGTGGCGATTCGGGCTGATATGGAAGGGAAGGAGGAGGCTTTGTTGGGTTATTTTAAGTTAGGGTATAGTTGTGTGACTAATGTTCCTCAAAAAAGACCACAAATGAAAGAGGTGTTGCAAGTTCTTGAAAAAATACCATCTACATTGTCGTATTGGTCATGATTTGTTACTAAGTTTTGTAGAAAAGAATAAGTATGTATGTAGTTATGATAAATTAATAGGTTTTTGTTTTTGGGTTCAATGTTGTGTGTGTTGTAATTGTTGGAAGTTCATTGACTATATTCTGTCCATTCATTTACTAATTTAATTTTCACAAAATATATTGTCTCAATCTCTTTCACTCTTTTGTTTTGTTATAAAATAAAATTTATATGAGATGAATATAAGGCTCTTCATATATTTATTTTTTGTTTTTAACAAAAGTAAAACTAACTCTTTTATTATTTTATTATGAATCAAAGATTCAATATAAGAAAGAACAAGATGAATAAAATTACGTCTAATTCATGAATTAGTTGTCTATTTTAACAAGTGGATAATCATATTTACGTATAATTATCTTATGTTATAATGTATTGTTTTAGTGATAAATTTTATTATTCTAACAACTTTTTTTTAGTTCTTAGTCATTAAATTTATTTGTTCATATTACAATAATAGTGTTTAATTAACTTATAACTAATGAGAATTTGAACCGTAAATTAACTTGACAATAAATGTAAATAGAGTGAAAGGAAGAAATACATACATTCAAAATAACTTGACAATAAATGTAAATAGAGTGAAAGGAAGAAATACATACATTATTTGAATAATCAATTAGTAAAATTTTGTATCCTTTGTATTTGTGTTAGATGTGTATGTAAGTTTTTTTGGGCAATAGGAGGGAAAAAGCTCAAAATAGAAAAGAAAATAATCAATCAATACTTCTAGTGTCATTAATTAAAACATTACACTCAAAATTTTAAACTTCGCTGGACACCCAAAATTTCACAATTAGAACATTACACTTTCCTACACTTTTGGAGGATCTCCTTGTTAGTTGAAGAGTTTCGAGGAGAATCTCAAGTAAGTAGGATTGAATTATTTGTGATGAAAGTATGCATAAACTCCAAGTGACATATCTTGCTTACTTCTCAGTCGGGAGCCCTATTTATAAAGGTGCATGGACCTCATTGATCACTGCATGTAACTGATGTGACTCTTCATTATGCGTAACTGAGTTGCCATTAAAGACAAGTAACGTCCTCCGCTGCCAATGATGACTTATTATCATAATGTGCGTGTAATACGGTGGGAGAACTGACTTTGAGAATTTGTTTTGCTTTTTATCGCAAATGTTGCGGATAACAACAGTCGCCACCGACTTTTCTTTTATCTAATTAAGGGAAGGTGAAAAGAACAGAAAAAGACCTTCGTTAGATTCTGAGTAAGGGAGAAGGTTATGAAAAGGGAAGGTATTAGCACCCCTTTTCATCCGTAGTTATCTACGGGCTCTTAGTTGCTTTTAACTCACTTTAAAAATTGCTTTCTGTGTGTGTGTTTGAAAAAAATGTTTTGAAAAGGCATTTCTTTGACTTCGTGATTCACGGAATGTATACGAAGTGTTCGAAATGTTTCGCTTTGAAAAGTGTTTGAACTTTGACAAAAGTGTGAGGTGTGAAAAGTATTTTGATAGAGCAAGCAACTAAAAGTCTTATTACCTACTCGTAATGGTCGTTTTGTTTTACGTTCCTTTAGAATAGTGCTATCCATACCATTAGTTGGTAGATAACCCTATTCGTTGGATGTAAAGGACATTCAAGGGACATCGATGGTCATAGAAGGCAACTTGTAGGAGTATCCTAGCACATTCGAAGGGACGATCATCACTTTTCGTAGGCAACAATCGAGGGACGATATCATGTATTCGTAGGCGACATCGTGAGTCTATGATCTTTGTATCGAAGGGACTATGATGATATGTTTGTAGGCAACGGTGCTAGGATACCTCTACGTTCGAGGGACTTGACTATTTATTCGAAAGGCAACGAGAGAGAATTACCCTAAGGGGTGCATGTGTGAAGAAGTGTGTTGAATTCAAATATTTTATCTTGGAATTAGAAGTGATCTACGTTCGTTTTTATCTTGCCATACACGCCTAATTAATAGCAGTTTATATGGTGCGGAAAGTAAATTGCGGAAAGTAAAGTGCGGAAAGTAAATGTCCTACGCTATTACATGGCTTTGGGGCAGTTACATAATATAGGAGTGCGGAAAGTAAAAGGCAGAAAATGTAAATCTACGCTATTACATGATAAAAACTTTGCAACCTATACATCCTTTCTAGAATTGTAAAATGCGAAATAAGAAATAGATAACCAAAATAATAAAAAAATGTTAGCAAAATGTTTTGGAAATCAGTAGAAAAAGGTTTTTTAGGTTAGTGATCCTAATTAGATGATAGAACAATTTTTTTTGGGAAATTTTCTGGATTGGTTTTAATGAGAAACAATAATTAAAATTCAATCTTATGGTTAATTAACAATTAATTAAAATATGCATGCAAAAAATATTAATTTTTATGTCAAAAATTAAATAAACATTTTTCTGACCTAAATGCAAAAAGAAAATATTTTTGGTGATTTTTTTTAATGCATGAGAAAATGATTTGAAAAGAAATAAAGTTAAATGAGAAAAAAATAAGAAAATATGAGAAAATAAGAAAAAAGGGGTCAGAGGGCTTCTAGATAGGATTCTCCCAGAAGTTGGAGCTTCTAAGAGATCCTTGGCTGACCGTGCCCAGAAGTGCATACTTCTGGGGGATTCTTGCGCGTGGAAACGTCCAGAACCTTGGATTTTCTAGAGCTTCTGGCTTGGAGATGCCCAGAAGTACGCCCTTCTGGGGCTTTTCTGCTGGGAAGCACACCCAGAAGCTGGAGCTTCTGGGGCCTAGAGCGTGGCATGAAGGACCAGAAAGTGTGATTTCTGGGCAAGCCTTCTGGAGAACCTGAAAAATCAAAACATTATGTAAAAAGAGAGAGTTCGAACCCATTCCTTTCTAATCAATCAACTCGCTGCTTTGCCATCTGAGCTGAGTGAGCCATCTGTTAACAATATAAAACAAGAAGAATACAAAGGGTTTTTGGGAATCCTTCAGAACAGAAAGCGTGCGCAAAGTCATCTTCTCCAACTCAAATGTTCAGACTTTTGGCTACAGTTTCTGCTTCTCCGTGGCTAAATCCCTGCAAGTCATAACTCAAGCAATATGCAATATAAATTAAATGTAAAACCATGGATTGATTGCAAATTGTCCCCTTAACATGAATATGTCCTTAGATTGGTCCAATTTTTCCTATTCTGAGAACCCCTAATTTGAGCTTAGGAACCCTAACAATGGTGAAACTCAGTTTATGCATCGAAACTCAAATCAAACCATCTAGATAGCTTGCAAACATCATTCTAAACACAAACAAATAATCAAAACATGTTAAATATGCATGAACATCAAAAATCGAATTTGAGTTAGAAAGGTTCAAACCGAAACTGTAATTTCGTGATTCTGCACGTTTGAATGGCTAGTGAGTATCTGGATCGATTCAGGGGACCTCCAGGAATGTGTTGGAATCCTTAGAATGCCTTGAATTGATCTGAAACTAGGGCTGCCAATAGCTTGCAATGCACAGTTTTTTTGAAGTTGGGTAGGGTTCTTGGAGGCAAGGATTTCGTCCCTTGTACTTGTGAATGCATTGTGTACTTATAGTGGATGGATTTAGGTCAAGAATCATGAAGAAATTATATGCCAATCAATGAGAAAATATTTGATTTGGTATAAAACCAAATATTGCTTTTTTTGATCAAATCTCATTCAATTCCTTTTCCAATCAATGCAATTTCAAAATTGACAGCTTGTATGGCTCGCTTGGACCTCAAGAATGAGAGAAAAATCCAATTTGCATTTAATTTTGATTTTCTATCTTTTATTTTAATTAAATTGGCTTTTAAATGATTAAAATCCAAAATAAATAGAAAAATAAAAGATAAATTCGTGGCCTTGGGCTTGGAGGTTCCAAATTAGCTAAGGAACAAGTTTGAACCAAGAAAAGTTAGGCCCATTTGCAAAATTTTGGATTTTGTCAAGTATTTCTCTTTGTGCACCTCCTCAAAAATGCTCAACTTGTGCAAGGTGTATCTTGCTCAATTTTTAACATTTTTGGGTGTTCTTGGACTTTTTAGAAAGCTCAAGATGTCCTCTAAACAATATCTTTGGTTTCATCTCAATTGAAGTTTCCATGCTCAATAACACTTCTTTACAAAAAGTTGACTTTTTGTTGACTTTGAAAATGACCTGTAATATTTTGATCCATATCTTCCAAATGAAGCATTTTTTGACCAAGCTTGTGAGACATGAAGTTGTAGAGAATTTAATTCTCTTTAAAATTAGCTTTGGTGGAAAAATTTCTGATAAAGTATGTGAAAGTTATGCCTGGTCAAAGTTTTGTTGACTTTTGTCTAAGAAAGCCCAATTTAGAAACTTTGACTTTTGATCAATTCTTGACTTTTCTTGATGAATCATGATCAATCCTTGATCAAATAATGAATATTAATTCAAAATATGGATGTTGACAAAAAATTATGAAGTTTGACTGTATGTTGACCATAGTTGACTTTTTGTCCAATACAACTGATTTTTAACCATCTGAGCAATTGTCTGAGGAAACTTGACTTGTAAGACTTGAAATTTGACATGGAGATTCTTTGAAGCATATGATGAGGCATGATTACCACTGGAAGTGTTGGAGGCTCACCCTGGCATGAGGATGGCCAAACCCTAGTTTGGGTTGATTGCTTAGGAAAGGGTTTGTCTAGTCAACCCTTGTGAAATCCTTGAGTATGAATATGTGAAATGTCTTGAGATGTAGGAGGGCAAATTTTGGGGTATGACAGTGCACCGTCATACATAAATGAACGGTTACACCCTTAATGGGTTGGTTACCCTGTAACTACCCTATCAAGGCTGGACTCTACGTAACTCTTGGAACCAAGGATAATTTTCTAGTATAAGCCCATTCAGTGCCTCTTCTTCCTACATGGTCGATCATATACTTCCGGCTATACAAACCTCCTCTAGCATTAAGACACATATCATAGGTATTACCCGACTATATGTTCACAAGTCCTACTTGGTCTTTTTGTCTCTCCTAACCTGAACAATGAATCTATGAACATAAGCCCCACGAGCATATAACATTTATTTGAAGTCCTATGTTCTGTCAACGTAAACATTGATCTTTGCTTCGGGAAGGGCTCCTACAACCGAGTTCATTCGCAACGTGTGTGACACTCATGCCCTAGCTTCTCAACAATCACCTAGGGTTTTAGGTATAATCATTGCTAATATTTTTTTGAAACCTGCACACGTTTCCTCTTCTTTAGCCATTACTTCCCATAACTTATCTCTCTTTTATAAAAGCTTTTCTTCTTTCGTTCCTAAAAGACCCCCCTTCTTTCCTTTGCAAGCGTCCCCAAATTCCTTTCTTCAAATCTTTCAAAGACAACTACTTCCAGGTAGCTTTCTTTTCCCTTTATTTTACTTTTCCAACATATTTCCTATTTTTTAAGAACATGGTAGTTTTATGTGAATGCGACAAATAGGGTGTCGCTCTAAAACCCAAAAATGTTGAGGAGAGATGCACAATGTGGAGTGCATGCATGGATGATTATAAGAAATGTTTAGGTAGAGGGGAGTTTGATTGTATTATGCTGGAGATTTATGGAGATATATATGCCTCTTTTAGTGATTCTGACTCTGAATCTTCTTCCTTAGGTTCTGTGGAAATCCTAATGGAAACTTTAGGCTCTTTCTTTGAAGAAGTGATGAGTTATGACCAAAGCTCCATGCATGAAGTTGAGATAGTAAAGCTTTTCTCTTTACAAAGAGTATCCTCGATTGGAAACGAGGATGATGTTATTTTGGAGGCTTGCATGTCTAGAGAACGAGTTTGCATTTTTCGGCCAAAAGGAGTAACAGATGAATTCTTTTATTTTTATGTTGGCGTGTTAAAGGACATACTTATTTGCATCCCTTTCACTGAATTTGATGTATATGTGTTGAACATAGTAAATGTGGCCCCTTTTCAACCCCACCCTAATAGTTGGGGCTTTATTAAAGCTTTTGAGATGGTTTGTACAATGTTGGATATAACTACGACCATTGGTTTATTTTTTGCTTATTTTGAAGTAAAAAACTTAGAGTCCGAAAGCTGGGTTTCCATTAGTGGTGTACCCCGCAAGAGTTTCCTCCAAGCCTATACCATTAGTTATAAAGGTTTCAAAGATTGGTTCTTTCGAGTTAGGTGCGGACCGAGGTGCCTACTGGTTATCTACGACACTGATGATCATCCGAAATTTCCCTTATATTGGACTAGAAGTCCCTTTCCCATCTTCAGATTTTACTATGACAAACTAAGTGAAACCGAGACCCAATCCCTGCAAGTTCTAGACTCCTTCTTTTATTTAAGGTTAAATACCTGTTACCCTTGCCTGACAAAGAAGTTTCAGCCTTCCAGAGTAAGGCTCCTTTTAATTTGTTGTCTCCTATGGACCTTTTATTCTTTTCTCGTATGTTCCTTTTTGATGATTTTTGCAGATGAAATTACTGACCTATCTGTCAAGGAACAAAAGAAATTGATGGTTGCTACTCGTGATGCCCGGATAGAGGCTGAAGGGCCCTCAGAGTCTAAGTCCGACCTAACTGGTTTAGAGCTTAGGGCGGTGAATAAAAGGAAAGTACCCGATGTAGCGGCAAAAATGCGAGTATAAGCCATTGAATTGACTTAACTCAAAAATTAACAAAAGAGTCGCCACCACACTTTTATTTTATCCAAAGGACTAGGAAAAAAGAGCGAATAAAATCCTAACAAAGAAGAGATCAGAGATCTGGGACCGGGGGTTAGTTATGCAAAGGGAAGGTGTTAGGCACCCAAAGCATCTACGGTACTCCGCAGGAACCTTTTTGAAAAATTGTATATATGTGCTAAAAAAGAGTTTGTACAAAATGGATGGTGGGGGGAGAAAAGAGTATTTTTTATAACTTTTGATTTGATAGAACTTCCAATGAGTTCCAGGCCTACATACCAACAATGTGTAATGTTGAAATCAAAACCAAGTAGTTTTGCTAAAAAAGACCAAAGTTGTGTGTTGGTTGATTTTAAGAAAATATTAGTTTAGAAAAGCTACAAAGAGCTCAAAAAATTTGAATGAGGTTAGGTGTTTTTTAGTCTTATGAAAAGAAAATTCAAAGTATTATTAAATGAATTGGAAAGTTTCTTAAGAAAAGGAGTTTTGAAAATTCATGGACCTAAGTCCAAGTTTTTTATGAAAGCGGTTCGAGTTTTGAAAATGAGAATCCTTTGAAAAAGAGGGAAGAATTTTAAAAATTAAAGAATGAAGAGGAGATGAAGAGGCTAACCTAAGTGCATAAAGTAAAAGGTAAGGGTAAAGAAAGATCTAACCGGGTGAAAAAATTAGTACTTGACATCAAGAGCCAATACCACATCCCATCCTTTGGAAAATCCTCATAAGCAAAAATTAACTAGACACAAAAAACCAAGCCTCAGATAATCCTATGCCTCAGATGAGTTCTTGTCTATGAAAAAACGGATAGAGTAACAACTGTATTCGGAGGAAATCCACTCTTAATCGAGTATAACAGAACCACCTGCATACAGAGATAATAACCATACAAAGTCAGAATAACACCAAGAACATGGAGATCTCCCAAGCTGAGGTAGAGGTCCTAATCCTAAGTCCAAAGGTCAAGCTCCAAGCACAAGGATAGTAACCAAGTCCAATTAGAAGATTTTTATGGTCAAGTTGAATTATTAGGTATCTTAAAAAAATAAAAAATAAAGCTCAAGTGAGCAAATTCAAAATGACAAAAAAGTAAAATGCTCAAATGAGAAAAGAAAGAATGACATGAAATGTAAATGCTAAAAGTAAAGTGCATGAAAATAAAGAGCATAAAAGTAAATGCGGAAAATAAAGAGCGGAAAAATAAAAGGCAATTAATAAAGATTAGCAAGATTGAAACTTGTCAAGTATATCATCGAATTGTTAATTGTTAGTCGTCAGCAAGGTGACCATCTTGAAACTTACACATGAAGACTTGTCAGAAGCTTGATAGAATCAACGCGACCACATGACAAGTTGCAATTGTTTTTTTGTCAAGTATATCACCAGTTTTAGAATTATCATATCACTTGATCAAAAATGATTGAGAATTTCAAATGGTCAAGGTTAGTGGAAATTTGCCAGAAGCTTGATTAAAAATCAACGCGACCACACGACAAGTACCACAGGTGTTGAACCAAGATCAAAGCTCAAGTCATCTTTTGGGGCTTATGTTTGAATATTAAAGCTCATGCCATCAATTGATCACTTTCTCCGAATCGGGACAAAAGAAAAATAAGATGGAGAAGAAGAAAACATTTTCAAATTTATTTTTGCATCAGATGAATTTTGTTCGGTCTAAACTTCGTCAAAATCAATCAACTTTCTTGGTGGATTTGGTCAAAAGACCTATCAACACCCAAATTCCATTGATGTTGAGAAAATTTGTGACTCCAAATTAAATTCAAAAATCAGCCAAATAAATTGAAAATAAAAATTAAATATAAGGATTAAAAGTAAATTTGAAATTAGGTTATTTAATTGGACTTTATTGACGAAATACATAAATAGTATTTTTTTTCATTAAAATAAAATTCCAAGAAAATTACCCAAGGTCAAACACATGTCAACAAGTGTTGACAAATTTTTTCAGAATTTTTCTAAGTCAAAAACTATTTATTAAAATAAAAAGAAAAGGATCTTTCCATAATTTTTTCAGAATTTTTAAATGCCAAAAAGTATTTTAAAACAATTAAAAACATCAAATAAAAGGGAAAAATCATAAAAAATATCAAATATGAAAATAAAATTATGAAAAAATAAAATTCAGAAAGATAATATTTCTAAATATTTTTGTGAATTTTTTCATAATTTTTGGACTAGAAATGAATTTTATATGATTGTTTGAAGTTTAAAATATAAAAAATATAAAATCAGAAAATAAAATAAAAAGCCAAAAAATATGAGCCATTAGATCACAGTCAAAACGCGTTAGTAAGCTAATCCAAAGGATCAAACGCCCTGTGCTTGATAATGACCCTTTTGATTTTTACACCGGATCAGGAATTAAAATCAAATTAAAAAATAAAACAAGGAAAGATATCAAGCGTTGGATGGAGTCTGACTCACAAAAGTAATTAGATCCAAGGGCTCACATTACGCGCGCATGATACAACCAATACACCGGATCAGATTCAAAAAAATTACATGTCCAACTCTCATTGGTTAAAGACGGACACGTAGGTCGTCTTCTGTAACACCCCCTTCTATTTACCCGCGTTTTATACAAAATAATCAGAGTATTTTAATCACAACCAAGAAGGCGTCACAATTTAAATCATAAAATTTTAACCAAAATAAACATGCTTCAATCAAGAATACTCATCCATTAAATCATACTCAAATTATGTTTAACAGCGGAAATGAAACATAATTAAATCCCGAATACTTTACTCAACAGTTATTCCAGGATAATAAATCAACATAATTCCAAAATTATTAAAATATCCATTAAAGGATTCCAAACAATCGTTTTCCCCAGTGTTACATCTACCAGAGCACGACACTGACACGCGGACTAAATCACTGACTCAATACTAGAGCTATCCTCACCAATCCAAGCAGCTGATCACCTCGGATCTGAAAATGTTGTGTAAGGGTGAGATTCCAATTCAATATAACATGCATTATACGTTTCTAGAATACAACTGAATAAACAGATACGTTAATTCATTAACCAAACACAAGTCATAATCAATGCACAAGGCGCTCACATAATGAACATGTATATAATCAAACAATGGAAATTGCAACACCGAAACCATCCTAGCATGTTACAATCCCATATGCAATGCGACTCTATGCATGTGGTACCAAACGTGAACTGCTCTCACCCACCGCCCGCTTACTCGTGGAAAGACAAGGTAATCCATGATTCGCCCGTAACATCGAGTCAAGAATCCAATCCATGATTCGCCCATAACCACCGGGTCAAGAATCTAGCCTCACTACCGCACTGTGTAAGTCTATTGGCTCGCCACCACCTCCGCACAATGGGAATGAACCAATTTAACAAATGCTCATGCATGCATCATAAAAGCATGCAACATTAATTCAACGGAATATGATAACAACATAATTCCACATAATTGCCAATATCAACATATATCGCATGATAACAACATAATCATGAACTACTTATCACAAAACATAAATATGTCGAATGCTTACTCCTCAATCAAGAAGACTATCACCAAGATACACAAACAACCACACATGATATCAATACAATCATGAATAAACAACAAGGGAAAGAAACATCACATGAACGTCAATCTCCATTTAACTTGTCAAACAATCTAAACCAATTCATAGATTACGATCTCAACATAATTCACTTATTGCCAATCACTATGTATCACATTCAATCACAATGAATAATCAACACAACATTGTAAACATTAGTCCTCGACCGATAACTCAGGCCATTCACATTAATTTCCCATTATCCTTAATTAATCACTCTTTTCAAAAATCGGGAACTCGACTATATTTAAAATAATTTTAGCAAAAGAATATTTTTCTCTTTTCAAAAGGTAGTATTTTAAATTTAAGAAATAACGAAAACGGCACTAATCGAGTTACGGTTTAGAAAATATGAAGTTTTGAAGTTTTGGAAATTTTTGGAAAAATACTGCCCCGATTTTGAATGGGGAACCGTTCCTACCTACAGAACCGGTTCCTGAGTGTAAAATCCCAATTTTGAATTTAACACTGGAACTCGGTTCCTCCCCACAGGAACCGGTTCCCACGACTGTGATGTTAATTTTGCTACTTTTTGAAGATTTTCCATTCTTACTCATTTCCAAACTTACTAACACGATTTGGTACATTAGGAACATCATTTCATCGTCATTTCACACCAATATAACATCACACAACATAGTTTATTCATCCCTATCAATTATCTGACATATTTATGATTCCTAATTCCAACACCGACACAAATAGGGTTTATTCCTATAACTCATAATCATCATAATTCAAATTCTCTAACATACCCAATTATCCCTATGATTCCCAAAACCCATAAGGCATATTAACCGTACGAAATCACCCTTACCTCGCGATGATTCTTCGATTCCTCTTGGTGCGGCTTTTCCTCTCTTTTCCTCTTCTCTCCAATTCCACGTGAAAACAGCTTTCTCCAAAACCTATTATTTCCTTTCTTTTCCTTTTTATGTTCCTTTAATTATTCCAATAAAATAAAATAATTAAAACTTAATAATTAGTAGAGTGATTTACTCTCTTACACCCACCGTTTACTCTGCACACCTCAAAACATTTCCTCATTTAATGACCCAATTAATCCAACTAAAATTAATACTCGAGACTTCATTTAATTAAATAATTAAATCCTCACTTATTTAATATTTAAATTAAATCGGGGTGTCACAACTCTCCCCCACTAAAAGAGTTTTCGTCCTCGAAAACATACCTTAGACGAACAGCTCGATACGAGTCCTTCATCTGACTCTCCAGCTCCCAAGTTACATTCCCTTCAGCTGGTCCTCCCCAAGCTACTATTACCAGTGCTATCTCTTTACCTCGCAATTGCTTCACTTTCCGATCCTCAATTCTCGCAGGCACTGCTTCAACAGTCAAGTTATCCCGCACCTGAACATCATCTATTTGAATCTCATGAGACGGATCCGCAATGTACCTCCTCAACTGAGATACGTGGAAAACATCATGCAAATTAGCAAGTGGCGTAAAGCAACTGAGCAACTTTCCCAACTCTTTGGTAATCTGAAACGGACCAATAAAGCGCGGAGTCAACTTCTTTGACTTCAAGGCTCGACCAATACCCGTCATCGGAGTAACTCTCATGAACACATGGTCTCCTTCATTAAACTCAAGATCTTTCCTTCTCTTATCATGATAACTTTTCTGACGGCTCTGAGAAGTTCTCATCTTCTCCTGAATCATCTTAATCCTTTCTGAAGTTTGTTGAACAATCTCCGTCCAATCACAAGACTTTCTCCGATTCATACCAACACAACGGTGTCCGACATCTCCTACCATACAATGCCTCAAACGGAGCCATACCGATGCTCGAATGAAAACTATTGTTGTAGGTAAACTCTATCAACGGAAAATAGCTATCCCAAGCTCCACCTTTCTCTAACACACAAGCTCTCAAGAAATCTTCTAACGATCGAATCGCCTCTCCGTTTGACCATCTCGTCTGATGATATGCGGAACTCAATCGTAACTTAGTACCTAGAGCCTCCAATCCTGTCCGTAACTTAAAGTAAACCTCGGATCTCTATCCGACACAATGCTAGACGGAATACCATGCAAACCTACAACCTTTCGACATACACCGCCAACCTCCATCGGATAATCCATTCTTATCGAATGAAGTGAGCGACTTTGTCAATCGGTCGACAATAACCCAAATAGATCACGCTCTTAGTTGTCTTGAACCAACACGAAATCCATAGAAATGTCATCCCATTTCCATTCGAACAAACAACGGTTCCACCAATCCCGACGGCCTCGATGTTCAATCTTCGATTTCGACACACCAAACATGCGTACACAAACTCGGAATTTTTCATTCCGGCCACCAAAATAATTTCTTCAAATCATTATACATCTTAGTAGCACCGTGATGAATACTCAATCCACTATGATGTCCTTCTTCTAAGATACTTTTCTAATCTCAAAGAACATCAAACACACTCTCTCACCAAATCTCATAACACCATTCTCGTCAATCAAATTCACCTCCTTGACCTTGGTTAATCAATGTCGGTCCACTAAACCAACATCGACTTCGTCCATTTCAATCCCTTCCAAAATACCACTAGTCGACCAACATGCCCAACTTCACACTATTCGAGTAGTTTCACAAACCAAACTCAAGTCTCGAATTGTTCCACCAATTCTAATTCACGAACCATTAACATCGACATATGCAAGGATTTCGCTCAACGATCTGCCATGACGTTTGCCTTACCAGATGGTAATTCAAACCAAAATCATAATCCTTGAGAAATTCTAACCATCTTCTCGCCTCTGCTCAACTCTTTCGATTAAAGAGATACTTCAGCTCTTATGATTCGAACACTTCAAACCGTGAACCATACAGATAATACCTTCATAACTTCAAAACAAATACAACAATTAAATTTCAAATCACGGGTCGGATGATCCCTTTCATGCACTTTCATTGTCTCAAGCATAAGCCACAACCGCTTATCCTTCATCAACACACCACCTAAACCCATCAATGACGATCACAATACACAACAAGGGACCCTTCCGGATTCGTCAAAATTAAAATCGGAGCACTAGTCAACCTCCTCTTCCACTATTGGAATCCTTCCTCACAATCAGAATCCCAAAATAATACACTTGGTTTTACAAATCTATTTCTCTGAGCACCTTCCAATAGCTTCTTCAATTTTCTATATCTAAAGTTGACGTCTTGTACGGTGTCATAGAAATAAGTTTTGTACCCAGAACGACATTAACAACGACTCCGACTCTCCTCAATCATCATTACACGATAAATAAATTACTTGTGCTGGAACCATTTTTAAAACAAAGTTCATCACATTATCTTTCCAACACTTCAAACGAAACTCAAATCAGACATCTAAAACTCCAATTATGGATTTTACAAGTTTCCGAAAAATAATGCTGTCAGCTTCAGGAAATCAATTCCCTATGATAGGTAATCGATTTCTCACCTTGTGAGAGTGAAAAATCCCAAGACATCATAGAATGCAAAATTTGAGATTCTAACTTCAACATACCGCAACACACATCATTCACCATGATTAATTGCGTTAAGTTACGATTCCAATAACCAATTCACATCATTGCATACTTTATATCAACCATTGACATCGACACAATTAATCTTTTCAAGAACACAAAGAGGTCACTCACATTGACAACTTCACGATCAACCGGAAGCATTGCAACATTCCAATCACACCAGCTTCATCTCCTAAGAGTCATTCTTCTCAATCACCAAATATATTCTAGGCCAAGAATATGCATCGACTCATCAAAACGATTCATAATCACTTGGTTTACTTCAAACATTCAACCCAAGGGTAGCCTCAAGCTAATTCAACATCTTGCTCAAACGATGAGTCGCTATTATTCTCAGGGAACATTAGAATTCACACCTAACTCTTCCAACCGCTTCAACTCGATAACTCAGATGCCGACTTGATACGACGCCATCGACAACGGACTAGTTCCGGAATTAAATCTATAGTAATTCCTCCTCTCTCTCAATTCACCGACGCCTCTAGAAACACCTCGGAAATTCATCCACCACCGGCAATCCAACTTACTCGGAACAATCTCCGACAATTCTTCACTACGGTAATTCATCGCCTTATATTTTCCTTTCACTCGTCAAGAATACAACATAAATACCACAACACCATCATTAATATCTACGCAACTCTAACCATCCATCTAAATTCATTATTCTTATTAGAGTCTCCGTCCACTCATATGGTTCACAAGCTTCTACCACACTTCATTCATATTCATTACTTTATGTCCCAATTAGATAGCAAGACAATTATATACCATCCAATACGATTTCGCCTACTATCAACAAGAGATTAAGGGTGATCAAGTCCTCAATTTGTCAATAGACATCCGATAATCATACTGAAGTATAAACCATCATTACCACACTTGTCGTTCTCAGAATCGTACTCACCTTTTTGCACTTCCAATTATGACTCATGGTCCAAACGATTCCAACTCTAACCACACTTGCTGTCTTTTCCAACAAGATCTCGTACAAAGACTTCCAATCGAACATATCCGGAAGCATCTCTTCTCCCCACTTAGTTTCACACTACTCCCGCAATAATCAATCGGAAAAGTACCGGTTGTTGTACACACTTGTCGCGATAAAGGATAATGACATTAAGACATCACAACGACCGACTATGCTCGATACCACTATTGTAACACCCCTTCTATTTACCCGCTTTATACAAAATAATCGAGTATTTTAATCACAACCAAGAAGGCGTCACAATTTAAATCATAAAATTTTAACCAAAACAGCGTCATGCTTCACTGAAGAATACTCATCCATTAAATCATACTCAAATTATGTTTAACAGCGGAAATGAAACATAATTAAATCCCGAATACTTTACTCAACAGTTATTCCAGGATAATAACAACATAATTCCAAAATTATTAAAATATCCATTAAAGGATTCCAAACAATCGTTTTCCCCAGTGTTACATCTACCAGAGCACGACACTGACACGCGGACTAAATCACTGACTCAATACTAGAGCTATCCTCACCAATCCAAGCAGCTGATCACCTCGGATATGAAAATGTTGAGTAAGGGTGAGATTCCAATTCAATATAACATGCATTATACGTTTCTAGAATACAACAGAATAAACAGATACGTTAATTCATTAACCAAACACAAGTCATAATCAATGCACAAGGCAGTTCACACAATGAACATGTATATAATCAAACAATGGAAATTGCAACACTGGAAACCATCCTAGCATGTTACAATCCCATATGCAATGCACTCTATGCATGTGGTACCAAAACGTGAACCGCGCTCACCCACCGTCCGCTTACTCGTGGAAAGACAAGGTAATCCATGATTCGCGAACACCGAGTCAAGAATCCAATCTATGATTCGCCCATAACCACCGGTCAAGAATCTAGCCTCACTACCGCACTGTAAGTCTATTGGCTCGCCACCACCTCCGCACAATGGGAATGAACCAATTTAACAAATGCTCATGCATTCATCATAAAAGCATGCAACATTAATTCAACGGAATATGATAACAACATAATTCCACATAATTGCCAATATCAACATATATCGCATGATAACAACATAATCATGAACTACTTATCACAAAACATAAATATGTCGAATGCTTACTCCTCAATCAGAAGACTATCACCAGATACACAATAACAACCACACATGATATCAATACAATCATGAATAAACAACAAGGGAAAGAAACATCACATGAACGTCAATCTCCATTTAACTTGTCAAACAATCTAAACCAATTCATAGATTACGATCTCAACATAATTCACTTATTGTCAACCACTAATGTATCACATTCAATCACAATGAATAATCAACACAACATTGTAAACATTAGTCCTCGATCGATAACTCGTGCCATTCACATTAATTTCCCATTATCCTTAATTAATCACTCTTTTCAAAATCGAACTCGACTATATTTAAAATAATTTTAGCAAAAGAATATTTTTCTTTTCAAAAGGTAGTATTTTAAATTTAAGAAATAACGCAAACGGCACTGAATCGGAGTTACGGTTTAGAAAATATGAAGTTTTGAAGTTTTGGAAATTTTTGGAAAATACTCGCTCCGATTTTTGAATGGGGAACGGTTCCTACCGATACAGAACCGGTTCCCGAGTGTAAAATCCCATTTTGGCTAATTTAACACTGGAACTCGGTTCCTCCCCACAGGAACCGGTTCCCACGACCGTGATGTTAATTTTGCTACTTTTGACAAAGATTTTCCATTCTTACTCATTTCCAAACTTACTAACACGATTTGGTACATTAGGAACATCATTTCATCGTTATTTCACACCAATATAACATCACACAACATAGTTTATTCATCCCTATCAATTATCGACATATTTATGATTCCTAATTCCAACACCGACACAAATAGGGTTTATTCCTATAACTCATAATCATCATAATTCAAATTCTCTAACATACCCAATTATCCCTATGATTCCCAAAACCCATAAGGCATATTAACCGAACGAAATCACCCTTACCGATGATTCTTCGATTCCTCTTGGTGTCGGCTTTTCCTCTTTTCCTCTTCTCTCCAATTCCACGTGAAAACTTTCTCCAAAAACCTATTATTTCCTTTCTTTTTCCTTTTATGTTCCTTTAATTATTCCAATAAAATAAAATAATTAAAACTTAATAATTAGTAGAGTGATTTACTCTCTTACACCCACCGTTTACTCTGCACACCTCCAAAACATTTCCTCATTTAATGACCCAATTAATCCAACTAAAATTAATACTCGAGACTTCATTTAATTAAATAATTAAATCCTCACTTATTTAATATTTAAATTAAATCGGGGTGTCACATCTTCAACCTCCAGCCATCATCGACACTCGATCCTCAAACTGTGAAATAAATTCTTCTGACCGGTGTTATTCGTTTCGTCTCTTCAAGACGATTCTAATGGTACCCTCGCGAAAAATTTATTTCACTTGAATCATGAACAATTTGGAAAAATCAGAAATAATAGCGAGTACTTGTTTCCAGAAATTCTCAGTCAATACTTGATGAAAACAAAAATGCTGAAGATCACAAGGACCAGGGAGATGAGGAGAATGCAATGATGCTTTATTTTATAAGGTTTGATGGAGATTTCTACCTGAACGAAGTTCACTTTTAGAGCTTTGAAACTGGACTTGGACAACACGATCCAGGAAGCTTAAAGGCACGATTATTGTTCTGTTAGCTTCAGTGAGGTTCAAGGAAGAAGAATGAATGGTTAATTTCAAACTAGAAGTGGTCTAAACACAAATTCGAAGTTACATAAAATCTGGTTATGGAGGAAGTTTGGCAGAGGTTTTCTGGCTATCAAAGCTTGAGGAAACAAGTGGAATGTGTCCCTTATTTATATAAGAAGTGAATGAAATCAAAAGGGAGGGTGAATGACACAATTTAGAGAGAAATCATGTGCACCCGTGTTTGTAACACCCGTTTTATTTAAATATTATATTATATTAATATTTTGAATTACCGTTTAACGATGGTTTTGGCGACGAAAATAATTATATTAATCGGTATATCTATTAATATATTTGGCGATGTTCCGTCCGATTCGGTAAAATATTATTCGGACCGATGTTTAATTCCCCGGAATTATATTAATAGATTGAGTAAATGATATAATTAGATGATATGATTATATGATAAAATTAGATGATATGATTAAATGATATAATTAGTGTGTTAGGAATAGAGAAGGGTGGGGGAAGTAATTTCTAGAGTTGGGTTTCTCACCCCTAGTTAGTATGACAACATTCATATAAAACTATTTATTCCTTCACTTTCCAAACACAACACCAAAAACACAAATATAGAAAGTTGGAGAAAAGCAAGGGCTTTGGTAGAAGAAGAAGAGGAGAACAAGAAGAAGAGCAAGGCTTGGTTTGGGGAATAATCAAGAACACTCAAAGCTTGCTAGGTAAGGGTTTGAATTCTCTATCACATATGTTGGGGTTTGATAGTCATATTTAGGATTTGGGAAAAATTGATAGTTGATTATAGGGTTTTGGTTGGTTGATTGTTGAAATAGAATAGGAAGGTTGAGTTAGGAGTATAGATCATTGGGTGTTT
Organism: Vicia sativa; assembly: GCA_021764765.1. Taxonomy (NCBI): domain Eukaryota; kingdom Viridiplantae; phylum Streptophyta; class Magnoliopsida; order Fabales; family Fabaceae; genus Vicia; species Vicia sativa. The sequence goes on from CM038796.1 coordinate 138,285,103, forward strand.
CTTTGCTAGTAGTAGGAATGGAAGTTGTAAATGGAAATGACAAAAACTCAAAAAGTGAAGTTTTCACACAGACCAATCAACACGGGCCGTGTTGATTCATACGGGCGCCCGTGTTGATCCCCTGAACAAAGAATAGTTTCTGCAGGCCAATCAACACGGGCCGTGTTGATCCACACGGGTGCCCGTGTTGATGCACTGACTTTGGCATTTTTGCTTGTTCTGGAGGCTTTTCAACACGGGCCGTGTTGATCCACACGGGGGCCCGTGTTGATGTGTCTGTAGCCTCCAAAATCTTGATTTTTCATACTTCCTTTGAATCCCGTTTGTGTTTCGATTTTCCGATTTTGGTAAATTCGACGACGGAGCAAGTTGCTCCGAATTCAACGAAAATTGTCGTGCAGCTAAGTTTGACGTGCAGAACGTAGTGGTGAGGTTAGTTTTTAGAAGTTGCGAGTTTTTACGGGGTGACCCGAAATAGGTCAATTTACGGTAAATTGAACCGGATGGTGTTTTAGTCAATTTAAGACATACATGAACTATCTGATTTTGATGTTGATGTTTATAATTAATGCCGGTAATTAAGAATGGCTTTCGCGACAACTATTGGTGTCTTTGGCTATTTTTCTGTTTTTAGAAATTGGTGGCTTAATTGATAATGATGTTTGTGACGGTGTATTTAATTATGAATACTTGTTGTGTATGCGATGCGATGACATGTTTATTTGATGTGAATATATATGGCGATGTGGACTTTATGTAAATTGTGATGAGAGATGATGATGTGTTGTTGTGTGGTCTTTATTATTGAGTCACATACATTGCATAGGCGACAAGGGCTTTCATGCCAAGCGACGATGGCTTTTATGCCGAGCGACGATGGGCTTTATGCCAAGGGTTCCTAATTATGGACAAAGCGACAGGTACCACATGCATAACATAGTCGTGTCTCATGGAGTCAGTTATGTTTATTTTGAGTCTTTTGGTATTGAGTTTTATTTGATGGCTTATGATGAATTGTGATGTCATATGATACCTTGTTTTGTGGTGATTTTTATGTTGAACCTAAATTGATTATGATGTGGTAATTTCATGAAAGTTATGCGATGGATATAACATGATGATAAAGCGACAACATGAGTTTATAGCGATGGAGTTTATGTCTTGTTTTGACATGATTATGGTGATTATGTGATGATATTAAAGTGTTGATTTTATACACCAGATGATGATTTAAAATGTGTGAGATTTGGATATTTATTGACATACTCTTATTATCCTATATCATTCATGATTCCAAAAACTATTTAGATATTTTACCATGCTTTTAATTATATGTTTTGGAGTATCTCACCCTTTGCTTGTTTTGCCGTTGCCTATATATTGGTAACGTGCAGGTGATCCCCGAGGATGAGGAGGATTAGCTCGAGTCACTCTATTTTGTGTCGTTTTGCTCGGTCGTAGTAACACTGGACTTGGCGACATCATTATTTTGATAGGATAGTTTATGTATACTATCTTATGATGTTATAACCTTATGTATTGATGACAACATGATGTTATGTATATTTTGTGAACATATCCGCTGTGTTGTGAATATTCCTATGTGAATATGATGAATTATGTATGAATCAGTATATTCGACTTTTGATGTGCATTATAATGCGAATTTATGGAAATACGAATATGTGATGCCTCAATTTTATTAAATGAAAATTTGAAACTCTGATCTTATTGTTAATTACGAGGGGTAGAATTGGGGTGTTATATTAGTGGTATCAGAGCAGGTCGGTCTGTCCGGCCAAGTTGTTGAGTTTGTTGTTGTCTAACAATCGAGTATTGTTATTTGTTGATTCTAATTCTTGTTTTGTTATGAGCAGAGTTGTTATGGCTGGTAGGAACACTGGTAGGAATGATGAGGCTCTTGCTGCTGCTATGCAGGCAATGGCTCAGGCTTTCGAACACCCGCCAAATGTTGACGAGAATGCTGGGTCTCGTAGTTTGGTGACCTTCTAGAGAGAGAATCCCCCTACTTTCCAAGGAAAGTATGATCCTGAAGGTTCTCTAACCTGGTTGAAGGTGATTGAGAGAATCTTCCGTGTGATGGATTGCACTCTTGTGCAGAAGATCCGTTATGGAACTCATAAGTTAAGTGAAGAGGCTGATGACTGGTGGGTTGACACCTGTCAGAGGCTTGAGGATGCTGGTGAGGAAGTGACGTGGGAAGTTTTCCGTAGGGAGTTCTTGAGGAAGTATTACCCGGAATATGTTTAGGGAAAGAAGGAGATTGAGTTCCTTGAGCTGAAGCAAGGGAATATGTCTATCACTGATTATGCTGCGAAGTTTACCGAGCTGGATAAGTTCTATCCTCACTATAATGGTGAGGGTGCTGAGTTTTCTAAGTGCATTAAATTTGAGAATGACTTACGTCCTGAGATTAAGAAAGCGATCGGTTATCAGAAAATCCGTGTCTTTGCGGATTTGATTGATAGCTGTAGAATCTTCGAGGAAGATAGTAATGCACACTATAAGATTATGTCTGATAAGAGGGGCAAGGGCCAGTAGAGCCGTGGGAAACCTTATGATATTCCAGCTGGTAAGGGGAAACAGAAAGCGTTTCAAGGGCGAAGGACTAGTGGGGGAGATTCTCCTGCTAGTATTGTTTGTTACAAGTGTGGAAAACCTGGCCACAAAAGTAATGTTTGTCGAAGTGATGGGAAGGCTAGGGAGAATGAGGTGAGATGTTTTCGATATGGTGAAGTGGGTCATGTGACTCGTGATTGCAAGCATAAGGATGTGGTCTATTTTAATTGTGGCGAGGGAGGTCACATTAGTCCTCAATGTAAGAAGCCTAAGAAGACTCAAGGAGCGGGGAAGGTGTTTGCTTTGTCGGGTGCTCCGACAGCAAACGAAGATGGTCTTGTTCGAGGTACTAGTTTCATTAATAGCATTCCTCTTATTACTATTATAGATACTGGTGCTACTCACTGTTTTATTTCCGCTGATTGTGTTAAGAGACTGGGTCTCACTTTGTCATCTCTAGATAGAGATATGGTGGTGGAAGTTTCGGCTAAGGGCACGGTTACTACTTCTTTTGTGTGTGTGAATTGCCCTTTATCAATATTTGATAGAGACTTCGTGATGGATCTTATTTGTTTACCGCTTGTCGGGTTGGACGTGGTTCTGGGTATGGATTGGTTGAAAGCTAACTATGTCCATATCAATTGCTATGACAACACTGTGAGGTTTTCTTCCTTAGTGGAAGAAGATCAAACTATGTTGATGTCGACGAAGCAATTGAAGGAGTTCATGATAGATGAAACATTGGTTTTCTTGTTGATGGAGACTCTTTCTGTGGAGAGTCAATCTGTTATTGCAAACTTTTCGGTGGTGTGCGACTTTCCCGAAGTGTTTCCTGATGAGATTCCTAGTGCACCTCGAAAGAGAAGTTGAGTTTTCTGGATCTTGTCCTAGTACTGCACTATCTCTATGGTGCCATACAGATGTCCGCATCGTTAGTTAATTGAAGAGCCAATTAGAAGATTTGCTCGAGAAGAAGTTTGTTAGACCAAGTGTGTCGCCGTGGGGAGCCCCGTGTTATTGGTAAAGAAGAAAGATGGTAGCATGAGACTTTGTATTGATTATCTCCAGTTGAATAAGGTAACTATCAAGAATAGGTATCCACTTCCTAGGATTGATGATTTGATGGACCGGTTGGTTGGTGCTTGCATATTTAGCAAGATTGATTTGAGATCGGGCTACCATCAAATAAGGGTGAAAGAAGAAGATGTCCAGAAAACTACTTTCAGGACGAGGTATGGACATTACGAGTATTCGGTGATGCCTTTCGGTGTCACTAATGCACCGGGAGTATTCATGGAATACATGAACCGTATTTTCCATCCTTACTTGGATAGTTTCGTGGTTGTTTTTATTGATGATATTCTGGTTTATTCTAAATCGGAAGAAGAGCACGCAGAGCATTTGCGTATGGTGTTAGAAGTTATGAAGGAGAAAAAGCTTTATGCTAAGTTGTCAAAATGAGAGTTCTGGTTAGGTGAAGTGAGCTTTTTGGGGCATGTCATTTCTGGTGATGGTATTGCGGTTGACCCTTCTAAAGTTGATGTGGTGTTAAAATGGGAAACTCCTAAGTCTATTACTGAGATTAGAAGTTTCTTGGGTTTGGCTGGTTACTATAGGAGGTTCATTGAAGGTTTTTCTAAGTTGGCACTTCCTTTGACAAAGTTAACTTGTAAGGGAGCTGTTTTTGTGTGGGATATCAAGTGTGAAGAAAGTTTTGTTGAATTGAAGAAAAAGTTAACGACGGCGCATATCTTGATTCTACCTAATCCTAAAGAACCGTTTGTTGTTTATTGTGATGCTTCTATGATGGGTTTAGGTGGTGTGCTTATGCAAATGGCAAGGTGATTGCTTATGATTCGAGGAAATTGAATATTCATGAGAAGAACTATCCTACTCACGATTTGGAACTTGCGGCGGTTGTTTTTGTGCTTAAGATTTGAAGGCATTATCTTTATGGTTCTAGATTTGAAGTATTTAGTGACCATGCCTTAAGTCGAAAGACTTTGCATATATCACTGTTGATTGTGAGAGAGTTGGAAATGATTGAACAATTTAGAGATATGAGTCTTGTGATAGAAGTGACGCCGAAGAGTGTTATATTGGGAATGTTGAAGATCAATAATGATTTCCTTGATAGCATTAGAGAAGCTCAGAAGCTTGATGTGAAACTTGTTGATTTGTTGGTTGGTATTGGACAAACTGAAAGTGAAGATTTCAAGTTGGATGCTCAGGGTGTTTTGAGATTCCGAGATAGGATTTGTATTCCCAATGATGTTAATTTAAAGAGAATGATTTTGGAAGAAAGTCATAGAAGTAATTTGAGTATTCATCCCGGAGCGACCAAAATGTATCAAGATTTAAGGAAACTATTTTGGTGGTCGGGCATGAAAAGAGAGGTGGCTCAGTTTGTTTATGCTTGTTTGACTTGTTAGAAGTCTAAAGTGGAGCATCAGAAACCTACAGGGTTGATGCAACCGTTGGAGATCCCGGAATGGAAATGAGATAGCATTTCTATGGATTTTGTGACGGGGTTACTGAATACACCAAGAGGACACGATGCAATTTGGGTGATTATTGATAGGCTTACAAAGTCGACTCACTCTATTAACGTCACTTATCCTGTATCGAGGTTGGCGGAGATTTATACGCATGTGATTGTTAGATTACATGGTATTCCTTTGTGTATTGTTTCAGATAGAGATCCGAGGTTCACTTCTGAATTTTGGAAAAGCTTGCAAGAGGCTTTGGGTTCTAAGTTGAGGTTGAGTTCGGCTTATCATCCTCAGACTGATGGTCAGATGGAAAAGACAATTCAATCGTTGGAAGACTTGTTACGAGCTTGTATTCTTGAGCATGGTGGTTCATAGGATACATATCTTCCTTTGATTGAGTTTACTTACAATAACAGTTTTCATGCTAGTATTGGAATGGCACCATTTGAGGCATTGTATGGTCAGAGGTGTAAAAACTCCTTTGTGTTGGCACGAGTCGGGTGAAAGTGTGGTGCTTGGACCCGAATTGGTTAGAGAAACTACTGAGGCAGTGAAGTTGATTAGAGAGAAGATGAGAATTTCCCAAAGTCGACAAAAGAGTTATCATGATAAAAGGAGGAAAGATTTGGAATTTCAAGAGGGTGATCATGTGTTTTGAGAGTTACACCTACAACCGCGCAGCATTGAAGTCGAAGAAGCTAACTCCTTGCTTTATTGGTCCTTATCAAATTACTAGTAAAGTGGGAAAAGTGGCTTATCGGGTGGCGTTACCGCCAAATCTTTCAAATTTGCACGATGTTTTCCTTGTGTCACAACTTCGGAAGTATGTTCCGGATCCTTCGCATGTGATTGAGATGGATGATATTCAGGTTCGGGAGAATCTTACGGTGGAAACGATGCCTTTGAGGATTGAGGATCGTGAGATAAAGTCTCTTCGTGGCAAGGAGATTTCATTAGTCAAAGTTGTTTGGATAGGAGCAGCTGGTGAAAGCGCGACGTGGGAGTTAGAAAGTAAGATGCGAGATTCGTATCCCGAGCTTTTCGAGTCAGGTAATTTCGAGGACGAAACTTTTTAAGTGGGGGAGAGTTGTAAAGCCCGTTTTATTTAAATATTATATTATATTAATATTTTGAATTACCGTTTAACGATTGTTTTGGCAACGAAAATAATTATGTTAATCGGTATATCTATTAATATATTTGGCGACGTTCCGTCCGGTTCGGTAAAATATTATTCGGACCGATGTTTAATTCCCCGGAATTATATTAATAGATTGAGTAAATGATATAATTAGATGATATGATTAAATGATATAATTAGATGATATGATTAAATGATATAATTAGTGCGTTAGGAATAGAGAAGGGTGGGGGAAGTAATTGCTAGAGTTGGGTTTCTCACCCCTAGTTAGTATGACAACAATCATATAAAACCATTTTTCCTTCACTTTCCAAACACAACACCAAAAACACAAACATAGAAAGTTGGAGAAAAGCTAGGGATTTGGTAGAAGAAGAAGAGGAGAACAAGAAGAAGAGCAAGACTTGGTTTGGGGAATCATCAAGAACACTCAAAGCTTGCTAGGTGATGTGCGATTGACCTAATGTGTCTAACGGTATCTTAACTGCAAGTGCACAGCCTATCGCGGTAGTAATAAAAGATTGTCGAATCCACATGGACTTTGTAATCACTCTAGTGCGGGAAAGTAATGCTAGTTTAGCTAAGGCGGATATTGTCACGTTTGGTTTAAGGAAGGCTAAGGAAAATAAACTAATTGATTTTAAATTAATAATGAAATGAAATGGTCAGTATGTAATAGAGTGGACCTAAGGATCTAATCGAACCTAAGCGTATAAGGATGGTCAACTTACTTGTTCTGTAGAAATAATCAGTTTAAAAACCCTCAACTCAAACTTTCGTGGTCTTATCTCGGATTATACATCTAAAGCCCTATGCCTGCTTTCGCTAGCCCATAAGTGTTTAGAAAATACTTTTTGAAAACTTAATTAATCCTAATTCGTTTTAAAGCGCTTTCACTGTATTTAAATTGAATGCCTAACTTTAGCTATCCGGTGAAAATCTCACACTTTCGTGGTCTCGATCCTAACCTATTTACTTTTCTTATTTTCGTAACAAAAAGGTTTTATTTTTAAGCATAAAAAGTTATAACCAGAGTTAAGTTGATTAAAGTTTTAGCTTAGGATCTATTAAATGCCTACTGTCTTTAACTATCACATACCGACACTAATAGTTTAGCTAGCCATGGCAATTGGAATAAATTCACAGTAAATAGAATAAAGGAAGCATAAAACAAACATTATAAATAATTAATAAAACTTAAATTAATTAATTGAGATATACTGTAATACAAATGTAATATAAAGAACCTGAAAATAAAACAAATACTTCTAATCCTTCTTCCACAGATCGGAAACTTGGACTGTCGGTATTGGAAATGTAAAAGAATTCTGAAGCTTGAAATAAAATCTAAACTAGAATAACAATTTCCTAATGTTGGAAAATGTTATTTGGACAATGAAATAAACGAAGGAAATAAAACAATTGCAGAGGAAATGTAAACTGAAATGGCAAGGGTTTTGATTTCGGCAGAGCTTCCGCACAAGTAAACGTAAAAATTCTCTGTGCCTTTCACTTTGTATTCCAAGGTATTTATAGAGGAATGATGTACTGGCAGTTGGAAAATATCTTCGTGGGATTCACTCCAAAACTTGCAAAATAATAGGGAAGTGGGATTGAGTCGTGGGTTGAATTGAGGTTGAGTGAAATCAGGAGTTTAAAACTTCTTCTGTTAGGCTTTTCCATGTTCTGCACGTTTTTAACAACTGATATAATGCTTGTTACGGTCGTGGCCTTGGTGTTACGGGCATCTTCCATTAAACAGCGCATTATGGTCGTGGCAAGGTGCTGACGGGCGTAACACGCTCTTGAAGTGTCTTACGGTCGTGGCAAGGAGCTGACGACCATCACAGCTACAAAATCTGCATTTCTTTGACAGATTTATCTTTTCTTCTGTTCTTTGTTGCTTGCTTTGCATGTTTCATGTTTTCTTCTGTTTTGGGCTAAGTTATGTGGTACCTGCAAAAAGTCATAGTAAACTCGGAATATTCGGGAGTTAATCGGGTCAAAATAATACAAAACGGGTTAATTTCATGGTAAATATACGATACGATTTCGTGTTATCAAATTCCCCCATACTTAAACCTTTGCTTGTCCTCAAGCAAAATAATCAATTAGAAAAATCGAACAAGTTTTTATAGACGCACATATCTAGTATACCTTTTTGTTTTCAAATTATTACAAGAAATCTTAAGTTAGTTCGGCTGACAGTTAAGTAAAACAACAACGATACGCTAATGACACAAGCAACAAGCTAGTCGATGACTATCCGTTTTAAACAAAACGTTCAATCATACCGTTATAATTCAACTCAAAGTTCCTTGTACCTATTTCACCCGGTTTCGTTCTTGCGCAATCACATTAAGCCCATTATCCTTACACGCACGTAGTGGAATAGCCGGTTAGTGGTTCTGATCAAAACACAATGGTTTCTGGCACAATTATGTGGCAACCTCTTATATCCAATTGTAAGATGCGGGGGATCAAACCGTAGTCTGCCCTACCAAGTTTAGTACCAGATGCTTCTAAACCACCTAAACAATGGATTCTCATGTTACTAAGTAAAAGCTCTTGCATCCGTTGGATTAAACGATCGGGTGAGGATCGCCCAATTTAATTGGTGCATTGCCTATTTCCTTAAAGCATGTAACATTATTTTAAAACAGTTAACGAGATCATCCACTTATGTTCATCGACTTTCCACGTGGTTTGTGCTAAGACTGGTGCCGACTGCTAATATAAACTACTAGGGGCTAATTTAAGACTTAAAACTCGAAGTATCGGTATAACAGATGTTGAGACGGATCGCGTAAGTGGGGAGTCAAAGGTGTCATAACCGTATTGTTCTCGTTGAATCGCTCTCGGCCTTCTAACTATGATTTCGGTTAAAGTAGGTAACTAACGATTATGCGAAAATAAAAGGCGAAAAATTTTGGTATGGCTGAATAAAACGGGGAGAAAATGAAATGACAAAAAATTACTAAAATAGAATTTGAAATTACTCGTTCTGAATTAAGAATGCAGTACTCCTCCCACACTATATCAAACATTGTCTCAATGTTATGATATAACGGCGGGGTTAAATTAAAAATACATCAGGAAAACAAAGAAACCAACAAGGAAAAAGAAAAAGGAAAACTACTGATGACCACGACGACTTCTGGTTCGTGATCTTCTGGAGGGAGTGGCTTCAGAGTCAGTGCTCTGGGGTCCAAGAGACGTGACATCCATCCTCAAAGCATTAAGCTCGCTTAGAGCTTCATCAAGTCTTTCATTCATCGAGCGTTGACCACTCAGGATTTGGGCATTTTGCGCGAGTAAGACATCGAAACGCTCCTGATGAAGCTTCTCGGACTTGGCATTCATAAGGTTCCGATGATGAATGGCACAGAGAATTTCTTCATAAGTGGGAGGTGGCGGAGCAGAGGAAGATTCCGGGATGTCAGGTACAGGAACAACTCTATCCAATTCTTCCTGCATCTCATCAGCGGGGCCGACAGGTGGTTCATCTTGTGCAGCAGCATGGCCTTCAGGGGCTTCAAGGTCAAATAGCCAATTGGCTTGGTTTTGAGGATCAATTCGGTCCCTACAAGGTAGAACAATGTTAGAATAAACTATGTTCCGTATCACTGGATGGAACTTTCCTTCGTCCCGCTCGTGGATAAGGTGGGTTGATTTGCAATGATCCAAGGTAAGCAGAATCGGTGCTCTGGATGGTAGATGAGCAAGGGTGTCACCATGATTCAATGCCAAAGCAAGAGAAGTGACAAGCCCTCCGAAGTAGAAAGGTTTGCCGCCTCTGGTGCAGATGGAATGAATGTGGGCCAGGAGAAAGGGTGCGGCGTTGATTTTCTGACTGGAGAATGCACAGTGCATGAAGAATAGCTCCTTGGAGTTGAGCTTATGGTTGCTATCTCTTGCGAAGATCGTGTTACACAAGATTCGATGGAAGTAGCGAATGGCAGGATTATGGATTTGTGTGGCATTGAGGTGATCGTAAGAGTTTGCACGGTTGTTGGTGAGGCAGTGCCAAAGGTTGAAAGATTCTTCGCCAAAATTGTCAGGCACACGGAGGTGGGAACCTTCATCGGTGCAGAAGTCAAGCAATCATCCAAACGCGTTCTGAGAGAACTCGTATTCGGTACCGAAGATGCGGAACCTCGCAACACCAGAAAGTTGGTTTGTTGGACCGTTGGGAGTTATGTAGCAAAAAGAGATGAGGAACTCAAGGGTGAGGTTCTCGTACGTGGGCTGGGGCTGGCTACAGAGGTTCCATAAGTTGACATTCTGGAGAAGACGTTGAACACCTTCAAGCAAACCAAGGTCTCTTAGGCAGTCAGTGTCGACGTACCTAGTAGGATGGAGTCCACGACGTTGGAACTTCAAGAACTTGATTCGTTGAGTTTCACCTTGGTCACCATCACGTAGGGTTATGCTTGGAATTGGCTGGATATGGTTCGCCATTTGCATGCAAGAGTGTTTGAGAGAGAATGGGGTGTGGGTTTGAATGAGTGAATGAGAGAATGATACGGGTGAATGAGAGTATATATGGTGAAGGGGAACAATGGGAAGTTTGAAAATTTGGAAGGAATTAGTGGTGAGTTAAGTGGGGTTAATGGGGAATGAATGGAGGAAGTGGGACGGTTGGGAAGTTATGGAAGAAGAAGAAAGAAAGGTTGAAGAGGAGGAACGTTCTGCTAACAGGGGTTACTGATGTAACCCGTGTTACGGTCGTAACAGGTGTCTAACGAGCGTAACACGCTGAAGGGCGTGTGACGGTCGTGGGGGTGCAGTAACGATCGTGGCAGCTACAAAATGAAATGTAATAATCGAATAAAGAATGAAACTACCTAGAAACGAAACAAAATGGGAAAATTCTAAAAACTAAAAATTGAAAAACTGAAAAACTGAAAACTAAGAAACTAAGAACTGCTTCATCCAATATTTGCTTTTAATTCCTCTAAAGCCTTGGTGATGTTATAGAATGGTTCCACTGTGATGTCAGTTAAACCAATGAGATCCAAACGCATATTCTTCAATTCATTCTTTATTCCATCAATGTCAGTTTTATAAGAATCCAAAGTGGTTAGAATGGTATTCAAGTGTGTAGTGTATTCTCCTTGTTATGTCGGGGCTTGTGTGCTTCATATTAGTAAAATCATGGTAACTGTGAGGAGTTTCGTGGATCCGCTTCGCTTTCAAACATGAAATTATCAAGAACAAAATAGGATTGTGGTGTTTCCGTGTTGAAGGGTAGTCGAGGATTCAATTCATATAACCAATTATCACGGTTGTGGACACTTACTTGGGCATGGTTTGGAAGGGTAAAAAGAGTAACAACTTCGTTTCTTATCAGGTATTCATAAGGTGCAGGGCCTAAATTTCCTATTATCCGGTTGTTGAAACAGAAATCAATGTTTATAGGCCTAATTGATCCAAATGGTGCACAATTATTTAATTGGTAACGAAGTCCAAGAGCATTTGCAATCATTGTAACTAATCCTCCCACACTGATAGGAACATTAGGGTCCTCACTAATGCAGGTAAAGGTTTTCATCAGGAATGGGACAGCATTGACAGGGCATCCTTGGTTCATACAATAAAGCAAAGATAATTCATCCTTTGAGACAACATTTTGTTTTGTTCTTTCCAAACAAAGTGTGGGCAAGAATCCTATGGAAATAGCAGAGCAGCGGGGTTATGTATCTCATTGTTATCCATACTGGTCGATGATAGTTTCCTGCTAAAGTACCCCGTATAATCCACTCAAAATCCAATAAACCGCCTCAGTGGTAGTAAAAGCGAAGGGTCCACTAGGGAATCCTAATAAAGCAGCTAAGTCCCTATGGTTATAGGTGAACTCAATACCAAAAAGTCTCAAGATTCCTTTTCTCGCTCCGACACCGTGTTCAGTATATAAACCAAAGAACTCAGAACTCAAGGGTAAGCTCTGTAGGTGATAAACCTAGACTTAAGGTGTGCTCTCTCCCATCCCAATTGGTTAAACATGTAATAAACATCACGCTATGCCTAAAGCGCCCATAGTTGGTTCATCATGACAGGCCAAATGATGTCTCGTTGAGACAAAGCCTCAAATCGCCTTCTTTGGTTTCTACCTCTAAAGGTGGTTTCCATAAAATTATGTGGAGGATCCATAGCAAAAGTAAAACGGGAAACAGAGTAGAGAAAGTAAGAGAAAAGACTTTTCGTAAACTCGTGGCAAGAAATTGTTTTGAAATCAATAGCAGTTTTACAAAAGTTTAAATAGCAAATTGTAAAAGAAAAACACAAACATAATAACAAGCAAAAACAAATAAATGGGTTGCCTCCCATGAAGCGCTGTTTTTAACGTCATAAGCCTGACGAAATACCTAGTGAAAGATCACGGAGAAATAGTTGGCGCTTCTACGAGTTTTAGACTATTCGTATAATCTCTATTTTCGATATGATGATACTGTTTTAACCGCTGTCCGTTTACAATAAACGGAGTACTATTTCTATCCTTAATTTCTACCGCTCCGCTAGGAAATACTTTTGTAATTTCGAAAGGACCGGACCATCTAGATTTAAGTTTTCTAGGGAAGAGTCTAAGTCTAGAATTAAATAAGAGTACGACGTCTCCCACACTAAATTCTTTCCGAGATAAACGCTTATCGTGCCATTTTTTAGTTCGTTCTTTGTATATTTTAGCTTTAAGCGCCTAATCGTAATTCTTCTAGTTCATGTAAATCGAGGATTCGTTTCTCGCCAGCAGCAATGTAGTTAATATTGAGTGTTTTTATCGCCCAATAAGCTTTATGCTCTAATTCTACCGGGAGATGACATGATTTTCCATAAACAAGTTTGAAAGGTGTAGTTCCGATAGGAGTCTTGTAAGCTGTCCTATAAGCCCATAAAGCTTCGTTAAGCTTGGATGACCAATGTTTTCGAGATATAGCGATAGTTTTTCTAATATTTGTTTAATCTCTCCGTTCAAACTTCGACTTGTCCGCTAGTTTATGGATGATAAGGTGTTGTTACGTGCTTGACTCCATATTTAGATAGTAATTTGTCAAATATCTTCGAAATAAAATGAGAGCCACCGTCACTAATGACAAGTCGAGGAACACCAAAACGCGGGAAGATTATATTTTTGAAGAGCTTTATCACCACTCGTGTGTCATTTGTAGGAGAAGCTATTGCTTCGATCCATTTCAAAACATAATCGACAGCTACGAGTATAAACTTGTTTCCAAAAGAAGATGGGAAAGGTCCCATAAAATCTATTCCCCAAACATCAAAGACTTCAACTTCTAGTATTCCTTTCTGAGGCATTTCATCGCCTTGAGATATTACCTATGCTTGGCGATCACGCTTTTAACGGTGATGTGGACATCCTTCCACAGTTAGGCCGTAAAAGGCTCTTGGAGAATTTTGGCACATGTTTTAGAGGTGCTAGCATGTCCGCCATAAGGAGATGAATGACAATGGAAATGACGCTCCTATTTCTTCGTCGGGTATACAACGGCGGAAAATTCCATCAGGTCCTCGTTTGAATAAAAGTGGTTCGTCCCAATAGTAACATTTGAGATCATGGAAGAATTTCTTTTTTTGTTGGTAAGTTATATCTGGTGGAAGCGCACCGGCAGCTAAATAATTAACTATGTCAGCATACCATGGCAGTCCTACAGTCATATTGATGGCCTCCACGACTTCCTTAGCTTCTGGTTTGTTTAAATCCAATTGAGCTAGGTCGCTTATCATATGTGCTATCATATGTTCATACGAAAAATCATCGTTAATTGGCACTTGTTCGGGTTTTACACCTTCTAGTCGGGATAAATGATCTGCTACGACGTTTTCTGTTCCTTTCTTATCTTTAATTTCCAAGTCGAATTCTTGTAAAAGTAAGATCCATCGGAGGAGTCTGGGTTTTGCATCTTTCTTGGTAAGTAGATATCTGATAGCAGCGTGGTCCGTATAAATGATGATTTTTGCTCCTACGAGGTAAGAACGGAATTTGTCAAGCGCGAAGACCACGGCTAAGAGTTCTTTTTCGCCAGGCATAGTTCATCCGAAATGAGTCTAGCGCTCACCGGCGTAGTAGATTGCGTGAAGTATCTTTTCTTTCTTTGTCCAAGAATCGCGCCAACGTATCACTTGCATCGCATATGATTTGGTAACCTCCAATCGGGTGGTTGCATGATTGGTGCGTAAATAAGTGCTTTTAAGGGTTTCAAAAGCTTGAGACAATCGTCATCGAATATGAACTCAACATCCTTCATTAATAGACCGTAAGGGTTTGGTAATTCTAGAAATCTTTAATAAATCGCTTGAAAACCGCGTGTCCTAGAAAACTTCGTATTTCTCAAACGGTCTTAGGTGGTTGGAGTTCTTTAATTACTTCTATCTTAGCTTTATCAACTTCAATTCCTTTATTGGAGATAACATGTCCAAGTACGATTCCTTCTCTGACCATGAAATGGCATTTTTCCCAGTTGAGCACAAGGTTTACTTTCACACATCGTTCTAAAACACTCTCTAAATTAGATAAACATCCTTCAAAGCTTTGTCCGCACACAGAGAAGTCGTCCATAAACACTTCCATGATGTTATCAATGAAATATGCGAAGATAGACATCATACATCATTGAAAAGTTGCTGGGGCATTACATAATCCAAAAGGCATTCGTCTGTACGCGAACGTTCCATAGGGACATGTAAATGTAGTCTTCTCTTGATCATCAGGGTGAATTGGAATTTGGAAAATCCGGAATAACTGTCTAAATAGCAGAAATAGGAGTGTTTGGCTAATCGTTCTAACATTTGATCAATGAAGGGTAAAGGAAAGTGGTCTTTCCGAGTAGCTTTGTTCAGTTTTCTATAATCAATGCACACTCTATGTCCACTAACTACTCTTTGTGTTATTGATTCACCTTCTGCGTTTTTCACGACACACCTCCTTTTCTTAGGTACGATATGTACGGCTAACCCATTTACCGCTTGAGATCGGGTATATAATTCCGCCCATTAGCTTTTTGATTTCATCTCTAACTACAATGCTGAGGATCGGATTGATTCTTCTTTGAGGTTCTCTAGAGGTTTTGCAATCCTCTTCTAGCAGAATACGGTGCATACAAATTGAAGGACAAATTCCTTTTAAGTCCGATATGTTATAACCTAATGCAAGGGTATTTCGAACGCCTAAAAGTTTCGAGTTTCGAGCGCTCCTAAACCGGAATTCACTATAACAGTCGAGTTTGTTCAAGATCAAGGAATTCAGATCGTAGATTGTTAGGTAAAACTTTCAATTCTAGCTTTGGTTTCTTTGGACATGGCATATGATTAGGTGTAAGTGCTAGACTTTCGCTTAGACTATCATCTTTATATGGTTCTCGCCAATTATTGTCTTCGAATATCAGAGGGGTTTGAATCTTCATTATTTCAGAATATGTGGTTTGTTCGGCCTCCATCTCTCTTACGCACTCGTCTATAATATCGAGTAAATAACATGTGTCATTCATGGCGATGCTTGAGAAATTGAGGAGATGAATTCCACTTTTCCTCTTCGACTCGAACGTTAGTCCGCTTCTTCTTACGCCAATTATAGCTCCAATTGTAGCTAGGAATGGTCTTCCTAATATGATAGGGTAATCAATCTTCGTAATGTCCATGATTATGAAATCGGTCGGGATATAGAATTGACCTATCCTAACTGGAACATTTTCCAATATGCCTACAGGGTACTTAACTGATCGGTCAGCTAATTGAACAAACGTCTTTGTGGGTCTAAGTTCTCCCATCTCCAGCTTTTTGCAAATAGATAAGGGCATGACACTGATACTTGCTCCTAAGTCGCATAGAGCTTTATCTATGACGAATTTTCCAATGTTACAGGGTATAGAGAAACTACCTGGGTCTTTTAACTTAGGAGGCATGTTATTCAATGATAGCACTACACTCAAGCATGAGTGTAACTTCGCTATCTTCTATCTTTTCTTGTTAGATAGGATTTCCTTAAGAAATTTAGCGATTTAGGCATCCGGTTATGGTTTTGAACGGTATTGTGATATTCAATTGTTTCTAAGTTCCACGAATTTTGAATCGCCCATCGACGAATTGGTTAATCTCGAGGATACGAAATTGTGGTTTATACGGCGGAGGTACATAAGATTTCTTTTCCACAGCCTCTTGGTTTTCGCTTTCCTTTTCTTTTGGTTCGCTCGCTTTCACTTGGCTTGTCTTGCTTTTGGTACATTGTCTGGTTTTCTAGTCTCGGATCAACAGTCCGCCAAGTTCTTTTCCACCTTAATATCATGGCATTAACGTGTCCTTTTGGGTTAGGTTGTGGTTGACCAGGAAATATTCCAGCAGGAGCAGCAGTAGGTGCTTGTTGTTGAGCTACCTGTGAAATCTGAGTTTCAAGCATCTTGTTATGGGTAGCTAAAACATCGACCTTGCTAGATAATTGCTTAATTTGCTCATTGATGTGTAAATTCTGATTTAGAACATCCTTATTGGTCCGGATCGAGAGCAATGAAATGTTCTATCATGATTTAAATTAGATTTTCTAGGAATGTTGGAAGTATTGGGTCCGTTATTAGGATGATTTGGGATGGCTTTCCGATAACTGTGGTACAAACAGAGCTTGTCCAGAGCATACAACGATTGTTGCTCTTTGTACGAGAAATTTGGATGATTCTTCTAACCGGGTCAGTATTATCGTAGGGATTTCTTGTACGTAGTTTGCTTGTTCGGCTGGTATCCGCCGAAGGGGACATTCGAGCAGGATGTGATTGAATACCACATAAATCGCAAGTTTAGCTACCGCAGCTACGGTAGTCATGGAGTGATGGAAAGATTCTCTAGTTTTTGGCAAGAGCTTCCACTTTAGCGTTAACTTGATCCGTGCTATTCACTTCACCATGTTACCTTTCGCTTGAGATTTCACATTAACTCTCTCTTCCCCATTGGTAATGGTTCTAAGCCATGCTTCGATAAGTTGGTTCGCATCGACGATGGTTTATCCATCGCTGCCTACCAGAAGCAGCTGCCTATAGTTAATCTTGTATTATACAAGAGACCGTTATAGAATGTGTGAATAATCAACCATTCTTCTAAACCATGATGAGGACAGTAGTCTTAGCATATCCTTGTATCGCTCCCATGCTTCAATAAAGATTCATTGTCTTTTGTCTCGAAACCATTGATGTTGGCTCGAGCATAGCGCTTTGCTTGGAGGAAAATATCTAGCTAAGAAAATTTCTTCAACTCATCCCAAGTGGTGATTGAGTTTGAAGGAAGAGATTGGAGCCAAGCGTGAGCTCGCCTCTTAAAGAAAAGGGAAATAGGCGCAATCGACGCCCGGATTTACTCCATTCGCCACGGTCTCAGATCGCATAAACACCGATGATGTAAGTTCGGTCGCCGCAGGAGCTCCAAAACCGGTTCACGAACGCGTAATATATGAGTACTAGCATAGTTGGAACTTAACGAGATTGTTTCGATAGCTTTTACCTTCTTGTGTACAAACTACTTGGCCATACGCCACCTTTCAAATAAACACAAGTTTCTTTCTTTACAATTTTTGTTGTCGCGCTGCATAAGTCCAACGCTTGTTTTGAATGACTATACGATTTGACAATAAGAATCTAATCACAAACATACGAAAAATGGGCATACAAAAGTAGTTACTATGTGCTCTAGGAATTGAGATGACGACTTAAGGTCACCAAAAACATTCCCCCGCTAACATAATCCCCGCAGAGGTTTCACTCACTAAACCTCCCCAGCAGAGTATATCCACGAGCAAAGGATTCCACTCAACCGAGCAATGTTACATCGCCTCCAAGAACACTTCATCCCCACCAAGTATTTATCATCGTGAGAATATCTCCCAACAATTCCCTTTTCTCCAAAGAGGGTACCGGACTTGAAACTTGGTCGATAACCGAGAAAATTTACATCTTCTATTCCCAACCGAGATTCCAACGGGCCCCAACTCGGTCTCCCAAAGAACCATCAAATGCTCTCCTGAGATCCGCACCAAGATCCCCAGAGAGCGCCTCCTAATTCTTCCCAACAGATCTACATGCAAGATCCCCAACAAATTGCCTCCCGCACTCTCCCGCAGGTCTATGTACGGATCTCCAACAACGGGTTTTTCAATTCTACTTTCCTCAACAATATCTAGGCCCAAGACTTGGTCAGATAGTGCATCGGAGGAATCAAAGTTTCTTTCTTCTCAGGGTCTCCATCCGTTCCGTCCCCGAACAGAAGTCAGAAATCTCCGCATCTTCTTCAAGATGGATATGTTTTGAAATATCACAACATCTATCATTCATACATTACTCATAAAATCATAATTCATGCATATGTCATTCATACACATTGTCATGCATCATACTTTGCATAAGACTAACAAATATTCTATCAAAGTTTCTCTTGTTTTTTCCAAAACAGGTGAAAGTCGCTTCTGACGCAAACAGGTCCAGGATTAACCCCCGAATCTCAACGGGAAAACTATCTGAAAGACCGCCCCTAGTTGTCCTCCGACAATTGGTCCAGGATTAAGCCCCGAATCTCGACGGGAAAACTATCCGAACGACCGCCCTCGTTGTCCGCCGACAACGGATCCAGGATTAATACCCGAAGCTAGACGGGAAACCCTATCCGAACGATCGCAAGTTATCTCCGATAACAGGCAGTGGATTAATACCCGATGCACAACAGGGAAGATATCCACGTTTTGCCAACTATTACCTCCCTCAGAGTAATCGACACAAAGATTTATTCGATCCTTCTTATTATCAACAAGAACTACGTAGTCTAGCGTGATTTACCCGCTTACCCCGATGGCATCTTAAGCCCATCTCCGACTACTTATCGTTGTTCCTCAACTTTGAATGTCGCATATACGGTTAAAAATCAATACAAACCAATAACTTCATTCAAAGATGAGCACAAAGTCTAACATACGAAACCCTCCGGATGGCATCTTAAGCCCATCTCCGTGCTCCTTCTAGAAACATCTACAGAGCCTAGCGACGGCTCACTCCCAAAGATTGACCTTCCATGGCATCTCAAGCCCATCCCCGTCAATTCTCCTATCAACAACCTCGAGTCTAGTGTATGACTCATCCCCCAGAGAAGTCTCTACCTTCTCCAAATGGCATCTGTAAGCCCATTCCCGCATCATTCAACAAATGAAAATTTTGTGTATTGAGTGTTCAATCATCTTTTACCTGTGTCACGAAAGGCAAGCATGCCAATCTAACCTTCCAGACAAGAAGATTGAACAGGGCACCGTCATACCCCAAAATTTGCCCTCCATCTTCTCAAGATATTTCATACATCCATACTAAGGATTCCTCAAGAGTTGATCAGACAAACTCTCTCCTAGTTAATTAACCCAAACTAGGGTTTTGCAATTCTCAGATCAAATTGGATTTCCAACATCTCCAATGTTCATCATGCCTCCTCATATGCTTCAAAGATTCTCCATGTCAAGTTTCAAGCCTTACAAGTCAAGTTTCCTGCACAATTGCTCGATGGTCGAAAATCAATCAGATTGACAAAAGTCAACTGTGGTCAACATACAGACAAACTTCATAATTTTTGGTCAACATCCTCATTTTGAAGTTACATTCATTATTTGATCAATGGTTGATCATGATTCATCAAGAAAACTCAAAATTTGCTCAAAAGTCAAACTTTCTAAATTAGGGTTTCTAGATGAAAAGTCAACTGAACTTTGACTGATCATAACTTCTTCATACTTTCTAAATTTTTCCACCACCTCTTGTTTTGAAGGAAATTCACTTCTCTACAACTTCATGTCTCACAAGAATGTCCAAAAAATGCTTCATCTGAGAGGTATGGCTCAAAATATTACAGGTCATTTTCAAAGTCAACAAAAAGTCAACATTTTGTTTTGAAGATATATTGAGCATGGAAACTCCAATTGAGATGAGACCAAAAAGGTTGGTTAGAGGACTCTTAGAGCTTTCAAAAGTCCAAGAACACTCAAAATGTGGAAAATTGAGAAAGATACACCATTCACAAGTTGGGCAATTTTTGACAAATGCACAAAAGGACATTTTGGTCAAAATGCAAAATTTTCCAAATGGGCCTAAAATCTTCTGATCCAAACTTGTTCATGACATTATTCTTGACCCATAAATGCTTGGCCATGGCAATTTTCTATTTTATTAATTTATTTTTGAATTTTAGAACATTTAATTCAAAATTAAATTATATAAAATATGAAAATAATATATTTTTCCAAAAGGGCTGATTTTATACAAAACTTGAGGTCCAAGGAAGCCCAAAACACTTGCCAAATTCGTGCATGATCATGCATTGAAGAGGAAATCAAATTTCTTTCAAAAAATTGATTTTATTTGAAAAAATATTGAATGCTCCAAATCAAATCTTTTTTCACTCTTTTTCCTCTCTCAAATTCCTCTATCAATGCTCAGCAAGTACACAAGCCAAAAGGACGAAAACCCTAGCTCAAAGCATAACCCTTATTCTTGCAAATTTTTTCTAAAAACTTGAGAAATTCGAATTTCAATTTCTGGCAAGATTCAAGGTGTGCCAGCCATCCAAACATCTCCCAGAGGTTCCTGTGATTCAAATCATCCTCACTCAAGCAAAGCTTAACGCGAAGAACACCAAACTCCGATTTGGTATTTTAATGAATTTCGATTTTTATGATTCACGCGTTATTAACAGTTTTTGCTTGCATATTTGAATTCAGGACATCCATTAGAACGCATATGAATCATTACATGTGAGCTTGCACGTCCAAAATTCGGTTGCCACTGTTAGGGTTAAAACTGAAAGTCGAACCGCCTGCATGAGCCATTCAATAAAACCAATGCCACCAATGGACTCGGAAGGTCCGATTTAGGTGGACAAGGTCTTTTTCCTTTTATTCGCGTTGTTTTGCAGGTTTGAACATCCTCCTCGCCGGAGAAGACGACCGGAGTTAGGCTCCGCCGGGCCGACTTGACCGTGGAGGCACGCGGGCATCTACATGCATTCTCGATTCGCTCCTCACGACCGGGTCCACACGGATGACTGGGTTTGAAACATAATCACTGACGCGTCATCATTCATATTCAAATATTTTTGTTTTTTCCAACACCAGATGTCACATGGCCTAGTGGTTAAAGCGCTTCCTATTCACAGATACTCCTCCGTGTCTCCGGCTCGAATCACCAGGACCATTCTCTTTTCCTTTTTTCCAACTTCAGCTATTTTCATATTATTTTTCTATTTTCTTATTATTTAATATTTTGCATCATTTTAATTTCTTTTCATATTTTTATTTATGCATTAAAAAATTACCAAAAATTATTTTTCTTTTTACATTATTTCCATAAAACCTTTATTTAATTTATAAAAATTAAAAAATATAATTTTGCATGCATATTTATTTTTATACATAATTTAGCATTTAAATCAATTTTAATTAGTTTTAAATTATTAAATTGCATCAAAAAAATCCCAAAAAATTATTTTAGCATATTTATGTTATTTCCAGCATGTCATATTTTTCTCATTCAAAAACTTGCATTTTTCTAACATTTTTTCTCTTATTCGATTCATCTCGTATTTTCCGATTTCTCATTCTTTTACAGGTTATTCCGTTTCAGACGGTTTCTTTTACTGTTTTCATTTTTTTTCAATAATGTAACTGCTCATGGGATGTAATAGTTTAAATTAGGTTTTAATTTTCCGCAAAGTTTAAATTATGTATCTGCCCCAAAGCCATGTAATAGCGTAGGACATTTACCTTTCCGCATCTTTACATTCCGCATTTTAATTTCCGCACCCTATAAATTGCTAGTAACTAGGCGTGTATGGCAAGATAATAATCAACATAGCTCACTAATTTTCAAGATAAAATATCTGAATCAACACACTCTTTTCACACATGCACCCCTTAGGGTAATTCTCTCGTTGCTTACGAATTCAAATGGTCATGTCCTCGAACGAGGTATTCTAGCACCGCTGTTTTCAAAACAAATCATCATAGTCCCTTCGATACAAAGATCATAAGACCCACGATGTCGCCTCCGAATACATGATCTTGACCCTCGATTGTCGCCTACAAAAAATGATGATAGTCCCTTCGAATGTGCTAGGATACTTCTTACAAGTTGCTTTCTATGACCATCCGATGTCCCTTCGAATGTCCCGCTTACATCCAACGAATGGAGTTACCTATCAACTAATGGTATGGATAGCACTATTCTAAAGGAACGTAACAATACAAAAACGACCAATTCTGAGTAGGTAATAAGACTTTTAGTTGCTTGCTCAAACAAAAATGCTTTTCACACCACACACTTTTTTCAAAGTTCAAACTCTTTTCAAAACGAAACATTTCCGAACACTTTGTATACATTCCTACATGAATCATTACAAAGTCAAAGCGAAATGCCTTTTCAAAACATTTTTGTCAAACACATAAAAAGCAATTTTTAAAGTGATCTAAGAGCAACTAAGAGCCCATAGATAACTACGGATGGAAAGGGGTGCTAATACCTTCCCTTTTCATAACCTTTTCCCTTACTCAGAATCTAACGAAGGTCTTTTTCTGTACTTTTACCTTCCCTTAATTGGATAAAAATAAAAGTCGGTGGCGACTCTTGCTATCCGCACATTTGCGATACAAAAACTAAAAAGTCAGTTCACCGTATCACAACAGTGCTACTTTAAGAGTGCACTAGTGACTAGATCAAAGTCCCCGGCAACGGCGCCAAAAACTTCATGTGCGATCGACCTAATGTGTCTAACGGTATCTTAACTGCAAGTGCACAGCCTATCGCGGTAGTAATAAAAGATTGTCGAATCCACAGGGACTTTGTAATCACTCTAGTGCGGGAAAGTAATGCTAGTTTAGCTAAGGCGGATATTGTCACGTTTGGTTTAAGGAAGGCTAAGGAAAATAAACTAATTGATTTTAAATTAATAATGAAATGAAATGGTCGGTATGTAATAGAGTGGACCTAAGGATCTAATCGAACCTAAGCGTATAAGGATGGTCAACTTACTTGTTCTGTAGAAATAATCAGTTTAAAAACCCTCAACTCAAACTTTCGTGGTCTTATCTCGGATTATACATCTAAAGCCCTATGCCTGCTTTCGCTAGCCCATAAGTGTTTAGAAAATACTTTTTGAAAACTTAATTAATCCTAATTCGTTTTAAAGCGCTTTCACTGTATTTAAATTGAATGCCTAACTTTAGCTATCCGGTGAAAATCTCACACTTTCGTGGTCTCGATCCTAACCTATTTACTTTTCTTATTTTCGTAACAAAAAGGTTTTATTTTTAAGCATAAAAAGTTATAACCAGAGTTAAGTTGATTAAAGTTTTAGCTTAGGATCTATTAAATGCCTACTGTCTTTAACTATCACATACCGACACTAATAGTTTAGCTAGCCATGGCAATTGGAATAAATTCACAGTAAATAGAATAAAGGAAGCATAAAACAAACATTATAAATAATTAATAAAACTTAAATTAATTAATTGAGATATACTGTAATACAAATGTAATATAAAGAACCTGAAAATAAAACAAATACTTCTAATCCTTCTTCCACAGATCGGAAACTTGGACTGTCGGTATTGGAAATGTAAAAGAATTCTGAAGCTTGAAATAAAATCTAAACTAGAATAACAATTTCCTAATGTTGGAAATTTTTATTTGGACAATGAAATAAACGAAGGAAATAAAACAATTGCAGAGGAAATGTAAACTGAAATGGCAAGGGTTTTGATTTCGGCAGAGCTTCCGCACAAGTAAACGTAAAAATTCTCTCGTGCTTTTCACTTTGTATTCCAAGGTATTTATAGAGGAATGATGTAATCGCGCTTGGAAAATATCTTCGTGATTCACTCCAAAACTTGCAAAATAATAGGGAAGTGGGATTGAGTCGTGGGTTGAATTGAGGTTGAGTGAAATCAGGAGTTTAAAACTTCTTCTGTTAGGCTTTTCCATGTTCTGCACGTTTTTAACAACTGATATAATGCTTGTTACGGTCGTGGCCTTGGTGTTACGGGCATCTTCCATTAAATGCGCTACGGCCGTGGCAAGGTGTCGACGGGCGAACACGCCTGAAGTGTCTTACTACGTGGCAAGGAGCTAACGCATCACACAACTACAAAATCTGCATTTCTTTGACTGATTTATCTTTTCTTCTGTTCTTTGTTCCTAGCTTTGCATGTTTCATGTTTTCTTCTGTTTTGGGCTAAGTTATGTGGTACCTGCAAAAAGTCATAGTAAACTTGGAATATTCGGAGTTAATCGGTCAAAATAATACAAAACAAGTTAATTTCATGGTAAATATATTATACGATTTCGTTATCACTAGGTAAGGGTTTGAATTCTATCACATATGTTGGGTTTGATAGTCATATTTAGGATTTGGGAAAAATTGATAGTTGATTATAGAGTTTTGCTGGTTGATTGTTGAAATAGCATAGGAAGGTCGAGTTCGTAGTATAGATCATCGGGTTTTCTTTGCTAGTAGTAGGAATGGAAGTTGTAAATGGAAATGACAAAGAAAGGTCCAAAACTCAAAAGTGAAGTTTTCATTATCAATCAACACGGGCCGTTGATTCACACGGCGCCCGTGTTGATCCCCCGAACGAAGAATAGTTTCGCAGCCAATCAACACGTCGTGTTGATCCACACGGTGCCCGTGTTGATGCACTGACTTTGGCATTTTTGCTTGTTCTGGAGGCTTTTCAACACGGGCCGTGTTGATCCACACGGGGGCCCGTGTTGATGTGTCTGTAGCCTCCAAAATCTTGATTTTTCACACTTCCTTTGAATCCCGTTTGTGTTCCGATTTTCTGATTTCGGTAAATTCGACGACGGAGCAAGTTGCTCCGAATTCAACGAAAATTGTCGTGCTAGCTAAGTTTGACGTGCAAAACGTAGTGGTGAGGTTAGTTTTTAGAAGTTGCGAGTTTTTACGGGGTGACCCGAAATAGGTCAATTTACGGTAAATTGAACCGGATGGTGTTTTAGTCAATTTATGACATACATGAACTATCCGATTTTGATGTTGATGTTTATAATTAATGCCGGTAATTAAGAATGGCTTTCGCGACAACTATTGGTGTCTTTGGCTATTTTTCCGTTTTTAGAAATTGGTGGCTTAATTGATAATGATGTTTGTGACAGTGTATTTAATTATGAATACTTGTTGTGTATGCGATGCGATGACATGTTTATTTGATGTGAATAAATATGACGATGTGGACTTTATGTCAATTGTGATGAGCGATGATGATGTGTTGTTGTGTGGTCTTGATTATTGAGTCACATACATTGCATAGGCGAAGTAGGGCTTTCATGCTGCTTACGATGGCTTTTATGCCAAGGGTTCCTAATTATGGACAAAGCGACGGGTACCACATGCATAACATAGTTGTGTCTCATGGAGTCAGTTATGTTTATTTTGAGTCTTTTGGTATTGAGTTTTATTTGATGGCTTATGATGAATTGCGATGTCATATGATACCTTGTTTTGTGGTGATTTTTGTGTTGAACCTAAATTGATTATGTTGTGGTAATTTCATGAAAGTTATGATGGATATAACATGATGATAAAGCTTAATTTATGAGTTTATAGCGATGGAGTTTATGTCTTGTTTTGACATGATTATGGTGATGGTATTAAAGTGTTGATTTTATACACCAGATGATGATTTAAAATGTGTGAGATTTGGATATTTATTGACATACTCTTATTGTCCTATATCATTCATGATTCCAAAAACTATTTATATATTTTACCATGCTTTTAATTATATGTTTTGGAGTATCTCACCTTTGCTTGTTTCGCTGCTGTTATATATTGGTAACGTGTGTGATCCCCGAGGATGAGGAGGATTAGCTCGAGTCACTCTATTTTGTGTCGCTCGCCCGGGTCGTAGTAACACTCTGGACTGGGCGACGCCATTATTTTGATAGGATAGTTTATGTATACTATCTTATGATGTTATAACCTTATGTATTGATGACAACATGATGTTATGTATATTTTGTGAACATATCCACGGTTGTGAATATTCCTATTTGAATATGATGAATTATGTATGAATCGGTATATCCGACTTTTGATGTGCATTATAATGCGAATTTATGGAAATACGAATATGTGATGCCTCAATTTTATTAAATGAAATTTTGAAACTCTGATCTTATTGTTAATTACGAGGGGTAGAATTGGGGTGTTATAGTGTTCATGAAGAAAGTGCGACTTCATGTGCATCAAAACTCAATCATTCTTTGCATTTTGATGTGCTAATTAATCCTGGGAAGTTCCTAATTACAATTAGTCACGAAAGCAAGGCTTAATTTGGCTTAAAATCAAGTCACACGCGCAAATGCACAAACGGATGGTGAGTGTAAAATAGGTTTTGGCTCAAACTTTGAACTAAGGCCAAATCCAATTCCCTCCAGGGGAGTAACCGGTTCCCACAATCATGTGAAAACACGTTGCTGGAAAGTGTATGGGGAACTCGGTTCCTCCTAGAAGGTAACCGGTTCCCACGGTTCATAGGAAAATATATTCTGGAAAATGTACTGGGAACCCGGTTCCTCCAACAGGGTAACCGGTTCCCAAGACCCATGGAAACCACTTTGCTAGAATTTATATGAGGAACCTGGTTCCTCCCAGAAGGTAACCGGTTCCTGCGACGTCTGTAGCAGAAAAACTTAATTTAATAACATTCTTTATTTTACCAACTCAACCCAATCATTCCAATACGAACCAAACCACAATTTAACACAAAAACAACATCAATAGGAAATTATAATGCAAATTTGACACACTTTAACAACCCATAACATCACTATATCATCAAGTTGCATCAAAATACCAAAATTCACGAAATTGGGGTTTAAACTCATAAACCTAAAAATCCTAAATTGGGATTCCTAATCTCTTACTCTATTCTATCATTCCCAAAATCCATAAGGCATAATAATTAGAAAAGATCACCCCTTACCTTAGTCAAAATCTGGAATTCCTCAAACTTTAGGTTTCTTCCTCCTTGCCTATTCTCTTCTCACGTATGATCCTCTTCTCACTTTTCCCCAATTCCTCTTCTCTTTTTATTATTCTATTCCTCTATAATAATAATAATATAATTAGAGACTTTTACTCCATACACCCCTCTCCTCTACTAATCGCAACACAAGCCCAAACCTTTACTCCTTTTATTTCCAATTATTCCAAAAATATCAAAAAATTTAATTTTAATTAAATAAATAATTATAATTCAAATTATTTAATAATTGAAAATATCGGGGTGTCACAACTCTCTCCCACTAAAAGAGTTTTCGTCCTCGAAAACATACCTTAGACGAATAATTCCGGATAAGAGTCCTTCATCTACCTGAATCTCATGAGACGAATCAACATTGTACTTCCTCAACTGAGTTACATGGAATACATCATGCAAATTTGCAAGTGACGATGGTAAATCAATTTGATAAGCAACCTTTCCAACCTTCTTCATAATTTGGAACAGATCAACAAAACGCGAAGTTAACTTCTTTGACTTCAAAGCTTTGTGAGCAACCATTTACAATGTGCTAGATTGTTTTGAATGATAGTAAATACTAGATTGTGTTGAATGTTAGCAAAGATATATGCTTGATTGTCAAATTGTGTCAATATACATGTGCGATTGTATGTCCAAATGGTAACATGCATAAAAGTGGTCAAAATATCATGTTTGTCATGCACCAACCTTCTTGAATCGACTCATACATACTTGCATCGATGCATAGCCTTGTGAATTCATAAAACTATTTTTACACAAGATGATCCGACTTATACGTGTTATGTTTCGATACAAGCAAGTTTTGAAGATTCAAGAAAATAAGCTTGCATCGACACATATGCCCATGGATCGATACATACGCATCTTGCATCGATACATACCATTTTGCATCGACTATATATACATCAGATTGGATTTCAGCCGCTTCAGCTTTGTATGCCTGAGCTTGTATCGATACAAAAGCTCTTGTGTCAATACATAACTAACTTGTATCGACACATACGATACTTGCATCGGGTCATATCGAACTAAATTCCTATGAACCATTCTAACACAAGATGCATTGATGCAAAACCTCTTGCATCAATACATAAGTCATTTGCATCGACTCATACGACATTTGTATCGACCACATATGTTTACTCTCCGAATCACTTCCTAACATCGATGCATTGATTCAAACTCTCTCAGTCGACTCATATGTCTCTTGTATCGACTCACACGAGTTATGTGTCTACTCATAAGTTTGGTTTTCAACTAACATTTTTTGTTTCCATATATAAGACAGCTGGCGCTTTAGTTAAAAAATAGGTGTTACAAAAGCAGTTTGGGAGCATCCAATTTCTGAGCAATAGAAACCTGAAAATATACTTCATCTTCATCATCTTCTCAATCACCTTGGTTCAAGAACCTTGACACAAAATCATCATTGGTAATTAGATCAAGGGATCAAAGAGATAACGCTCGTGGTAACGATCAAAGGATCTAAATGAGTTGAAGTTTGAAGGGGCTTCGTGGAAAAACCAAGAGGTTTGTCCAGCAAGAACGAAGGTGTCTTGTGGGTTTGTTAGTCACAATTACACAGAGCAGATTCAACCGTAATGTAGGGTTTGCTGATCGGGGTGATCATGCAAATAGGTCATGGAACCGGTGAATTGTTTGTGTATCTTGCAGGTGTTAGTCTTGATTGTACATAGCAGATTCATCCATAGCGCAAGGTTTGGAGATCAAGGTGATTTCCCAAACAGGTCGTGGAAGTGGTGAATTGTCTGTGAATCTTGCAGGTTGTTCTTGATTAGCTCAGGTCAAGGGAAGGTTGATACAAGAAGAAGAAGATCTGCAGGATTAGCTCAGGTCAAGGGAAGGTTGTTCTTGATTTGCCTTTGTATTGCAACCTTGTAAACATTTTTCAACATATTGATATAGAAGTTCTCAATTCCAATTTGGAAATTGAGAGGGAGACGTACCCACACGCGAGGACGAACATGGGGAACTTCTTACCAAATCGCCTCCGTATCGTATTCTTTCTCCTGTCTCTTTACTTTTACAATACGTTTATGATTCAATTGGTGTGGAATCTTTCTGTTCATTGATACAAGGTTGGAAGAAAATATTTGTCAAAACTCCACTGCCATTGATCATTGAACAATCATCCTCCAATTGTTTGACAAAAGTGCTAGCTTAATTTCATTTCATTGAAAAGAGTGTTGTAGTGATAAGTTCATTAATTCAACATAGGTTCTGCGTTAATTCATCTTTATCATCTCAATTAAATTCCAGCAATCTATCGCATGTCCGGTTTTCTTGTAGCCAGTTCAGAATAGACGAAAGTCAATTCAAAACCGTGTGTCGCTTTCCGCAATTTTATCATTAACTCTGATAAATATTTTAAATCCGTGATAATAACGAGGTGATATATTCACCCCCCTCTCAATCACTTGCCACACTGTCTAACAAGTGGTATCAGAGCACCGATTCGCTGGTGCTTTGTGGCTGTTCCTAATGATATGGCTTCTGAACCTAAGGGGGCGTACACTAGAGCTCCTGTTTTTGATGGTGAAAACTATGGCTATTGGAAAGGTCGCATGCAGTTCACATAAACCCAATGATAGGATCGTATGGAATTCCATCTGAATGTACCTTTGAAATTACCATGACGAATGCCGCAAGTGCCATTATGCCTAAACCCGAGGACAATCATAAAAAGATGAGAAAAAGTGGTCAAGAATTGGAGAGTCGAATATAATAATTTCAAAGACTTGGTGTTGATGAATATTATTGGGTATCTCATTGCACGACAGCTAAAGAAATGTGGGATGCTTTAGAAGTTGCCCATGAGGGCACTACTGAAGTTAAGCAATCTCGAATTAACACACTTAACCAAGAGTTTGAGCTCTTTCGCATGAAACATGGAGAAACTATCTCTAACATGCAAAAGAGATTTACTTATCTCACTGGTCGGTTAAACGCACTTGGAAAACCTGTTTCCAATGAAACTGCTACTAATAAAATTCCGAGATGTCTTAGCAGGGAATGGCTACCTAAAGTTACAACAATCAAGGAAGCCAATGACCTCACTACGCTTACTATTTCATCTCTGTTTGGTAAGCTGGAAGAACATCAGCAGCAAATGCAAAGCCTTGAAAATTATGAAAACAAGAGTGAGAAGGAGAAGAATAAAGACAAGGGCGAGTGAGAAGAAGTCGATAGCTCTTAAGGCTTCTATCTCTATGTCCTCAAAAATAGAGCAAAGTGATAATGACTCAAGTAGTGACGAAGATTCAGATGATGAAGAGATGAGATTGTTTGTTCGAAAATATAATAGATTCATTCGAAGAAACAGAATCAAACACTCAAACAAAAATCTCATAAAGTTTAGAAGACAATCCATGGAATCCAAGCAAGAATAAAATAAGAAATAAAAGGGAAAAGGATCCTACTACAATTATGGTAAAGCTGGGCACTATAAGACAGAATGTCCTAAGAACAAAAGGGACAAAGAAAAGGCTCCACCAAAGAAGTTCAACAAACAAAGAAGAGCCTATATTGCTTGGGAAAGTGATAGTGAGTCATCACGCAAGGACAACTCAAGTGATAGTGATGAGAATGCAAATATATGTCTCACAGCTCTCATCAATAAATAGTCCAGCCACAAGAAGAGAAACAAGGAGAATAAAGTATGACAAGCCTACTACAGTAATTTTGATTCTTTGTCTTTCTTTGAACTGAAAATAGCTTTTGAAAAACTGCATAACGACGCTGTAGACGCTTTTAAATGATTATCCTTCAACAAACAAATCTTTTCTCATTTGGAGGGTAAAGTGTATAAAGCTGAGCAAGATCTAAAAAGTCTAAAAGCTAGTATTATAGAAAGTTCAAAAGATAATGATGTAAATAGATGTATTGAGATCAGAATTGTGGAGTTTGTCATATTTGGCAAAAGAAGTTAAAACTCTTAATGTCAAATTGAAAAAGCTCTACAACCTAAGATTACTTTTGTCATTGATCCTAGGATTTTAAGAAATCATTAAATCCAATATGCTAAATACTCTTTATGGAAAAGATTCAATAGCAAAAGTAAGCAAGTTCATCATCATGGTTTATGTCATTATTGTTGTCATAAAGGTCACACCATCGAAAAATGCAAGTTTAGGAGATTTCTTGTTTCTAAAGGCATTTATCAATGGAAGCCTAAAGGAAACCATGTTAGTACTTACCCTCAAGGACCCAATGAAAGTTGGGGACCTACTTTTCTTTGATATTGCAGATTATGTGTCTTGTATTCAAATAGAAGATGGTTTCTAGACAAATGTGCTCAAGGCATGATTGATGACATATCATTCTTCACCGACTTCAAAGCAAAGAAGAAGTGATATGTTACTTACGGAGTCAATAACAAAGGAGGTATACTCGGCAAAGGTAGTGTAGGTGATCCTCTACCACTACTATTTCTAATGTCCTCTCGAGGGTCTTAGACATAATGTGTTAAGTATTATCCAATTATGCTACAAGGTTCCTAAATTGTCTTTCACAAAACTTGCTTCACTATTGTACATTCCGAACAAAACATTATGTCTAAGAAAATTAGAGTAAAAACATCGATGTGTTTGATACTATTGTAGAATATGTCCATGTTTATTTTAATGAGTCCCATCCAAAATGTCGAAAAGGTATTTCTTTGATGACGCA
This sequence comes from Vicia sativa, assembly GCA_021764765.1. Taxonomy (NCBI): domain Eukaryota; kingdom Viridiplantae; phylum Streptophyta; class Magnoliopsida; order Fabales; family Fabaceae; genus Vicia; species Vicia sativa. Next base: position 138,317,081 of record CM038796.1, read on the forward strand.
GTGTATCTTCGTAAGACATACTCAAGGAAGTCCTCGAAATTGATCACCCAAATCACTGACTATGAGAAGGAGGAAGATACTAGTCATGACAAAGATGAGGAAGAAAGGCCGCAGACGTGAAATCTATTCCACCACTTGATATCCTCAAAAGACCGTCCTATTGACAACATATTGGGAGACATATCAAAAGAGGATGACTCGCTCTAAGATAAGTAATTTCGCTATCATGTCACATTTGTTTCATAAGTAGAACCTAAAAATGCCAAAGAGGCCTTGATTGATGAATTTTGGCCAATGGCCATGAAAGATGAGCTTAATCAATTTAAAAGAAATGACGTTTGGGAATTTGTCCCTCGTTTGCGAGACCATCATATTATAGGTACTAAGTGGATTGTTTTGGATCAAACTTAATGAAAACAGAGTGATATTGGTTTTTATCTTATCATATCATTGTCAAATGTTTATACATGTTTACTTGTCATTTGCCTTATTTTCATCACTCTTTGTGAGTGGCAACTCTAATTACTCCCAAATCTTGTCACCTATGTGATTGACATTTTCTAAATTAATATTGTTGTGTTTGTCTTCATCATGCTATATATTACCACTATCAACTTTACTTTGCTAATGTTCTTTTATCTTTTTGATGTTGACAAAGGGGGAGAAAAGGCATATGTCATGTTAGAATGCACAAACTCAGGGGGAGTAATTATTAATCAACACACATATTGCAATAATTTTCCATCATCAAAAAGGGGGAGTTTGTGAGCAACCCTTTACAATGTGCTAGATTGTTTTGAATGATAGCAAATACTAGATTGTGTTGAATGTTAGCAAAGATATATGCTTGATTGTCAAATTTTGTCAATATACATGTGTGATTGTATGTCCAAATAGTAACATGCATAAAAGTGGTCAAAATGTCATGTTTGTCATGCACCAACCTTCTTGTATTGACTCATACATACTTGCATCGATGCATAGCCTTTGTGAATTCATAAAAATTGTTTTTACATAGTATGAGCCGACTCATACGTGTTATGAGTCGATACAAGCAAGTTTTAAAGATTCAAGAAAACAAGCTTGCATCGACACATATATCCATGGATCGCAATACATACGCATCTTGCATCGATACATACCATTTTGCATCGACTCATATATACATCATAGATTGGATTTCATTTCGCTCAATTTTGCTTTGTATGCCTTGAGCTTGTATCGATACAAAAGTTCTTGTGTCAATACATAACTAACTTGTATCGACACACACGATACTTGCATCGACCATAATGAACTAAATTCCTATGAAATCCATTCTAACACAATATGCATTGATACAAAACCTCTTGCATCAATACAAGTCATTTGCATCGACTATACAACATTTGTATCGATCATACATATGTTTACTCTCTAGAATCACTTCATAATACTGTATGCATCGATTCAAACTCTCTCAGGCTGACTCATATGTCTCTTGTATCGACTCATACGAGTTACGTGTCGACTTATAAGTTTGTTTTTCAACTAACATTTTCTGTTTCCATATATAAGACAGTTTGGCAGTTTTAGTTAAAAAACAGGTGTTACAAAATATTGTATCCCAAAATTTACCCTCTTATTTTCTGCATTTTTGGCTTATAATCTGATTGCATAAATATACATGTAGTCACATGCATAAGCATTGGTCATGAGGATTACCATGTTCAAGGTATCCCGAGTGGAAAAACAAAAACAGTTTACTCGCTTATTTCTCAATAAAGCGGATTTTGGGTTTTCGACGTATTTTGGGCACTCAAGGTGTATCTCTCCTCTCAAGGGTATTTTCTCGATTTTTGACCGACATTTCCTCTCATTATTATCTACAATTTTAGTTTGAAAGTCCGGAATGATTTCTTGAGGAAGTTTCTAAGAAATTGTTTTTCCATTGATCAAGTCAATTTTAGTGCGAACCGCAAGATTCTGCCCGCTAAATAGTCTCTATTTCCCATCTCGAAAACTCGAATTGAGCGAGACCAATTTCTAAAATTTCGTGATCGAAACCTCTACAACTTTCATTTGCAACTCGGAGTGGTTTCTCACCGATCAATACCGTAATTTTGTTATTTGAAGTTGATTGAGTTGAACCGAACAATTTTCATCCGACACGCCAAGTTTGAAAATCATATCTCGCCGATGTACATCGAAACGAGGGATTGAAGCCAAAATTTTACAAATTTTGTTAGCTTGATTGTTTCAAAATACTCATTTGCAAATTTTGATCAAGACCTCGTTTGAGGCATTATCTCGAAGAGCGCAAATAATATTCTCATGTTTCAGCTTGTCAAAAATTGTTTGAAACTTCAAAAATCAGTATTTTCTTGATTCCACCGATCAAGTCGAAATTTTGATTCACGCAAGCAAAATCGCATTTTGGACACTTTTGTTTACATTTCGACCTCAAATTCCGCACGGATTTGGCTGTTTTGGATTAATTACAAAATTATTCGGATAATCATGATTTAGGCTTGATTATGGTTCTTAGGCCAATTCCTAAAACTATAAATAGATTTTTCTCTTCACAAATCACAAGAACAAAACAATCATTGCTTAATTTTCACTACCAATATCACTCTAATTCTCTCAAATCCAAAGCAAAAACTCAAGAACAAAGTTCAAAATGCAACTTTCCCTCCAAGCAACCACCACAGGCCGCCACCGACTTAACACTGCCCCAGCCATGCATAATGCTAGCTGCCAAGGCTAAGCGCCTCGCGATTGGTTTGTCTCATTGTAACTTCTCTTATTGAATCTCAATCTTTCTCATTCTTCCGTCTCAATTTGACATGGAAGGAAAGTTTCATCTTGATTTCTCCTTCATCATCTTCAATCCTCCATTGAAGATTTCAAGTTTTCCTCAAGAATTCAAGGTTAATTCCTCAAAGATTATCATCAATTCACGATTTGATATTTTCTTTGAAGAACAACAGAATTCCTCTTCAATTGAGTCAAACTTCAAGTTCAACTTTTCTTATTTTAAGCACTTATTTTAAGTTGTTATTGACTTTCAACTTTTCTTGAAATTGAATATTGAAATTGCATGCAAATTATGAGATTCCGATTCGAACTTTTACTCTAATTTTTATTTGAATTAGTTTTTGCAACCTTATTCGTGTCGGAGGAGGTCTTTGTACATAACATGCATATACTTTGCATTTGTATCTTCCTTGCATATAAGTCACAAACTCATGCATGTTGTAATCTATAACATGCTCATCCATTAGAGAGCATTTAGTTTGGTCAAATTGCATTGATTCATGGTGACTTGAAGCATAATTTGTATTCGAAGTGCGTCGACATGTAGATATCTGAGCATCTTGATCACTAGGCACACAATGCATTGTACATGGATCCATTGCATATGCATTTTAAGTGTTGTGTTAATGCATAACCTAGATTCGAAAGCTTCTAATACCTCTTGGTAGTATGACTTGCTTGCATTATTCCTTTACTCATGAGCATTAGGATTGTTATCGTAACTCGCATCCTTGGCATGTTCATGCATCATTTATCTTCGCATGAGCATTAGGATTGTTATCGTAACTCGCATACTTAATATGTTCATACATTTTTTTACCCTCACATGAACATTAGAATTGTGAATTTCGCTTGCATTCTTGGCATGTTCGTGCATTGATCATCACACTTAAACATTAGAATTGTGAATTTCACTTGCATTCTTGGCATGTTCATGCATTGATCATCACACTTGAACATTAGAATTGTGAATTTCGCTTGCATTCTTGGTATGTTCATGCATTGATCATCACACTTGAACTAATTGTGAATTTCACTTGCATTCTTGGTATGTTCATGCATTGTAACCTTGTGCATGAATGTTTGAATTATAAATTCTGCTTGCACTTTAAACGTGTCCATTCGTTATAACCTTGCATATGAACATTGGATTTACCATTTCGGTTTGCATTCCTCGTGCATGCATGGACTCTTAGTATATGAACATTGGATTTATCTTTACGATTTATTCTCGCATATTCATGCATGTATTTCACAAATGAACATTGATTTACCGCTTGACCACATTCCTCGCATGTTCATGCTTGTGTCCTTCATCCATGAACATTGGATTTATCACACGATTTGCATTCCTCGCATGTTCATTTGACTTTTATCTCTACGGGACTCGGGCTCAACTGTATGGATTGACTTTTGGCATGAGAACATCATGAGCGTGATCCGGACCGAAACAACATTTTTGGTTGCATGACCGCGCTTAACGCCACCAGAGCGCACTAAGCGCCAAACTTACGATTGCTTTTGCGGTCGCGCTAGCCCTGGCTTCGTTGGGTCGTGCTTAGCGCGTATAGCGCTTAGCGTGATCTCGATCGTGTATTTTTCTGCTCTTTCTCGATTCTAATCGAGAAAGCACAGTCATTCCTAACCACTGCTCGAGCTCGTTTCGATGGCTTGTGTTGCATATACATACAACACATTTCCCCGATGTTTGTATACCCACGTATACATTCTTTTGCTTGCTCTTCGGTCTAACTCCCTTCTGGTGCATTCTTGTGCTTGTACACCTACTACTTGAAGCTTTCGAGTATTTCATTAGCTTGTAGTGCTCTTCTGATTCTATATCCATTCGTAGTTTCTACTATTTATCGCATTCTCTTACGCTTTCCTAGATATCATGAGAAGTAGGGCTTTACAGCTTTCTTTGCCATGAGAAGTAGGAATAGAGATGCATAATGGGGCTCCGTAGTTGGAGCATGTTCGTAGAACCCTCCGTTTATTTAAAGACCCGCTAGGGTATTCTACTTGGATTGTGCTTGTTTATTTTGGTTTTCCCAGGTTTGCTCTTCTAGGATAGGTTTCGAGCCTAGACATTAGGATTCACATCCTTGCATGTCAACATAGGTAGAGATTCCCTTACATCCTTAACCATAGGTCCAACCTTGCATGTCAACATTAGGGTTAATACTTAGCTAGTCTCCCTTTTATTTTGCTAGTTTCTTTTGCATCCATTCATGTAATAAAACTAAGACTTGCTTTTCTTTTCCCTTTGAAAACAAAACACTTAATAATAGTTTAAACTCCTTTCTCAAGGTAAAAGCAACCAACCAACACAAAAATTTTCGCCTTTGTGTGCACCTTTTCATTTGTGTTTAAAACCTTTTTCACAAGTAAAAAACACAAAACCCACCAAAACAAATGAGCCGAACTACGACGCTCTGAGTTTCCCATTGCACGCGGGAATACGTAAGCATCTTGTCACGGGGATCGATCGAGCAAACTTCGTAAATACCTCCTTCTTTTCCCCGTGGTTTCTTTATTTTCTCTTTTCTTTTGCATGCATTGTAGCGACTAAGCATAGATAGATATAACACACCCTTTAGCTAGAAATAAAAAGTGGATACCGAGAGTACTATGGCGGTGGGGTGCTAATCAATTCTCGCAACTAACTCCCTTACCTAGATTCTCTCGATCTCTCGGTCATAGGACAGCGATTTCTCCCCTTCAGGTTTACTCGATGTTTTCCTTTCTCCGTCGTGAGATGAAAGACGTTCGATGGCGACTCCATTGATACACCCCTATCAGTCCGAAGTTCATCTCGGTGGTTTCACAAAAGCCAGTTTGTGAGCATCCAATTTTTGAGCAATAGAAACCTAAAAATATACTTCATCTTCATCATCTTCTCAATCACCTTGGTTCAAGAACCGTACACAAAATCATCATTGGTAATTGGATCAAGGGATCAAAGAGATAATGTTCAGTGGTACGATCGGTGATCTAGCTGAGTTGAAGTTTGGAAGGGGGCTTCATGGAAAAACCAGGAGGTTTGTCTAGCAAGAACGGAGGTGTCTTATGGGTTTGTTAGTCACGATTAGACAGAGCATATTCAGCCGTAGCGTAGGGTTTGGTGGTCACACAAATAGGTCATGGAGCCGGTGAGTTATTTGTGTATCTTGCAGGTTTTAGTCACGATTGCACAGAGAAGATTCATCCATAAAGCAAAGTTTGGATATCGAGGTGATTTCGCAAACATGTCGTGGAAGTGGTGAATTGTCTGTGAATCTTTCAAGTGGTTCTTGATTAGCTCAGGTCAAGGGAAGGTTGATACAAGAAGAAGACGATCTGCAGGATTTGTTTTTCTGTCTTTGTATTGCAACCTTGTAAACATTTTTCAACATATTGATATAGAAGTTCTCAATTCCAATTTGGAAACTGAGAGGGAGACGTACCCACACGTGAGGACGAACGTGGGGAACTTCCTTACCAAATCGCTCAGCGTATCGTATTCTTTTTCTCTATCTCTTTACTTTTACAATACGTTTGTGATTCAATTGGTGTGCAATCTTTCTGTTCATTGATACAAGGCTGGAAGAAATCTTTGTCAAAACTCCACTGCCATTGATCATTGAACAAGCATCCTCCAATTGTTTGAAAAAAGTGCTAGCTTAATTTCATTTCATTGGAAAAAGTGTTGTAGTGATAAGTGCATTAATTCAACATAGATTTTGCGTTAATTCATCTTTATCATCTCAATTAAAATCTAGCAATTTATCGCATGTCCGGTTTTTCTTGTAGCCGGTTCAGAATAGACGGAAGTCAATTCAGGATCGTGTGTCGCTTTCCGCAATTTTAGCATTAACTTTGATAAATATTTTAAATCTATGATAATAACGAGGTGATCTATTCACCCCCCTCTCGATCACTTGCCACACCGTCTAACAAGCTCGACCAATACCAGTCATCGGAGTAACTCGCATAAGCACATGATCTCCTTCACTAAAATCGAGATCCTTCCTTCTCTTATCATGATAACTCTTTTGACGACTTTGAGAAACTCTCATCTTCTCCTGAATCATCTTAATCTTCTCTGAAGCCTGTGTGACGATCTCTGGCCCAATCACAACACTTTCTCCAGACTCATACGAACACAACGGTGTTCTACACCTCCTACCATACAATGCCTCAAAAGAAGCCATACCAATACTCGAATGAAAACTATTGTTGTAGGTAAACTCAATCAAAGGTAAGTAACTATCCCAAGCTCCACCTTTCTACAACACACAAGCACGTAACAAGTCCTCTAACGACTGAATCGTCTTTTCCGTCTAACCATTTGTTTGTGGATGATAAGCAGAACTCAACCTCAACTTAATACCTAAGGCTTCT